>CAMXCT020000949.1:12500-86203 GCA_947184155.2 Cladocopium goreaui
GCTTGCTGTGCTTCCGTGCTGTGACAACGCCACAAAGGTGGATGATACGGCCCACCTATGCTGTTCTGTTTTTGTTGTTGCCCGCGACAATGCCACAATGGTGGATGATAAGGCCCGCCAACCAGTTCGCAAGGTAACCCCATCGACATGGACGGGCTGAGGCAGGGCCGAAGCTTCTCCAGGTTGGGGCTGCTGAGCGTGCCGCTATTGTTTGCGGTGTGTACCAACCGACTAACCAACCAAGCAAGCGTTCAACCCTCAACCACCCAGCATGCTTGCTGTGCTTCCGTGCTGTGACAACGCCACAAAGGTGGATGATACGGCCCACCTATGCTGTTCTGTTTTTGTTGTTGCCCGCGACAATGCCACAATGGTGGATGATAAGGCCCGCCAACCAGTTCGCAAGGTAACCCCATCGACATGGACGGGCTGAGGCAGGGCCGAAGCTTCTCCAGGTTGGGGCTGCTGAGCGTGCCGCTATTGTTTGCGGTATGTACCAACCGACTAACCAACCAAGCAAGCGTTCAACCCTCAACCACCCAGCATGCTTGCTGTGCTTCCGTGCTGTGACAACGCCACAAAGGTGGATGATACGGCCCACCTAATATAAATGTATATATATAAGTATGTATCTATAAGTACACATATATTTGCATACACATGCAAATTTACTTATAGATATACAGACAAATATAAATATATAACATATGTGTGGTTGTTTTTATACACAGCTTTGATCCCAAAATAGACTATAAATAATCACGTAATTATAGCTATTTGTATGTACATGTTGTATCCCTCAATAACCCCTAACCCAACCCTAAATAGACCCTAAACAAATCCAGACGAAACCATTAAGCCAACCCCAAATAAACCCTAAACCAAACCAGCACCTTGCATGTGAAAATAGGTGTTTCCAATCTGCTTTGCCCTCCCTTCTTTATATTTAAATCCAAGCCCGTAAATACATTAGTTGGGGTTGGCACGATGATGTGGTGAACATGATGGTGTGAATGACCATCGTCCGCAACTTGTGTTAACTTCTGCTTCCCATGCGTGTCTTTGCCATGCCTGCTGTGACAATGCCACAATGGTGGATGATAAGGCCCGCCAACCGGTCCGCAAGGTAACCCCATCGACATGGACGGGCTGAGGCAGGGCCGACGCTTCTCCAGGTTGGGGCTGCTGAGCGTGCTGCTATTGTTTGCGGTATGTACCAACCCACTAACCAACCAAGCAAGCGTTCAACCCTCAACCACCCAGCATGCTTGCTGTGCTTCCGTGCTGTGACAACGCCACAAAGGTGGATGATACGGCCCACCTATGCTGTTCTGTTTTTGTTGTTGCCCGCGTCAATGCCACAATGGTGGATGATAAGGCCCGCCAACCAGTTCGCAAGGTAACCCCATCGATATGGACGGGCTGAGGCGGGGCCGAAGCTTCTCCAGGTTGGGGCTGCTGAGCGTGCCGCTATTGTTTGCGGTATGTACCAACCGACTAACCAACCAAGCAAGCGTTCAACCCTCAACCACCCAGCATGCTTGCTGTGCTTCCGTGCTGTGACAACGCCACAAAGGTGGATGATACGGCCCACCTATGCTGTTCTGTTTTTGTTGTTGCCCGCGACAATGCCACAATGGTGGATGATAAGGCCCGCCAACCAGTTCGCAAGGTAACCCCATCGACATGGACGGGCTGAGGCAGGGCCGAAGCTTCTCCAGGTTGGGGCTGCTGAGCGTGCTGCTATTGTTTGCGGTATGTACCAACCCACTAACCAACCAAGCAAGCGTTCAACCCTCAACCACCCAGCATGCTTGCTGTGCTTCCGTGCTGTGACAACGCCACAAAGGTGGATGATACGGCCCACCTATGCTGTTCTGTTTTTGTTGTTGCCCGCGTCAATGCCACAATGGTGGATGATAAGGCCCGCCAACCAGTTCGCAAGGTAACCCCATCGATATGGACGGGCTGAGGCGGGGCCGAAGCTTCTCCAGGTTGGGGCTGCTGAGCGTGCCGCTATTGTTTGCGGTATGTACCAACCGACTAACCAACCAAGCAAGCGTTCAACCCTCAACCACCCAGCATGCTTGCTGTGCTTCCGTGCTGTGACAACGCCACAAAGGTGGATGATACGGCCCACCTATGCTGTTCTGTTTTTGTTGTTGCCCGCGACAATGCCATAGAGGTGGATGATACGGCCCACCTATGCCGTTCTGTTTTTGTTGTTGCCCGCGACAATGCCACAAAGGTGGATGATATGGCCCACCTATGCTGTTCTGTTTTTGTTGTTGCCCGCGACAATGCCATAGAGGTGGATGATACGGCCCACCTATGCCGTTCTGTTTTTGTTGTTGCCCGCGACAATGCCACAAAGGTGGATGATACGGCCCACCTATGCTGTTCTGTTTTTGTTGTTGCCCGCGACAATGCCCCATATGCTGTTCTGTTTTTGCTGTTGCCCGCGACAATGCCACAAAGGTGGATGATACGGCCCACCTACGCTGTTCTGTTTTTGTTGTTGCCCGCGACAATGCCACAAAGGTGAAGCAACCAAGCAACCGAACATACTGTAAGCGTAAACAACGCAAACGACAAGGAAGAATTTAAACTGTACATTGAGAAAAATATTGGCCACACATAAACGCGCGCGCGGACACGTATAGATAAAGAATCTCCTGTCGACGTAGATGCGACCAACTGCTCGTGCATGGAATCTCTTTGTTAACGGAAACCTCTTCAGATGGGATGGACAACTCGCTCCTTGGCCTACCATCCCTTAACATGTGTCAATAATGAAATTGTCCGAGCGCGCATGGAAGGGAAAGGTAATTATAGTATCAGTATATGTCTTCGTGTCTCACATGTCTGCAGCCGTCTTGTGCAGTGTGACTTCAACGTCTCGCGCTCATTCTGTCCCGGCCCAATCCTGAGCAGATGCATGTTTCCTTGCGAAGCATGAATAGCCATACCTTGCTTTGGCCCGCTCCAACTGAGGTACTCCTTGACCGCCATGCCGGCTGTGTCTCTGTAAGTGCCTCAGCTCTTCCTTCTGCCTTTCTGATGACATGCACTGTCTTACACCGAGGTTATCGTCTCCTTTGTGGCTGGGTCCTGCCTACCTCGCTCCGCGTTCCTCGTTGGTCTGTGTGCGTGAAAAGGCCATTCTCTTTGACTCTTGTTCTTCCTTTGCTTCATCTTCTTGGGCCCACCCAGGCGAAGTCTTCCTGGCAAATTCTGTTGCTGAGCCGTCCCACGGCTTCTCCATGGCCTCTCTTGATTGCGGTGCGGTTGAAAGCCATTTCCTACGACTCGCAAACTCCACCGATCTTCAAGTCAATCCTGGCCTGATCGTTGTGGATTTGGATGCTGTGGGTCCTGTACGTTCTTGTCGTTCCCTTCCTGCTCCACCGTCGACTTTGCGTGTTGCCAATGGGCCGGGCTGCATTCCTTGGAATTCCTCTTTGCGTCCGTGCTTGTTCCCGACTCTTCCGGTGTGCAAGATGTTGAAGCGCAAGCAGCAGCATGGTGAAAGAAAATCGGCCTTTCTACCATTTGTCCCTGGCTGGCTGTATCGCCCAGTAGCAAATGGAGCGTCTCACCATTGTTGGTGGGCCTCCCATGCCCACCTCACTCAACAGCGCCCAGCCACTGCTATGCGAGAAGCCATGGGTTTGAATTTGCCTTTGGATGTGTTCAGTCCCGTCACTAACACGCAGCACGTTCAGCTGCTGGTCTCTGCGCTTCCACACTGGTATCCTACTGGTCTTCTGGTCTTGCATAAACCTGCCGCTTGCTGCTTGTTGTTCTTGCCATCCTGTCCGGCTCAGAAGCTGACTTTCGCTAAAGCTGGCGAGTGGTTAAGCCTTTTCCCTGCAACGCATGCAATGGTATATACGCAGCCAAGCAATGCTTACTGGCGGTTAAGCGGGAATAAGGGAATACAAAAACTATGCCCCATGGCAAGTTCCAAGTGCTTGATGATGTGGTTCAATGTTTACACCAGTGTCTCCGGTTAAAAATATCCATTTGTGATGATGAGTTGGTTGGAGAATGGAATTGTACTATTATAATTATGACATGATCAAAATAAAAAATGAAAGGCCAGTTGCCTCAGTTAAATAAGGTCTAGACCAAATGTATTTAAATATGGGCTAATTAATAATATTAATAGATCAATTGTATCACATTATTGCCCTTAAAATTAATGGATCATGTTGCATTGCCCCATGCTGAAGAAGCATCATCACATGCATTGCCCCATGCTGCAGAAGCATAACATGCATTTTCCCATGCTGAAGAAGCATCATCACATGCATTGCCCCATGCTGCAGAAGCATAACATGCATTTTCCCATGCTGAAGAAGCATCACATGCACTGAAAATTGCCCAAATCAGATGCCAGTGAAGCATCCATGCTAAAGAAACAACCATTCTTGGAAACATCCATGCTGTTTTTTTTGGAATCTTTAATGATATTTTGGCCAGGATCAAGATTCATGGAAATTCGAACAGCCAAGATCAGTGTGCTAAGGTGGCACTGACGCATCTGTTCAGAATGAGGAAGATTGCAAAAAGCGGCCAGCTAGCTGGCCACATGCCAGCTTGCTGGCAACTGAAACAACCCCAAAACGGCTAAGAGGCCAGCTAGTTGGCAAGAGTAAGACATAATATGAAACAAAATATGAAACAACAAACTGGCCAAACACCGTAAGGGTCTTTTGGCCAGTTTGTTGTCTATATTTTACATTTAATTTATTACAAGACATTGACTGGCCAGCTCACTTGCCAAAGGCCCTTTCTTTACATGCATGGCGACGGGTGATGCCCACAGTGAGTGTCAGTACACTGCTTCTTGGGCTCAATTTGATTTGCGTCAATTTCAATCGGAGCTCGAAGGGAGCATCGGCGAATGATCTTCCGCATGGCCTCTTCCAAGTCTATGCTTGAGAGCCACTTCTGAGTTGAGGCTGAAAAGAAGCGAAAATAGTTTGAAAAACGTCGGTCAAACAAAATCAAACCTCAGTCAGTGAACAGCAATAACATCCAAGCCGCGGAGTTGTTCCTCAAATAGTTGTACTTCGCCTTGAGAAGCTCCAGCGGCATCCTGTGCAAGAGGCGTTTTTGAACCATCATCGGGCATGGCGCTGGCTTCTCCTTGGCTCGCGTCCATTGTCCCATTTTGCTGGCTTGGATGGGTTTCGCAGTCACAGAAGGGGGCGGTGGTCGCATCATTCCCATGGATACAAATGAGGCTCTTGACAATGGACGACATTTGGCCTGGGAAATTTTGCGGCAGTCAAGTGTAAGTTTCAGTCAAGCCAGCTGGCAGCGCACATTTATGATCAGCCAGCAATCTGGCCATGCAAACAAACACTTTATCAGTCGCGGTGCTTCGCCATTGGAAGAACAAATTTGAAGGACCAGCAAGCTGGCCATTTCAACACCAGCAAGCTGGCCATTTCAGGACCAGCAAGCTAGCCAATTCAGGTTATCATTTCAAAATTTCAATCGGTGACAGTCATTTTCACCATTTGATTCCAGGCACTGGTAGTCAGTCCATTCCTGACCAGCAGTGGTCTTACCACTGGTCGTTGCTAAAGAGGGTTGTGTTTCCAGACCTTCAAGTCTGTCTGGAAAAGGCCAAGCATGCACCACCCATAGATGTCGTCCGCAGATGCATACAGGACTGCCGTGAGCAACACGGATCTGCCGGCGGAGTCCCACACCTCAACTCATCGATGATATTGTTTCGCAAGTTGACCTGGATAAAAACCAAAGCTCATTGTGTACATAGCGTGGACATTTGATGATATCAGTTACTATTTTTTAAGTTTGAAGGCAAGAAACGCCACGGAAAAAACCTTCTTCAACGTAGGCAACATCTCGAAGATCATGGATGTGCACAGTGCCACCCGCTTGTACTGCCTCAGAAAAAATGCTCAAAATCAATGGCAAAAAACTGCCTGGGCACGGAACCATGTTCTAAATGCAAACTGATAGTACCATCATCAACCAGCAAGCTGAAACAACCAAACAGTTTCAACCAGCAAGCTGGTCCAATCATCAACCAGCAAGCCGGTCCAATCAACTAGCAAGCTGGTTCAATCATCAACCAGCAAGCTGGTCCAATCATCAACCAGCAAGCTGGTCCAATCATCAACTAGCAAGCTGGTTCAATCATCAACCAGCAAGCTGGCTGGGTCAATCATCAACCAGCAAGCTGGTCCAATCATCAACCAGCAAGCTGGTCCAATCATCAACTAAGCTGGTTCAATCATCAACCAGCAAGCTGGTTCAAAGCTGGACTACTTTACTTAAATCGAACAAGTTGCAACAGCACATCTTCCGATTCACCATTGGTGATTGCATCCTTCAGGGCGAACAAGTAGGCATGCTCTGGCTCTTCAGGGGAGACTCGGCGCAGGTTGCCCTTCGACACCGAGAGGTCTTCCGCAACAGCAATGACAGTCGGGCGGTCAAAGGGAGCCGGTCTGTCTTTGAAGATCTTGGACTGCAGCCTTTTGACGGAGTCCCTGTTGATTGGCACCTTTGGCGCTGCGCTCCACTAAGACCTCAAAGTGAAGATCTTTTTACTTTAGGCACTTAATGAAGATATTAGTAGTTATATGAACTTATCATAGAAGTGATTTTTACCTATTTTCACTTATTTTCACTTATTTTGCTTACTTTTTTATGTTTTTTTTAAATGAGACTAGCATTGATTATAGACGAGAGTTTTTTCGTCATATACTTTTTGAAAAGAGTTTTTTGCGTCAAATACATCTTTTTTTTCTTCATGGTGATTATTGTTCTTTTTAGGGTTCATCCTGTTCAGGAGTTATCCTTTTCAGGAATTATCCTTTTCAGGAACTACTCTATTCAGAATGAATCCTTTTCAGGAACTATCCCTCTCAGGAATTTTCCCTCTCATTGCGGCGCAGAAGAAGCATAATCTGGTTGCCATCATTGAGGCACAGAAGAAGGAAAAACAATCTGAAGGATGCTTCTTGAACAGAACTTTTACGAGTTTGGAAAGTAATTGCACCAAAAAAAATAGTTCAAAGCGACCGACTACAAAATTCCTAGCAGCAAAAAACTTTTGATGCTCGAGAGTTCAATCAATCTAAACTTATAAATGTTGTATATTTCTCCATGTATTTTTATTTCAAAGACGTTTTTATTTTTTCGGATTATCAGCTTAGACAGTGAAATTTCAGGAAACACATATTTTTTTTTAATGACATTTCCATCTCTTTGCAAATTTTAAGTTTTTAAAAATATAGATAACATATTTCATTTTTTAAATTATGTTGGAACTTAATATAGTTCACTTCCTGCAATTCCTTCCCTTTGTATGGAAAAAAAGTAATTCATATTTCCTTTGAAAAGGACCGCTTGTTTTTCTATAGCTGACCTTGTTGATCTTTTGTCTTTTCATTACATTATATATATATTTAAATATATATAATGAAAATATGGGGATGTCTCAAAATGAGGTGTCCGTTTTTTCCCTTAAAGTAACCATTTTGGAACCAAAAACGGACACCTCATTTTGAGACATATCCATATTTGTTTTGAATTTAAGCATATATCTATAGAGAAAAAGGATCAAAAATTATCAATTAATCATAAATTTTCTGAGGTGTCTAAGTTGCTCAAACTTTAAATATTCTCAAAATTTATAAATTTTCTTAATGTTCTGATTTTTCTATTTTTTTGTATTTTTTTTGAATTTTCTGAATTTTCTGAATTGTCTTAATTTTTCTAAATTTTCTGAATTTTTGAAATTTTCTGAATCTTCTGAATTTTCTGACTTTTTTGAATTATATATATATATATATATTTCTGAATTTTCTAAATTGTCTGAATTATATTTTCTGAATTTTCTGAAGTTTCTGAATTTTCTGAATTTTCTCAATTTTCTGTTTTTTTTTGACATTTTTCGTTGTTTGTACATTTCTTAGATATATAAATTCCCACAATTTGCCTGCTTGATATAGTGAACATTTTCTTACAGGAACCTTTTTTTTAATATAAACTGGCATCTTGAAATCTATATTTTTCCAGGAAGGAACCTTTTTTTACAGTGAGTATCTCTTACAGGAACTGACACCTAGCAAATGGTTTGTTCTCATCTTTTGTTTCAATCTGTTTCTTCCCAGTAAGTGTCCTTCACACGAACTGATCCCTACCAAAAGGTTTCTTCACAGTCATTATCCTTCACAAACTCTTTCTTCCCAGTCAGTATCCTGCAGAGAACTATTCCCTACATTTTTTTCCCTTTCAAAGAAGCATCCTGCAGAGAACTATTCCCTACAATTTTTTTCCTTTCCAGGAAGTATCCTGCAGAGAACTATTCCCTACAATTTTTTCCTTTCCAGGAAGTATCCTGCAGAGAACTATTCCCTACAAAATTTTTCCTTTCCAGGAAGTATCCTGCAGAGAACTATTCCCTACATTTTTTTTCCTTTCCAGGAAGTATCCTTCAGAGAACTATTCCCTACAAAATTTGTCCTTTCCAGGAAGTATCCTGCAGAGAACTATTCCCTACAATTTTTTTCCTTTCCAGGAAGTATCCTGCAGAGAACTATTCCCTACAAAATTTTCCTTTCCAGGAAGTATCCTGCAGAGAACTATTCCCTACACAATTTTTCCTTTCCAGGAAGTATTTTTCAGAGAACTATTCCCTACAAAATCTTTTCCTTTCCAGGAAGTATCCTGCAGAGAACTATTCCCTACAATTTTTTTCCTTTCCAGGAAGTATCCTGCAGAGAACTATTCCCTACAAAATTTGTCCTTTCCCTGGAAGTATCCTGCAGAGAAATATTCCCTATTTTTTGTCCTTTCCAGGAAGTATCCTGCAGAGAAATATTCCCTAAAAAAAAATCCTTTGGATCTATCAAACACACAAAAAAATCAAATTTCACTTCTTATCGCTTCTTTTCGCTTATTTTGGCTTATGTTTGACTAATATTCTACTATATTTGCTTAGATCTTCCTTATTATGTTATAAGTTCACCTAAAAATTTAGTGGAACTTATAACAAAACATTTTTGAAAAAGCAATTTGAACAAGATATTAGAAGGATAATAGTAACTTATCATATACTTATAAATTCATTAAGTGCCTAAAGTAAAAACATCTTCATTTTGAGGTCTCAGCACTTGAAGTTGATCCAGAACAGGTTGCCAGCGGCATCATAGGTCCCAGCGGTCTGCATCGCAGCTTTGAAGACAGTGTCGACGAACACTGCCTGACCCGGGTGAACAGTTAAGGGAAACAGAATGCAAAGAGTACTGCCACAAAACCTCCTGCTGTTGAGAGACATGGGTGGATCCACCCCAGTGCTCTCAACAGCGCCGAGCGCTCGGCACTGTTGAGAGGAGTTTTTTCAGCAACAAGGAAACTGTTGAGAGACATGGGGTGGAGAGCACTGGGGTGGATCCACCCATGTCTCTCAACAGTCCGAAGGTTTTCAACTGAGAAAACTAAGGGAATACAGAAACCTTCAGGGAATATAGAAACTAACTTAAAAAATGCATTTCCAATACCGGCCTTGTGGCCGGCAAGATGGCTCGCCACTGAGACCTCAAAATGAAGATGTTTTTACTTTAGGCACTTAATTAATTTATAAGTATATGATAAGTTACTATTATCCTTCTAATATCTTGTTCAAATTGCTTTTTCAAAAATGTTTTGTTATAAGTTCCACTAATTTTTTAGGTGAACTTAAAACATAATGAGGAAGATCTAAGCAAATATAGTAGAATATTAGTCAAAATAAGCCAAAATAAGCGAAAAGAAGCGATAAGAAGTGAAATTTGATTTTTCTGTGTGCTTGATACATCCACAGGATTTTTTTAAGGGAATGTTTCTCTGCAGGATACTTCCTGGAAAGGAAAAAAAAATGTAGGGAATAGTTCTCTGCAGGATACTTCCTGGAAAGGAAAAATTTTGTAGGGAATAGTTCTCTGCAGGATACTTCCTGGAAAGGAAAAATTGTGTAGGGAATAGTTCTCTGCAGGATACTTCCTGGAAAGAAAAGATTTTGTAGGGAATAGTTCTCTGCAGGATACTTCCTGGAAAGGAAAAAAAAGTAGGGAATAGTTCTCTGCAGGATACTTCCTGGAAAGGAAAAAGATTGTAGGGAATAGTTCTCTGCAGGATGCTTCCTTGAAAGGAAAAAAAATGTAGGGAATAGTTCTCTGAAGAATACTTCCTGGAAAGGAAAAATTGTGTAGGGAATATTTCTCTGAAGGATACTTTCTGGAAAGGAACATTTTTGTAGGGAATAGTTTTCTGCAGGATACTTCCTGGAAAGGATTTTTTTTTAGGAAATAGTTCTCTGCAGGATACTTCCTGGAAAGGAAAAAAAATGTAGGGAATAGTTCTCTGCAGGATACTTCCTGGAAAGGAAAAAATTGTAGGGAATAGCTCTCTGCAGGATACTTCCTGGAAAGGAAAAATTTTGTAGGGAATAGTTCTCTGCAGGATACTTCCTGGAAAGGAAAAAAAATGTAGGGAATAGTTCTCTGCAGGATACTTCCTGGAAAGGAAAAAGATTGTAGGGAATAGTTCTCTGCAGGATGCTTCCTTGAAAGGAAAAAAATTGTAGGGAATAGTTCTCTGCAGGATACTGACTGGGAAGAAAGAGTTTGTGAAGGATAATGACTGTGAAGAAACCTTTTGGTAGGGATCAGTTCGTGTGAAGGACACTTACTGGGAAGAAACAGTTTGAAAAAAAAAATGAGAACAAACCATTTGCTAGGTGTCAGTTCCTGTAAGAGATACTCACTGTAAAAAAAGGTTCCTTCCTGGAAAAATATAGATTTCAAGATGCCAGTTTATATTTTAAAAAAAAGGTTCCTGTAAGAAAATGTTCACTATATCAAGCAGGAAAATTGTGGGAATTTATATATCTAAGAAATGTACAAACAACCAAAAATGTCAAAACAAATTCAAATTCAGAAAAGTCAGAAAATTCAGAAATATATAGAATAATTCAGAAAATTCAGAAAATTTCAAAAATTCAGAAAATTTAGAAAAATTCAGAAAATTCAGAAAATTCCAAAAAATAGAAAATCAGAAAGTTAAGAAAATTTAAAAAAAAATGAAAATATTTAAAGTTTGAGCAACTTAGACACCTAAGAAAATTTATGATTAATTGATAATTTTTGATCCTTTTTCTCTATAGATATATGCTTAAATTCAAAACAAATATGGATATGTCTCAAAATGAGGTGTCCGTTTTTGGTTCCAAAATGGTTACTTTAAGGGAAAAAACGGACACCTCATTTTGAGACATCCCCATATTTTCATTATATATATTTAAATATATATATATAATGTAAAGAAAAGACAAAAAGATCAACAAGGTCAGCTATAGAAAAACAAGCGGTCCTTTTCAAAGGAAATATGAATTATTTTTTTTCCATACAAAGGGAAGGAATTGCAGGAAGTGAACTATATTAAGTTCCAACATAATTTAAAAAATGAAATATGTTATCTATATTTTTAAAAACTTAAAATTTGCAAAGAGATGGAAATGTCATAAAATATGTGTTTCCTGAAATTTCACTGTCTAAGCTGATAATCCGAAAAAATAAAAACGTCTTTGAAATAAAAATACATGGAGAAATATACAACATTTATAAGTTTAGATTGATCGAACTCTCGAGCATCAAAAGTTTTTTGCTGCTAGGAATTTTGTAGTCGGTCGCTTTGAACTATTTTTTTTGGTGCAATTACTTTCCAAACTCGTAAAAGTTCTGTTCAAGAAGCATCCTTCAGATTGTTTTTCCTTCTTCTGCGCCTCAATGATGGCAACCAGATTATGCTTCTTCTGTGCCGCAGTGAGAGGGAAAATTCCTGAAAGGGATAGTTCCTGAAAAGGATTCATTCTGAATAGAGTAGTTCCTGAAAAGGATAATTCCTGAAAAGGATAACTCCTGAACAGGATGAACCCTAAAAAGAACAATAATCACCATGAAGAAAAAAAAGATGTATTTGACGCAAAAAACTCTTTTCAAAAAGTATATGACGAAAAAACTCTCGTCTATAATCAATGCTAGTCTCATTACAAAAAACATAAAAAAGTAAGCAAAATAAGTGAAAATCAGTGAAAATAGGTAAAAATCACTTCTATGATAAGTTCATATAACTACTAATATCTTCATTAAGTGCCTAAAGTAAAAAGATCTTCATTTTGAGGTCTTAGTGGAGCGCAGCGCCAAAGGTGCCAATCAACAGGGATTCCGTCAAAAGGCTGCAGTCCAAGATCTTCAAAGACGGACCGGCTCTCTTTGACCGCCCGACTGTCATTGCTGTTGCGGAAGACCTCTCGGTGTCGAAGGGCAACCTGCGCCGAGTCGCCCCTGAAGAGCCAGAGCATACCTACTTGTTCGCCCTGAAGGATGCCATCACCAATGGTGAATCGGAAGATGTGCTGTTGCAACTTGTTCGATTCAAGTAAAGTAGTCCAGCTTTGAACCAGCTTGCTGGTTGATGATTGGACCAGCTGCTGGTTGATGATTGGACCAGCTTGCTGGTTGATGATTGACCCAGCGAGCTTGCTGGTTGATGATTGAACCAGCTTAGTTGATGATTGGACCAGCTTGCTGGTTGATGATTGGACGAGCTTGCTGGTTGATGATTGACCCAGCCAGCTTGCTGGTTGATGATTGAACCAGCTTAGTTGATGATTGGACCAGCTTGCTGGTTGATGATTGAACCAGCTTGCTAGTTGATTGGACCAGCTTGCTGGTTGATGATTGGACCAGCTTGCTGGTTGAAACTGTTTGGTTGTTTCAGCTTGCTGGTTGATGACGGTACTATCAGTTTGCATTTAGAACATGGTTCCGTGCCCAGGCAGTTTTTTGCCATTGATTTTGAACATTTTTTCTGGGTTGATCTGAGGCAGTACAAGCGGGTGGCACTGTGCACATCCATGATCTTCGAGATGTTGCCTACGTTGGAGAAGGTTTTTTTCCGTGGCGTTTCTTGCCTTCAAACTTAAAAAATAGTAACTGATATCATCAAATGTCCACTCTATGTACACAATGAGCTTTGGTTTTTATCCAGGTCAACTTGCGAAACAATATCATCGATGAGTTGAGGTGTGGGACTCCGCCGGCAGATCCGTGTTGCTCACGGCAGTCCTGTATGCATCTGCGGACGACATCTATGGGTGGTGCATGCTTGGCCTTTTCCAGACAGACTTGAAGGTCTGGAAACACAACCCTCTTTAGCAACGACCAGTGGTAAGACCACTGCTGGTCAGGAATGGACTGACTACCAGTGCCTGGAATCAAATGGTGAAAATGATTGTCACCGATTGAAATTTTGAAATGATAACCTGAATTGGCTAGCTTGCTGGTCCTGAAATGGCCAGCTTGCTGGTGTTGAAATGGCCAGCTTGCTGGTCCTTCAAATTTGTTCTTCCAATGGCGAAGCACCGCGACTGATAAAGTGTTTTTTTGCATGGCCAGATTGCTGGCTGATCATAAATGTGCGCTGCCAGCTGGCTTGACTGAAACTTACACTTGACTGCCGCAAAATTTCCCAGGCCAAACGTCGTCCATTGTCAAGAGCCTCATTTGTATCCATGGGAATGATGCGACCACCCACCGCCCCCTTCTGTGACTGCGAAAACCATCCAAGCCAGCAAAATGGGACAATGGACGCGAGCCAAGGAGAAGCCAGCGCCATGCCCGATGATGGTTCAAAAACGCCTCTTGCACAGGATGCCGCTGGAGCTTCTCAAGGCGAAGTACAACTATTTGAGGAACAACTCCGCGGCTTGGATGTTATTGCTGTTCACTGACTGAGGTTTGATTTTGTTTGACCGACGTTTTTCAAACTATTTTCGCTTCTTTTCAGCCTCAACTCAGAAGTGGCTCTCAAGCATAGACTTGGAAGAGGCCATGCGGAAGATCATTCGCCGACGGTCGGGGCTCCCTTCGACCTCCGATTGAAATTGACGCAAATCAAATTGAGCCCAAGAAGCAGCGCACTGACACTCACTGTGGGCATCACCCGTCGCCATGCATGTAAAGAAAGGGCCTTTGGCAAGTGAGCTGGCCAGTCAATGTCTTGTAATAAATTAAATGCAAAATATAGACAACAAACTGGCCAAAAGACCCTTACGGTGTTTGGCCAGTTTGTTGTTTCATATTTTGTTTCATATTATGTCTTACTCTTGCCAGCTAGCTGGCCTCTTAGCCGTTTTGGGGTTGTTTCAGTTGCCAGCAAGCTGGCATGTGGCCAGCTAGCTGGCCGCTTTTTGCAATCTTCCTCATTCTGAACAGATGCGTCAGTGCCACCTTAGCACACTGATCTTGGCTGTTCGAATTGCCATGAATTTTGATCCTGGCCAAAATATCATTAAAGATTCCAAAAAAAAACAGCATGGATGTTTCCAAGAATGGTTGTTTCTTTAGCATGGATGCTTCACTGGCATCTGATTTGGGCAATTTTCAGTGCATGTGATGCTTCTTCAGCATGGGAAAATGCATGTTATGCTTCTGCAGCATGGGGCAATGCATGTGATGATGCTTCTTCAGCATGGGAAAATGCATGTTATGCTTCTGCAGCATGGGGCAATGCATGTGATTGATGATGCTTCTTCAGCATGGGGCAATGCAACATGATCCATTAATTTTAAGGGCAATAATTTGATACAATTGATCTATTAATATTACTAATTAGTCCACATTTAAATACATTTGGTCTAGATCTTATTTAACTGAGGCAACTGGCCTTTCATTTTTTTATTTTGATCATGTCATAATTAAATAGTACAATTCCATTCTCCAACCAACTCATCATCACAAATGGATATTTTTAACCAGAGACACTGGTGTAAACATTGAACCACATCATCAAGCACTTGGAACTTGCCATGGGGCATAGTTTTTGTATTCCCTTATTCCCGCTTAACCGCCAGTAAGACTTGTCCAAGACCTAACTTTTAAACTTTTTTATGTAGCCTGCCTTTTGATCATAGTTTCTTTGATGTTATGTATGGTGAAGTTGCCGTGCAACCGCCAGCGATGTCAAGCTTTTGCTGGGGCGAGGAGATAGCAAAATCTCCAAGGGTGAGGAGAGAGTAAAAACTAGAATTGATTAATGTACCCAATTCTTTAGAAAATAAAGCGTTAGCGTGCTGCGAGTGGCAGAAAGTAGTGGCGCTCCTGCACTCAGAGAGTGCGGCATATCTTCGCGGCCAGCGTTGAGGAAAACTTTTTGGAGTTTGGAGCGCGTCCAAGTTTTGTTTAAAACGCCTGCACATAGCTGGTCTTTTTGAAGCGACGTATGCTTGAACTGGTGTTTGGTTTGAAAGCTGCTTCGAGCCAACACAACCAGTTGCGTCCGCTCGGGTGGGCTACCTTGAGTACTCAATTGCCAATCTTAGGTCCCTACTTTACTGCTTTAGTTTTTTGCTAGTAGCCCCCCCCCTGATGACATAGTGCTGTCAAATAATTCAATAAATCAGATCACCTATTCCATATTCTGGTAAGCTTCAGCTCTTCAGCAGAGCTGCTGCTGCTGCGCCGAGCTGGTGGCAGAGGCGTGGTTGGGGCATCGGGACTATCTTCGAAAGAACATGTTTGGCCACCGGTTGCTTGAACCTCTTTTTTGTTGGAACGTCACTTTTCAGCGTGGCTGAAGTCATGGCAATTCGTCATCGTGTGCACTGGTACACAGCAAGCTTCCTAAGCGCCGCTGAAGATTTTTTGCTAATTTGCTACTGATGTCACAACATCTTTGGGTTTTGTTGCTTCAACTCAGCTTGCTTTGCAGAAGCACAATCTTGTTTCATGTCTTGCAGAAGAGTGCAT
Organism: Cladocopium goreaui; assembly: GCA_947184155.2. Classification (NCBI taxonomy): domain Eukaryota; class Dinophyceae; order Suessiales; family Symbiodiniaceae; genus Cladocopium; species Cladocopium goreaui. The sequence continues at coordinate 28,340 of CAMXCT020000949.1, forward strand.
GCCACAAACAATTCGTCGATTTCAGAAACAACAGTGACCGATAGCCATATAAGTTTAAACAGCGGGGCGGGACAGCAGAACAAATGCAGTCTTGGTAGCTCCCGCGGTCTTGGTGGGAAATTTAAGTTGCGACTTCGCCTTTAACGATCCAGAAACGAGATAGACCAATGGTTTTATTAAGTGTAAAAGGCGGGGCAGGGCAGCACAAATAGTGAAGCGTTGTTACGTATTCCCAATTTTGGTGGGAAATTCATGTTGGCACCTCGCCTAGTTACAACCTGCCAGCCCGGCGGCAGCTCCCAGCTCTAGAGTAAACAAAATCAAATCCTGGAGTTCGGTGCCATGGCCTTATGTTTCTCAGACGCAGTGGTCAGAATCCCGGCTTCCTGAACATTTGTGGAATTGAATAGCATTCAGGAGCATGCAAATTGATGGAGCAGGGTTCCTGTGGTTTTAATTTTTAGTGGTTTTGTAGAACAGACCTGCTTGGCAAGTTGGAGCAAAGAGGCACTAGTGGCAGAATATATTCCCTAGGGCCAAGCTGCAGTGTCGCTAGATACCAAGCCCACAATTGATAACCATGAATTTAAAAATCCGGAATCTGGGGTGGATATTAACAATGAACCACAATTGATACCAATGAATTCAGCATTGACCAAGGTCCCCACAGCTCGACGGAAATCATCATGAGAGAACGTGGCGTCTCAAGATGCTTACGAGGACGATAAAATGTATGGAAAGTTCGGTGGGGGCTCAAAGAAACACAAAAAGTAAGTGGTTAACTGACTAGTGGTTTGGAACATGAAGTATATTTTTCCATATATTGACATTCCCAACTGACTTTTGTATTTTTCAAAGGGGTGGCTCAACCACCAACCAGTTAATAATCATATTTAAATAAATATATATATATATAGATATATCCAAGCTATGGGATGACCCCATTTATACTAGGGACTTACCTTTTCTATTGAAACTAGACAATTTATAGTTGATTGACCTATAGGTGAACTGCCAGGCAAAGTCGCCTCTTTAGCGCCCTTCCCGTTTTTCTGTAGCAGTATAGTCGCTAAGATTCTTAACCCTAAACCCTACCTTAAACCTTACCTTCTTAACCCTAAACCCTACCTTGCGAGATTCTTATCCCTAAACCCTACCTTCCGAGATTCGTAACACTAAACCCTACCTTGCGAGATTCTTAACCCTAAACCCTACCTTGTGAGATTCTTAATTCGAAACCACATCTTGCGATATTTTTAACCCTAAACCCTACCCTGCGAGATTCTTACGCCTAAACCCTACCCCTGCGAGATTCTTAACTCTAAATTCTACCTTGCGAGCCCTACACCCTAAACCCTACCTTGCGAGATTCTTAACCCTAAACCTTGCCCTACGATTCTTGACGATAAACTCTACCTTGCGAAACCTAAACCCTAAGCCTACCTTGCGAGATGTACACCCCAAAACCTAACCCTTGCGAGACCTAAACCCTAGATTCTACCTTGCGAGACCTAAACCTTAAATTCTACCTTGCGAGACCTAAACCCCAAACTCTACCTTGCGAGAGGGCAAACCCTAAACCCAACCTTGCAAGGACTAAACCCGAAACCTTACTTTGCGAGATTCTTGGCCCTAAAGCCTACCTTCCGAAATTCTTAGCCCTAAATCTTGCGAGATTCCTAAACCCTACCTTGTCAGATTCTAAATTCGAAACCACACCTCGCGAGATTCTTAACCCTAAACCCTACCTTGCGAGATTCTTAGCCCTAACCTTACCTTGCGAGATTTTTAACCCTAAACGTTACCTTGCGAGATTCTAAACCCGAAATCCTATCCTGCGAGATTCTTAACCCTAAACTCTACCTTGCGAGACTTAAACCCTAAACTCTACCTTGCAAAACCTAAACCCTAGATCCTACCTTGCGAGACCTAAACCCTAAACTCTACCTTGCGAGACCTAAACCCTAAACTCTACCTTGCGAGACCTAAACCCTAAACTCTACCTTGCGAGACCTAAACGCTAAACTCTACGTTGCGAGACCTAAACCCTAGACCCTACCTTGCGAGAACTAAACCCCAAACTCTACCTTGCGAGATCCTAAACTTTACCTTGGGAGATTTTAGATCCTACCGTGCGAGATTCTTAACTTTAATCACGACATATCCCGACCTTGCGAAATTTTGTCCCGAAACTCCATCCTAAACCCTGCCCTGCGAGATTGTTAACCCTAAACCCTACCTTGCGAGACCGATTTCCCAAAACATATTCCTTTTATCATCTCCCTAGCAACGGTATCTGAGATCGCCACCATGGTGCGCGACATCATCTGAGGCTGGACCCGCGGCTTCGTGAATTATCAACGTCGGTATACGACATACACTCTTTGTTTGCCAAACCACGTGATGTAAGATGAACCCTAAAAATGTTTGGAATCTCACCCTTCCGGTTCCAAAAGTGTTTGGCATCTGCGGTGATAGTCTGACTCCCCCTCGGAGTGGCCTGCTCTGGCTGACTCGCTCGCTTTTTGGACACTGCTGAACCTTGTTCACAAGGGCCAGTCTTCTGCACAGAGAACAAGCAAAGCCAAATCCATTCTAATAAAAACAGAAAACCCACAATGGTAAATACTATATTTCGCTTGTTTCCAACCAATTTGTGATCTTATATTTGTACTATCATGTGAATCAAACAGTCTATTGTATAACATACTATATTTCAAAGAAAACAGACTGCCATATCTCTGTGGTGCGCCCCGCCCCCATCTCAAGTGGTGAGAGTGAAAAGAACAGCTGGTTGACTGCAGCAGCAGCTATATATAGCTAGAGAAATCGTGACGGGGTCCAAATCTATCTTTTCTTAGAAACATGGTTGCACATGCAATTCATGACCCAATCGCACCAGCCATTTGACATTTCCAGCTGTTTGTTCTTCAAGCCCCTGTGGGCCTTCCCCTGTTCTACACATCTCCCCGAAGCACTGGATCTGGCATTGTCGACATGTAGGATTCAAATGCGTGTAAGGTGAAGTTCCACATGCATCAAAATAAATCAGGATATGATTCCTCACCTACTACCCCATGGTTTGTTCGAACACATCTCAAACCGCTCACCGGCATGAAGCTGCATGCAGCTGGCTTGTGGTATCCGCGCAAGGTGCCTTTGGCCAACTCAATGAGAAGTGGACAGGTCATGTGGAAAACCATCACCCAAATAGCACTAACGTGGTTTCAGGACATGTTGCTTACATCCAGGGTACTTTAGATCACTCTTCGGGCGGTAGCCCTGGGATCATCAATGAAAATTCAACAATTTCTGTGTGATTCAATCAGTGGACATCATGTTTCGTGATTGAAACAATTGAAACATGGAACATGAGGATCGAACCGTCAATGAACCAAGCATCATTTTCATGTCATTACGGAACATAAGGGTTCTTAACCAGCAAAAGAAATGGGCATGACTGTTGGTCCAGTGTTTTTTTGGTGAAATCCTGAGGTATTTGGCCATCAAGCTGGATATAGGGATGGTGAACTAAGCCGTGAGGCAACCCTTTGCAGTAACTGGACAGTATAAGCAAATTCGCTCAAACTGTTTCAGCGGGCGCCATGGTTTGCAGGAAAACTGTCGTTCTCTGTAAAAGCCGAACAAGCAGAACGAGCGAAAAGAAATGTGAGACACCAGTCGCAAACCCCAGAACATGAATGTATGATAAATGCGTGAGCTAGGGTTAGCAAACGTTTGCTAACCCTGGCAGGCATTGAAATTCCACTGTTAAGGATCTGTGTCAAGGCCTGCCAGGGTTTTCTGGTGTAGGGTTTTTCTGAAAATCAATGAATTTAGCAAAATTTCAGCCTAGCTAGGGTTAGCAAACGTTTGCTAACCCTAGCTCCTGAAGTTTGACTTTTGTGTGTTCTTGGGGTTTCGCTGCAATATCTGAGGGATAGACCATGCGTGGTCGGTGGTCACATCAAAGAAGCGGCGCGTCGGCTTTGGTGCTGATACGTATGCTAAAATTAGAAATCCAGGCGTTCTCATGGAAGATCTTTTTTCATAAAAAATCTTGTGAAATGAACATCCCAAAATCCTTTTTGAATTCCACAAACACATGGCTGAGATCTTGTTAGCAATCAGTGCTTGGCAGCTTGCGATGAGGCTGAAACAACCCATGAGCCGTGCAGGGTGCTATACCTTTTGTCAGCCAAGTTCAGTTTCAAATCACTGATTATTCGTGCCTGTTCCCCCTCTCACATGGAATTGTCAGGTAGCAATTTTGGGGATGAAGGGTACTCATGATGAGAATGATGGAACAGGAATGGCGATCAGATTGAGATGCTTGGATGTTTTGGAATGGGTGTTACTGATGATGGCATGGGATGCGGACAAATCCCAGGATCTATTTGAAGATGACTGCCTTCATCTTTTGGTGGGGTCAGGGCCGCACAATTCCGAAGCGACGCCCTATCATTGGGATATCGCGACGTGCACCCTGCTCTGGATCCAGAAAACTATAATTACTGTGTACCAAAAATATCCGCAAGGCCTTTCCATGTTGGAACGCAGTTTCCAACACGATCCTGCACGAAACAACGCAAGGGACACCTTTTGGAGGGTCATTTATAAAACATCTGAGAGTTACCTGGCATCATCATCCCTATCCCATTGTTTAAGGATTGATAACAAACTATGAAGACCTCCGACCTCCTCCGACCACTTGTCGTTGCTTTTCGACATTTTTCCCATGAACTAGTTCCCATTATCTAACTTGCTCAACTTGCTCCGGTCTCTATATGTATATATATAATGGGTGCTTATATCATCTGTTCCATTTCCTCTGTGAATTTGTGTGTATTTTATACACATATATGTACACAGTCTCGGATCCCCGATAACTTGACTCACAAGAAGCATGTTGAGTTTTCCTTTGAAAACAAACCATACAAACTTTAGTAATAACAGCAAAATATGCGTGATTTTCACAATGGTTCATAAATGATCCTGCACTTGCAGCTAAACATGAGATTATCCAATAGATAATAAATGGAACTGAGGCTTCTTCGACACTTATAGATCAGGCACCGGGAGCAAATCGGCATCGAATGGCCTCTTGGCATGTTGTTCCCACATCATCTTCCAGTCGCTGGCATCTATGATATATGTGGACAAGTGTGTCCAAACATATTGTAACATGTCTATATCGTAAAATATGCCTGTATCGGATAATACATCTACGTGTACAACTCTACATGTCAAGGTATGTATGCATACATATAGTATTCTTCAAAGCGATAGAAACACCCAATAAATGTGATGATGATCATCTTATCTTTTCCATCTATTTGGAGTGTACTGTAAAGATTTATATAATCAATTCATTTGTTATGTATACATATATAGTTAATATATATATAGTTAATATATATATATAGTTAACAGATATATATATAGTTCACACATATATATATATTTGAATATATGGTATAGTTTTTTGAATGAGGATCACACAAAATACACGTGGCGCACCTTGTCGAGGCACAGATGCACCCCGATGCCACAAGCCATCTCCTGGCGAGGCATCAATGCCGATGGGCCCAAGCTACAAGTTGTAGATAGTAACACCCCCGTAGATTACCCTCTGGTAATGACTAACATAGCTGTTGAAAATAGCCATTTATAGTGAGTTTTCCCATTAAAAATTGTGATTTTCCATAGCTATGTGAGTTTACCAGAGGGTATTAAACAACTAATAGATAAACTGGTGTAGCAGTAATAACCAGCAACAATCTGCACCTTCACAACAATAACCCAGCAATCAACAATGTAGATTGTACCAATAATAAACGGTAACTCAACCTGCAACAATCTGCACCCCCAACACCCCACTGGCCCCCAAGAATCCAACCACCCAGGTGGCGGGTGCCTGGATGTGCCCTGCGCCCTTATTCTCAACTGACTCTGCGGCCCAGAAGACCGCCGACAGCCCCGCAACCTGCGGAGCCACAGAGGGAGTGGTGAAAGGATGATGATGATGATGATGATGCTGATGATGCTGATGATGATGATGATGATGATGATGGCGGCGATGATGATGATGATGATGATGATGATGGCGATGATGGTGATGATGGTGTTGATGATGACGATGACGACGATGATGAGAATGACGATGACGACGATGATGATGATGACGACGATGACGACGACGATGATGATAATGACGATGATGATGATGACGACGATGATGACGACGATGATGATGATGACGATGATGACGATGATGATGATGACGACGGAAAAAAGAGAGCTGGCAAACCTGCGATGCTGGAATGTTCATCAGATCATCAGAAAAGCTTTCGAGTGACTTTTTTGGGGTTTTTGGTGCTGCTCAGGAGCTGCGCCTGGCTTCGCTAGGCAAGGGCCTAAGCAGGAAAACTTACAGTACACCGAGAGGTCGGCAACTAGTTTCCTTATAAATAAAATACGCCAGCGCTTGTCCTGTGATTTCTACAGCCATCAACCATCGAGAAATACATCTACTGCAATAATTAATAGTTAAATGGCTGTCACAGCCTTATAGAGTCTGTACAGTCACTTCTCAACAGGTTGCATTTCTGCCATTTGAAGTTTACTTTTTGGGACTATTGTACGAGTAGAAATTGTCCGGCCGCATGATTAGATTTCCAAATATCGCAGCGTGAGGGCGCATGTTTTTTGATGGTTCTTTGAAACCGATCCGTGTTTATTATTGCACGTTATAGAAGGCATTATCCATCAGAAAACTTCCCAAGAAACTGGTTCTCGGCAAATGCTGAGGTTCTTGCGCGTGTTGCTCGCAAATTCCTTCGCCTGAATCTTTGCCGTAATTGCACCTACTTCGCTCAAAAATCAAATTACTTTACTTCGAGTGATCCCCACCATGACATTTATACGTTTTGTTACTGGCAAATCTTCTGGCATTCTATCTGACATATCTTCTGGCATTCGATCTGGCATACCTTCTGGCATTCTATCTGGCATATCTGTTGGCATTCTATCTGGCATATCTTTTGGCATTCTATCTGGCATATCTTCTGGCATTCTATTCTATCTGGCAAATCTTTTGGCATTCTATCTGGCATATCTTCTGGCATTTTATCTGGCATATCTTCTGGCATTCTATCTGACATTCTGTCTGGCGTTATATCTGGAATATCTTCTGGCATTCTATCTGGCCGTTGAGGTCCACAAGTGCCCACTGACCTCTGGAAGGTCCCAGGTCGAGGTCCAGTGGTGCCCACTGACCTCTGAAGGTCCCGGGTTGAGGTCCACCGGTGCCCACTGGGCTCGGAACGTCCCATATTGAGGTCCAGTGGTGCCGACTGAGCTCTGGGCTCGGAAGGTCCCAGGTTGAGGTCCAGTGGTGCCCCACTCAGATCGGAAGCCGGCAGTTGAGGTGCAGCAGTGCCCACTGCGCACGGAAGTTGCCGAAGACATTGGCGAAGAGCTTGGCGAAGAGTTGGCGAAGAGCTTGGCGAAGAGCTTGGCGAAGAGTTGGCGAAAAGCTTGGCGAAGAGCTTGCCGGAGGAGGAGGAGGACGAGGAGGAGAAGGAGGAGGCGAACAGCTCTGATAAAATCTAACAACTCTCACCTGGCAGGTGGGGAATCAAAGTAGCTATCCAACCTTCCATTTCAAAAAGTAGCAGGATAGCTCATACAAAAGACATGCGGCATAATATGCGCATCTATTTTGCAAGTAGATAAGAACATGAGCGAGGTATCGTTGCCACCAGTTGCAGTTTGCGAAGATCAGCCGGTATGTCGTCAGCAGTGGGGAAAAAAGGCATCCTGGTTCTTGGTTGAATTTGGACCGAGCATTGCAAGAAAGTTGTGCCGAGCATCGCTGTTGGATTTGGACGCCAGACTACCAGCTCGGCCAAGGCGTGAGTGATTGTGGAGGATTAGGTTTAATTTGGGGACATACAGAGTAAACAAAATATTTTTTTGCAACCCAGGTAAGATTAGGAGTCCGTGCTGGAAGTTTGTTCTGAGCATACCTGGTTCAACTTCGCCCACGGGATAGTAAAACCTATGTTCCGAGCCAACACAACCAGACGCGTTCGCGCGAAACGATGTCCTGAAACCTTCTTGGTCCCAGCCAACATGTTCAATATTTTTTTTGCAGATTTCGGAACATGCTGTTCGGCTAAAACATTTGTTTATTTCGATTGATCCCCAACATGGCATTTCAAGGCCATTGCATGCCATTGCTCTGACATACTTTGCCAAACTCAAACCACGACAAGTTTAGACACAGTTTCAAACAAAGGTGAAAACATCGCATTTTCATACTGCAAGAACTCCGGCCATAAGCCCCATTACAAACCTCACGCCATTGTTTTGATTTTCAAGGGGCGAAAATGTGATACCTTTAGCCCTTAACCCTTAGCCCTCCAGTGTTAAAAGATGTGGCACGTGCGAGGTGAGACTTGCACAGCTATTTTGGGTAAAAAGTTTAAACTTTTAGATGCCTGGAGTTTGGCTGAGTGAGATCACTGATGATCCTGAAGAACTGATTGCAAAGAGTGGAACCCATGGAATCTACTATGAGCCCCGGTCAGCCTGCGGACGCTTCCCCAATGGAAGCTATCATGTGACCTGGCTACAGAATGCAACGTTTCAGGATGCCAAGTATGCCCAGCAGACATCACCTCAATCCACATCACTGGCACGACATGGAGAAAGATATGGATTACGCTCAGACACGTTGAATGCACAGGAAATCCACACCAAACATCGCCCAGATGTACCGCTTCTGCTAGGCCAGAGCAAAAAGATGTATGCCATTGGACCTCTGCCATACTCCACCACCAAAAGTGCAATCCACAAATTGCTCAAAGCCTGGAAGTGGGAAGGACGGCCGATCCAACCCAAAGGGCGTAGCCAAGACGGAACAGGCATTACCTGGGCAATCCAGGCCACTGAAGATCCAAGTCACTGGGTTTTCACACTCCAACATGGCGATGTGCTCGTCACGAAGTTGAAGGAGGACAAACCAGTTGACATGCCTGCACCATACTCCATCGTAGCCAGCAGAAAGACCCTGCAGCACTTGCAAGCGAATGCCACAAATGCAGACAACGTTGATCCATGGCTGGCCTATGACCCATGGAAACAAGGAAACCAGCCAAAAGCATCAATGCAGCCAGGGACGCCAAGCCTCACCACGTCCCAACTGGCAGCCATTGAGAACAACATCGAGAAGAAGGTCCTCCAAGCCATGTCGACACGAGTGCCTCCCCCAGAAACGGACGTCAACATGGATTCACAGGCACTGGAGTCTCGAGTTCAACAGTTGGAAAGCCATCTGCACCATGTTCAAAATGTGCAGACATGCGTTGAAGCCAAAGTTGGACAGATAGAACAACAAGTTCATCAGGTCCAGATCTCACAGCATGGAGTGGAATCCACCATAGGCCAACTCCAGCAGAAGTTGGATCAGCAGAGTCACCACATGGGTAGAACCCTTGATGCCAAGCTTGCCGAACAGATGGACAAAATCGAGGCCTTGCTCTGCAAACGGGGCCGACACGAGTGACTAGCCTCCTCAGCCAAAGTTAATTATGTGGGAACATCGGAAAAAAGCTGCAAGGCAAAGCCCATGCCCACATCTGCACGCCGATATCCACCAGCAAAGCCGCCAGTGGTCAAACGCCTTTTTAGGTGCCTCACGACAATTTTTGTCTTTTTCTCAAATCAAATTAGGCTAGGGGAAGCCTCACATCCAGGTCCTCATGTCTTTGGCAACGCAAACCCCACCGGTCTGATGGGGAAGAGTGCAGATCTTGGATCACTGGGCTCTACCAGTGTAACTGTGGCAGTACAAGAGACGCACTTGACCTCTCAAGGGATTAGTAAGTTCAAGAAAGAGTTGACCTGGCAGAATACAGGTATGCACCTATCACACGGAGCACCAGCTCCACCCAAAAACCAGTCAGTCAAAACCTTAGGAGGAAAACAAACAGGGGTGGCGTTCCTGAGTCACCATCCTCTCCGAAGCCTTGTCGGTCATTGGTCCACCGAAGATGTCTCCACAGGCCGTTGCCATGCAGCCGCAGCCTTCATCAACAGCAGGTGGATAACAATGGGCACAGTGTATGGCTACAGTGAAAGAGCACACACCATGGAAGTTCAGCAAAACACGGACCGACTTTTGTCCGGTTTAACATCCAGGGTTGTAGATGGAGCCAAAGGCTTCAGAATGGTCTCGGGGGATTGGAACTTGGACCGTTCATGCATTCCTCAAGCAGATGTTTGGGAGAACCAGGGTTGGCTTGAAGCACAGCAGTTGGCATATCTAAAGTGGAATAGACCCCAGCAATGCACTTGCAAACGGAGCACAGTAAAGGACTACCTGTATCTTAGCCCTGAAATGATCCCGTATGTCCAAGAAATCCAAATTGACTGGAGTCTATTTGCAGACCATGCAGCCATCCTGGTCACACTCAGTGACATTGACCGACCTCCCATAGTTCCTTTGTGGAGAAAGCCAAAGCCAATCGAATGGCCTCACCAAGTTCCAACCGAAGTTAACTGGCAAACAGCAGTTAGTCCCAACCCAAATTCCGATCAATGGTATCAAGAGATTTGGGAAGATGTAGAAAAATATGCTGACCACCTCCAAAGCCATGCGTCCCAGAGTCCACTACGCCAAGACCAGAGGGGTAGAGCAGTCACCAGAGAAGTGACATGGCAAAGTAATGCAGCAGCGCCAATTAAGCCGAACCGCAGAGGTGACGTTCAATCCCAATTGGCAAGCACCAATTTGACTCACAGCAGGTGGACCAAGCAAATCCGACGATTGCAAAATTTTGTGAGACTCACCCAGAGTCAGCAAACCAGCCTGCATCATGTCGAACACAAAGCAAGCCTATGGCGATCCATCCGTCAGTCCACCGGTTTCCCCCAAGGATTCACCAATTGGTGGAGTAAACAACCCAAGCAATACCCAGAAAGCCCAGCGCAGTGCCCTTTTCTCCCGCCGAAGGCAGCAGTGGCCGAGCTAGTGTACAGTGAATTCTTGCATCACTATCGACAACTTGAACACAGCCTGCAACAGGCAAGACACGTCCATGCCATGCAAAGACGTGCCCAAGATCCACTTGTGATCTACAAGGATCTGCAAAAAGATCGTGCAGAACCGGTGCAAACAATTGTGCAACATCTGCAAATTCCAATCCAGAGCAAAGAAGTGAAGGAAGACAGGATGATCCTCTCTTGTAGCCAACAGCTTCCGCCAGCCACAGCCAATGTCAAGGTTAACAATGTTCCAGTAGCAGTCCAAATCATCGATGAAACAACGCTCGCCATGCCAATCTACTCAGCCGAAAATTTGGGTGATGAGATCCAGATGTCCCAGCTTGTCGGTGATGTGCCGGCAATTCTCTCAGCTTTTGAAAATGAATGGGCTCCCAGGTGGCAAAAACATGATGATGTTGACCCCGAAAAGTGGCAACCCATTCTTTCCTTTTTAAAAGCAGCCATCCCGAAGCGCGAGGTAGATTTCCCACAAATTTCCCTTGAACAATGGCGCAGTGCCATAGCAAAGAAAAAGAAAGCAGCAGCAGTTGGACCAGACGGTGTTTCCCGAATGGACATGCTCAAAGCACCGGAAGTAGCCCACAGATCCATGATAGACATGATCACAGCGATTGAGGCGGGTCAAGCCTGGCCATCCCAGGCCGTTACTGGGCACGTGGCCGCCTTGGCCAAAACACCTCAAGCAGAAACCATCCAGCAATACAGGCCAATATGTGTCTTTTCGCTGTTTTATCGCACGTGGGGTTCACTCAGAGCCCGTCAATGCTTGCGGTATCTATTAGACATAGTGCCACACACGTTGCATGGAAACATCCCAGGTAGATCTCCCAAACAGGTTTGGTTTCATGTCCAGCAGTGTATAGAGCATGCGTATAGCCAAGCAACAGAACTAGCCGGAGGAATCATTGACTTAGTCAAATGTTTCAACACGCTCCCAAGAAGCATCCTGCAAGACCTGGCAACGCACCTCGGTCTGCCCAGTTGTGTCATGACACCATGGACCAATGCCTTGCGTCAAATGTCTCGACGTTTCCAAGTAAGAGGCTGTGTAGGCAAAGCCATTTACTCCTCTTGTGGGTATGCCGAAGGCTGCCCATTGAGTGTCGTAGCTATGGCAGTCTGCAACATAGCCATTGAAGTCTACATGTACCACCGCTTTCCCAAGGTACAGGTGTACTCTTTTGTTGATAACATCGAAACCTTGGTGCAATCAACCTTGGAAGCTATAGCAGCCATGGAAGTCCTAGTAGAGTTTTGCCAGCTGTTAGACATGCAGGTCGATCCCACCAAAAGCTATATGTGGTCCACTACGCCACAAGGAAGAAAACTCATCCTTGACTCCGACCAAAACAAACAACTTTTTGCACGAGACCTTGGTGGCCACATGAATTATACCAGACTTGCTACCAACAGCACCGTGCAAGCCAAAATTGAGACCTTCCAGCCATTCTGGTCGAGATTGGCCAGATCTTGTGCACCCTTGTCCCAAAAAGAGCGGTCCCTTTATGTAGCAGCATGGCCCAACCTTTTCTACGGGGTAAGTACCGTGACCTTAGGCAATAACCACTACTTGAAGCTGCGCACCGCAGCGACAAAAGCGTTAGGTTTGCACCAAATGGGAGCTAATCCCATGCTCCAGTTGTCATGTGTCAGCCCAGTTAGAACAGACCCAGAATTCTACAGTGTCCTTGCCACCATCAATGCCTTTAGGGAGTTTCAAACGCCGGACCTGGCGCACCAGGTGCTTGAATCACAAGTACTACAAGGCAGACCCACACCAGGGCCGTGCAAAAGTTTTTTGATTGCCATCCATAAACTTGCATGGTCTTGGGTTGCCGCAGATGTGTGTCTGGATCAGTTTGGCCTGCCAGTCTCTATCCAGAGGAGCCCCAAGCAAGAACTGGTAGAAAGAGTTAGTGAGGCGTGGCAGCAACGCGTTTTAGCCCTAGTAGAAGCTGACAGAACAACGATGAAAGACCTAGGACAAATGCACGTGGGCCTCACCCGCGAAACTTTTCAGAAGCTGCCACAAGAACACCAAGGACTCATGCGATGCGCGCTCAATGGCACTCAGTACACAGCAGATGCACTCCACCATGCCAATCAGGTTGAAAGCCCAAATTGTGTGTTTTGTGGGGGAAGTGACAGCTTGTACCACCGTCACTGGGACTGTCCGCATTTTGCAGACTTGCGTCCTAATCCTGAGCTGCTCGGTGGTATTGACACTACCACCCCTAATGCCACAACATGTCATGGATGGATTAAAACACCACCGAGTTTGTTGCCGTTTCGGAAGCAGTTGTTGCAGATCAAAGACACCACTTGCAGGTTCTTTCCCCCTCCACATGTGGACAATGAAGTTAAATATCTCGATCTTTTCCTTGATGGTAGTTGTGCCAATCCAACAGACCCATACACGAGACTTGCCACGTGGGCAGTTGTTCAGTGGACGGGGAAACAATTTTGGCCTATTGCTCAAGGAGGAGTCCCAGGACTGAGGCAAACCAGCCTCAGAGGTGAAATCCATGCAGCCATGGCCGCTTTGAAATATGCAGTTTCAATAAACATGCCATGTAGACTTTGGATAGATAATGCAAGGGTTTGTAAAGTCCTCACCCAGTGGACTGAAGGTATAGACGTAGACTTGGATAAAAGCAAAGATGCGGATTTATGGCACCAGCTCCGCGACCAGTTCAGACATGTTGCCAGGACCATTTCCAGCATCCACAAAATCCAGGCACACGCAGATACTATAAACCAGTTGCACCCCCTCGATGAGTGGGCAGTACAGGGAAATCAATCAGCAGATCACCATGCCTCAAGAGCTCGGGCGTTATTGAGCCCCCAACTTCATCAAGCACGCGACCAGCTAGTCGCTGAACTTCACCGAGCTCGTAAACTAGGCTTAGAACTGCATAACTTCTTTGTAGCGGTGTGTTGCCGAGCAATGCAATCCACGCGACAGCCGGAACCAGCCCAACCAGCAGGAACAGACGCCAATGCAGCACCAGAATGTGACGCAGGAATCCTGAAACTAGCGCAGACCAATATGACCGACCTTCCAGCGAAATTTCATAATGAAGACACAGAACAAGTAATGAAGTGGATAACCACTCTGACAGATGCAAGCCAACCAATCCTTTGGGTGACATTCCACCAACTTTTGGTGGATTTTCAAATGCACACTGACAAGATTGGACCACGGTTTGAAGGAAAGAGATGGTTCGCTACGCATGATGACATGTCATACAGTTACAAGAAACATGTTGCGTGGTTCTCAAGGTTCATGCAAGGTATAAGCACTGCGGTTGAATCTACTTTACAGATCCAACAATGCCGACCTAGCAGCCATGTACTGAACTTTTGGTGTGGCGCAATACAAATTCACTTCAACACGGAGAGACTTAACAGACTGGACGACTTTTTCAAACAGTACGCTACGGCGTTACCGGCCCGTCAGATCGCACGTGATCTTTCACGCCTTCCTCCAGGTCGTTGGCCGACTTAGGTTTCAGTTTCTTTTGTTGGAGCACCCGACTCCGTTTTCTGAGCGGATGCAGCGAGTGAAAGTGAGAAAGTGAGAGGGTTTTGACCCATGTTCATATCGGTATACTTATCACATAGGACAGGCATCCTTGAACTTGATTTGCCGGTGCACTGGCAGCTGCCTATGCACTACTTAGCCATTCAAGCACTTCAAACAAGCCACTATTGGGCGAACCAAAACTGATTATCACCTGACTTCCCGCGAAAAACGGTTGGCATCTTAAACTGAAAAAACAACACCAAATTCGTCTGATGTGTAATATATTCTAACAATATTTAATATTGTTAGAATATATTACACATCAGACTGGTCACTCGTAATACATATGTATATATATATATACATAATATATATATATATATATATACATAATCATACATAATTAAACAAAAAAACGATATACATAGTATATATATATATATATGTATAGGAAGAACATCAAAGAACTACAAAATGATTGATTTCTGGCACCCTGATTTTCTTTTGGATTGAGGCCATTGGATTCACTGGCTTCATGGCACTGGAACACTTCAACTTCGTGACCCTTCAGGTGTTGGGCATCATGTTATTCAACATAAATCAACATAATATATATATATATATATATATATATATATACGCGCAACGCCTGGGTTCTGCCCAGGCGTTGCAGCGTATATATCTACAATTCACAAACAAATGATATTGCAAATTACAGTAATTCCTATGGGAAAAAAACAAAGGTATTAGGGACTATTAAACAAACAAGGTCAAAACGAAATTCCTATGGGAAAAACAAAAACAGCATAATATCTGAAATTTCTATGAGAAAAACAGAAAAGGTACTAGGAAATTTTAAACTCTCAAATCGTGAAACTTAACATTCAATTAGGAAGATCAACAAAGATATTAAGGAATGTTAAACTCCCACCCCCATTAAACCTTAAATTCCTATGGGAAAAACAGCAAAGGTACTAGGGACTATTTAAAAAAAGGGTCAAAACACCCGAAATTCCTATGGGAAAAACAAAAACGGTATTAGGGAATATTAAACTCCAACCCCCGTTAAACTTTACATTCAATTGGGAAGATCAACAAAGATATTAGGGAATATTAAAACTACCACCGCCGTTAAACTTCTACATTCACTGAAGATCTTCAATAAGGGTTTAATTGTCCCACCCCCGTTAAACTTCTACATTCATTGAAGATCTTCAATAAGGGTTTAATTGTCCCACCTCCGTTAAACTTCTACAGTCATTGAAGATCTTCAATAAGGGTTTAATTCTCCCACCCCCGTTAAACTTCTACATTCATTGAAGATCTTCAATAAGGGTTTAATTCTCCCACCCCCTTTGAACTTCTACATTCATTGAAGATCTTCAATAAGGTTTAATTCTCCCACCCCCGTTAAACTTCTACATTCATTGAAGATCTTCAATAAGGGTTTAATTCTCCCACCCCCGTTAAACTTCTACATTCATTGAAGATCTTCAATAAGGGTTTAATTCTCCCACCCCCGTTAAACTTCTACATTCATTGAAGATCTTCAATAAGGGTTTAATTCTCCCACCCCCGTTGAAACTTCTACATTCACTGAAGATCTTCAATAAGGGTTTAATTCTCCCACCCCCGTAAACTTCTACATTCATTGAAGATCTTCAATAAGGGTTTAATTCTCCCACCCCCGTTAAACTTCTACATTCATTGAAGATCTTCAATAAGGGTTTAATTCTCCCACCCCCGTTAAACTTCTACATTCATTGAAGATCTTCAATAAGGGTTTAATTCTCCCACCCCCGTTCAACTTCTACATTCACTGAAGATCTTCAATAAGGGTTTAATTCTCCCACCCCCGTTCAACTTCTACATTCACTGAAGATCTTCAATAAGGGTTTAATTCTCCCACCCCCGTTAAACTTCTACATTCATTGAAGATCTTCAATAAGGGTTTAATTCTCCCACCCCCGTTAAACTTTCTACATTCATTGAAGATCTTCAATAAGGGTTTAATTCTCCCACCCGTGAAACTTCGACATTCATTGAAGATCTTCAATAAGGGTTTAATTCTCCCACCCCCGTTCAACTTCTACATTCACTGAAGATCTTCAATAAGGGTTTAGTTCTCCCACCCCCGTTAAACTTCTACATTCATTGAAGATCTCCAATAAGGGTTTAATTCTCCCACCCCCGTTCAACTTCTACATGCATTGAAGATCTCCAATAAGGGTTTGATTGATGATGATGATGATGATGATGATGATGATGATGATGATGATGATGATGCGTCGCCCGTCGTCGTTGCGGGTCCGGGCAGAACTCAGGCATTTGCCGTATATATATATATATTCATTCATATATGATATGATCCATATCATATTATATATAAATATATGTTTACGTATCCATGTAGTATAATATTATAAATATATATACGTAAATAGATACATAGATAAATAAATAAATAGATAAATAGATACCAAAACAAATATAAATAAATCTATGTGTATATATAGCCTCGTCCCCGCTCTTGGAACCGCGCAAACCTGAATTAGGTTGGTAAAACTTGTCCATTCCATGACAAAGTTTAGTCGCGGAATTAACAAGTTTCATTAGGGTCATCATCATCATCATCATCATCATCATCACATCATCATCACATCATCATCATCAGCATCATCATCATCATCATCGTTAACATCCCACATGAACGTTAACATCCCGTAGCATCAACTGCTGCCGCAAGTTCACATGAACGTTAACATCCCACCCCACCCCCCCCGCGTTTGCGTAGCATCAACTGCTTCTGCAAGTTCACATGAACGTTAACATCCCACCCCACCCCCCCGCGTGTGCGTAGCATCAACTGCTTCTGCAAGTTCACATGAACGTTAACAACCCACCCCACCCCCCCCCCCGCGTCTGTGTAGCATCAACTGCTGCGCAAGTTCACATGAACGTTAATTCACATGAACGTTCACATCCCACGTTAATTCACATGAACGTTAACATCCCACCCCACCCCCCCCACCCCATCGTATGTGGTTCCAGGAGCGGGGACGAGCCTATATATATATATATATATATAATATTATATAATTATATATATATATGCACATGCATAGAGTTACCAATTTCCCTTTGGAGCATCACAAGTTGCTCCTCAGCCCCTGTGAGGAGTTCATGTTTCTCTGGGGCTTCATTTTCATCGTGCCTCGGAGAAGTTCCAGCCCCTTTTGTTTGCGGGTTTGGCTGTGGGTTACCTTGGTGGCTCTAGAGTGTTTGTACCTTGGTTGCTGATCTTCAGATGGGACGGCTTAGTTTTCAAAGCACACCAGGACAGGATATGAGAAGTCTATGAGTCATCTTAAGTGTGCCAAGGCCGAGCCAAAGAACATCTGAACTGAAACCCATCAAGCCCCAACAATACTGAAAATTACGGGCTAGAACTCCATAGCCTTGGGATTTGGATGGTGCAGGAGTATGCATCAAAATGGGGTAGCTGAGCTAGTATATCTGATCAGTTGACACATGTTGACACCTTGTGAAAAAGATCTTCAGTAATTAACTTGGGTTAACTCATAAAGACACCAAACAATATCCCAATCCCCCTTCGCAGCTGTGGCAGGTGGTGACGTTGCTGGTTGGCCTTCTGAAATCTGAGGGTCAAATTCCTCCTGAAGATGAACCCGCGCCTTGGAGGATCACCCCACCTGGGTCACCTGTGAGTTTTTCTGTCATTCCTGGAGTTATCCCATAACCCATGACGGATCCATAGGATCCATGGTGCTGCTACATATGCTAACATGTGAGGTATATTGATGGGATCCATGTTACCATATATATAGCAGCATACATGGATCCTATGGGTAACTGGGTGAACCAACCCCACTTACCAAGCAGTTCAGTGGCATGGTCCTCCCGTCAACGTGGCTGGAAAATCCCCGAGCGAAGCGAAGCTTTGCTGGGAGAATCATCCAATTGGGGGGAGTTTCCACATTTTCCATGTTTGACACCGGAGGGTAGTATGACATATACACCCCAATCGAAGCCCTGGTGATACAGGATCAATCTGGTGATTTGGTACCACAACATACTCCCCAAAGTGGATCAGGTCAACCAAACACAGTGGATTCTGGACATCCTAAGACTGTGGATTCAACGAGAATGGCAGTTTTAACATGCTTTCAACATTTTTCAACCAAACAAATGAGATTTAATCCTCTAGATTTATTTTATGATATATCACAGAATGATCTCACCGGTTTCTTTGATGTGTTTAAGCCACCTATGCCATGCCATGCACTCTGGTAATCGAAGAGAGCTGGCTGGAGATAGACCATTTGGGACAGGAATATCATCTTGTTCTGAAGATTTTCTGGGCATGTGTTCATCAACGGATAAGCTTATCAAATGTTATATTCGCATGGATGGAAATTTGCAGTCCACAGAATGTACAGAGCCTTAGATATTGTTTTGTCACTTAAGTCCAGTTGGAACTAGACCCAGTCATTTGCATAGATCAGCGGATCTCAGCTTTTGTTGCGAAAAAACAACAACAACTTAAACACAACTTCCGCTTCTACAGTGACGTTTTTGTCCGTTTTGGTCCGTTTCGGAACCTCCGGTCCCAATTCAGTTTTCCCCCTATTTTTGCCTTCATCGTCCCATCTTCCGATAGATTCGCAATGGCGGTCCCTGCGCTGAGGAAAGCATCTCATCTGCCTATGGGCACATGTTCCAAATCCTGCGACTGCATCCCATCCGTCTCCTGCTACTTCTCTTGGCCACCTGGAAGTTTCCCTTTGCCATTGCCGATGGTACCTCGGTGACAGGTTTGCTGGCGGTACCCGGCCCATCTGCAGCTAAAATCTAAAACATGCGCAAAGCAGACAGGTTGATGGCACATTGAAACATGTAACTGTGTACACTAACCTTCTTTTTTTGATATATATATATATTATATATATAATATATATATAAATATTTATTTGGAAATGCGATATTATAAACATATTGACAAATTAAAACGTTTCATGGCTTTTCTCCATCTTTTTGGGGTTGCCCCATTGCCAGACCCGAGGCGTGGCCCCTCTGAAGTTGCAGGAGTTTGGTGTCAAGAAGGCTGGGTTTCAAGCACTGCCATCGGAAGCCGGAAGCCTCTGGAAATATGCAAACACAATTTAACAAAATACATGTTATGCCTTGACATATGCAATTGTTTGGCAGGTCCAGCCAATTTGTACTTTAAGGAATAGTTTGCTCCAAAAGGTCTGTTTTGCTTTCTTTCTGAAAAAGAATCCTGACAGCTTGTACTCCCGATCCAAGATTTACAGTAGCTCAGGGAAAAAAATCCACAGGACACCTCCAGCTTCGGATTGTGAACATGCAAAATCTGTCGCTAGGCCCAGTTTCTGTTCATGTTGTTTTAAACAGATGAACATGATATTAATGAATATTATATAAATACTATAGCTATAGATTATTAATATCTTTATTCTGATTTCTATTCATTGTCTTCAGGATATCTAATGATATCTAGCGCTCGGTCTGTCAAGTGTCAAGATCTGGGTGAAATTTGATATACCTCAGAGAATTGTCATAACACATATGATAGCTTCTTGTACACTTCTTAAAACAAAAACATGAAACATATATATATAATATATATATCCTGTATATATACTGTATATATGTATATATATATACACTTTTCTGGAGTGTCCCAGGTTACTCGATCATTGTTTGTTTTGTTTTTCTCCGTGGTCCCAGTCACTGTCAGGAACACATGGCCTACATGGCTTCAGGCATGATGCCCGCCGCTCGGTGTCCGTATCTGCCAATCGTGGGATGGTTGCGAGATCCTGCACCAGTTGATTCAGTTGATAGGTGGTTTATCCCATTATTTATAGGGTTTCAACATGTTTCAACCATCCAAGGTCCAAGGTGGTGCAGGATTTTGTAACCATCCACAGCATGTAGCTGTGTCGCAAGGACTAGGTGGACCTATGATCTTGACGGACAAGAAGCTACAGGACGTGCCTATATAAATAATATAGTTTGATCATTTTGTGTTGTGAAGATTGAAGATTCCGTATAACAAATGGGCGGAATTGGGGAAACCATCATACAGGATGAGGCCCCCAAGATAGCTAAGTTCAGATATAAGTGGCTTACCTATGGTTGCTGGTAGATATAACTATATTTAGTGGGGGTTATAAACCAACTAACACTTGGGGGGCACCATCCTATATGAAATTTCTGGATAATTTCTGGTTGTTCAGGCTTCCAGCTGTTTTTTTATCGATGTTCTGTCTCCTGATGGTCAAGTACACCCAGTTGCCCGCAGGTTTGTCCGAAAATGATGCCCTCCATTCCAAAGGACTATATATCTAACTGGATATCCCTGGTACCCTAACCCCAAAATCGCTGGCATGTCTGCATGTTCATCCCCCCCCTGGCAGCTTTTGATCCATCCCAAATCCCAAACCTATCAGAGGTTTGCATTCTCTTGCCTGCCATCGTTTCTCGCTGGACGAACAATGCCACACCATGGAATCTGGCGATGCAAGCTTATCCCTTGCGAGTTTTGCTGGTGCGCCGTTCATTCGTGTCATCTGAACTGAAGCACGGTTGATGGATTATGTTTTGGCCTTTTTAATGGAGGGCTTCGTTCATGTACCCCTCAAACTTACCCTCCAGATCCTTAGGTCCTTCCAGTTGTCCATTTATTGATATACATATTAAACATATAAAAAAACATGGTAACTGTTCAAAGCTATATCAGTTTACCAGAGGCTATCCTTTCTGATCTGTTTTGGAGTGACTAGCGGCTGCTGTGAAATCTGGCAGGACCTATGTTTTAGAAATCAGGATACCAAGCAGGTCCTTGATCTTTATCCTACTTGGAAAGTTTGTGCTGGTGATGGCAGGTGGCGAACTTCATCCCCCATGGAGTAATGTGGTAAACCCAATCTCACAAACCTACCAGTTGGGGATGATATATGATGATACTGTATTTACCACCTGAGATTGTGATTTTGGGGATGATTCATGATATTTATGGCATTGGGTTTACCATAGTATCACAGGTGGGAAAAATCCTCAATCCCCACGGGTCCCCAGGTACTCGTCTCTGCTGTGCTCGTAAGTTGTACTCCTGCATCTCTTCGCAGCGGGACTGAGATTCCCTGGATGTCCCTGGAACGCCACGGTGTAGAACGTGGGTTTGCTGTGACTCAACCTGGATGACACGTCCAGGACCATATCATACAATGACAGTAATAATTACCCTCTGGTAAATAAACATAGACCCTGAAAATCACCCATTTTTAATGGAAACTAATCTTCCAACCCCCATCTACCAGGGTCTATGTTAATTTACTGGAGGGTAATTGGTTTGATCAACCAGGCTTCAGACTTAAATCCAGGGTGTAAATTGTGATTGCTTGGTGATGGGAAATGGCTGAAATGGCTCATGATTTGACGAAAAAGATGGCCCGGCATCCCACTTCTTGTGGGTTATCTATGGCCCGGCATGAACTGCATTTCCAAGGCCTTTGGTGTAGCTCTTGGGCGGGTATCCGCTGCTGGGCCGAGGTTCTACTCTGTGGTGGTAGTTGTGTACTTCCTTGCCACTGTCCCGTGGAATGAATTGGAATGATAGGAACGGACGTGCAATGATTGCAACGTTCACATCATATGCAATTAAATTTTGAGTACAGAGGTGATGCTGACGCGGTAATACGTGGTATTGGGGTGTCGTGACAATGGCGCCATCCAACTTCATCAATCCCCAACCATTCTCTTTGCCGATCTTTTTGGTCTTTACGTGTTGATATGAAGGTACCTGGACATCCATGATCCATGATTGCCTCTATGACCCACAGTGGATGGACATCATTGGGAAGGGATTAAGAAGGAGTTTGATATCTTGAGTTGATTAAACCCATCTTCTCAGGAAGTGAAGCCTGTGGCTGTTAAGTAGTTTGGTCCTTGGTTAAATCCCTTCGTTCAGCAACTTAATCCGTCCGTTTTTTGTCTAATCATGTTTTCATTTTTGTTGATTAAATCCCGGCCTTGGTTCGACTGTTAAATCATGTTGAATCCATGTTGCTTAAATCCACAATGTCTGTTGTTTGAATCCCAATGTGTGTTGCTTCAATCAATTTGTTCGTTCAATCCACATTGCTGTTGGTGAAATCCACACGTTGAGAGCTCAAATCCATATAGATGTTTGAGGTTGCTGTGCCGTGCTGTGCCGGGGGCCTAGGTGACGAGCCAGTGTATGTTCGTCTCCACCATGGCTTTTTTCGCCCGGATCAGCGATCCGGGAATGGGAGGGACCTACATGACCTTGGTGCGCCTTGGCGCAGCATGTCGTGGAATCAGGGATAGTCCCAGAAAAATATATATGGATTGTTAGGCTACAAAACTCTGGGTCAACCTTAGGTGGACTTGTACAAAGCTAGATTTTGTTAGGAGCTCTATAAATTCTGGATGTTTTACTGCCAAATACTTTGATTTTGGATGATTTTAGATGGGATTTAGATGGGTTTACCATTTATGCCACCAAAAGCCAACGCTTTTGACCAGCTGCCAAGTGTCAGGATGTTGCATCTCACTTTGCCACTGACTAAATGGCATCTTTCTGTAATGAATGAGGTTTCAACATGTTTTAACTGGCTGCTTACATTCAGACTTGGTAGAATATATTTGTGGGTTGCCAATTTTGAGAACCCCTCCAATTTTCGGATTTGCATAGGTATAGTAGTATAGCTGTTGTTTCTTTTTAAAGGCCAACTTTAGATAGCTTATCTGGCTTCGGATGACATAAGTTTGCGACGCTGTGTTTTCATTCTCCTAGACTAACATCCAACAACCACATCCAACAACCAAGGAACACCTTGTCCAATCTGGGAGGCAGCCTGGGGTCGTGTTGGTCTTCCTGGTGGATGGGGACTTAAGCACCTTGCTGCAGGGCTTTCCAAAATAGGACGCATGGGTTTGTCATTGGATGGCTACTCAATGTGAGTTTGTCCAAAAATCGGGATACCCCATAAAATGTCCAATCTCATGGGAAAATTATCATAAATCAAGAGCTTTTGAAGTTTCCGCAACACTATCAAACCAGTATCAAATTGTTGCTTACAAATCCCAGTTCATTCCATGTTATACATTATATCATTATTGTCCCATTTAAACATCCATTTAACAGTGGCAAAACTCCATTAAAACCCTACAGCAACTGATCATAACCTAACAGTATAAAACATCTACAAACCATTAACATGTATTAAGATATGTTCAAAACTCAATTAAAACATATTGAAACCCTATAAAACTTATTGTTCCATCAATCCATCAACCATGGATCAAGCCTGGAGGCATGTGGCCCGGCACGGTGGTGCTGAAGGTCATGGAGGGCATCAGCTGTCAGCAGGAGAGCTGTTTGGTGAAGATCGATGGCCACCCGGCGCGGATGCGCCGGCGTTTTCCGGGTTTTTGAGTGTAACAGAAAGCCAACAAAAAATATGGGCTGAAGCAAGAATAACACAGTTTGAAGATGTTTGAAAGCAACATAAATTGTGGTGTAACCAGTTTAACCATGTTTAACCACGCTGCGAAAAGGGTGGTTAAAACAAACAAAATGGGGGTTTACCCACCAACAAAGATCCTGGTTTAATCAACGAAGGTGGTGGTTGGACCATTTTCAGATATATTGCATGTAAGGTGGGCCATGAAAAGGTGAACATGGCTAAAGCTACCAGCATTTTGGAGTGAAAGAAAGTGAGTTATCCATTTGAGGGATATACTTTGAGGGTCCCAAGAGCAAGTATCTACATAGGTGTCTCTGGTTTTCCTTGGACCTCCACTTCTTGGCCTGCATTTCAGTTCATTTCAGGTCTCTATGATCAGTGATCAGTGCGGTAGATGTTTAATCAAAGCATTCAACTCAACATTTGCCGAACTGAACGAATGTGGCCGATGTCCATCGATTATTTTCAGATAGCACAATGGGTTGCAGTACCCAATGCGGCCAATGCATATTCCGGGCCAAGTATGGATTGCGAGCTTAGTGCGGCCCGCTATTTCACACCCAGCCAGCCAGCCGGCCGGCCGGCCGGCCGGCTGGCCAAAAACCAAGCACCAGCTGGCCGGCCGGCCAGCCGGCCACAAACCAAGCCCCAGCTGGCCGGCCGGCCGGCCACAAAGTAAGCCCCAGCTGGTCGGCCGGCCGGCCAAAAACCAAGCCCCAGTTGGCCGGCCGGCCGGCCAAAAACCAAGCCCAAGCTGGCCGGCCGGCCACAAACCAAGCCCCAGCTGGCCGGCCAGCCGGACGCCACAAACCAAGAACCAGCTAGCCACCGTGGCGCCAGCTGAAGCCAAGCGACAGCCAGCCAGCCAGCCAGCGTGGCAGCCAGCCGGTCGGCCGGCCGGCCGGCGGGCCAAAAACCAAGCCCGGCGAATGAAATGAATGAATGCAATGAAAGAAACGACTGACATGAATGCAATGAATGAAACAAATGAAATGAATGAAGCGAATGAAAACGAATGAAAGAAGTTCATTGAATGAAACGAATGAAACGAATCTAACGAATGAAACGAAACCAAGACATGAAATGAACGAAAGGAATGACATGATTGAAAGGAGTGAAATTATTGAAACGAATGAAAGGAATGAAAATGAACAAAACGAATGAAACAAATGAAAAGGACCAAACGAATGAAGCGAATGACATGAATGAAATGAATGAAGCGAATGCAACAAAAGAATTGATTGGAATGAATGAAATGAACGAAAGGAATGACATGATTGAAGTGACTGACTTGAATTGAAAGAAATGAGCCAAATACATGAAATGAATGAAAGGAACGCAAGGACTGAAATAGCTGTAGAGACTGAAACGAATGAAATGAATGAGATGAACGAAATGAATGAGATGAATGAAAGGAATGAAATAAATGAAATGAATGAAGTGACTCAAATGAACGAAAGGAATGAAATGATTTCAATGATTGAAATGAGTGAACTGAATGAAATGAACATGAAATGACTGAAATGAATGAAATAACTGAAATGTCTCAAATGAATGAAACGAATGAAACAAATGAAACAAATGACATGAACGAAATGAATGACATGAAAGAAGTGAAAAAAATGAACAACATGAAAGAAATGACATGAATAAAATGAATGAAATGAACGAAATGAACGAAAGCAATGAAATGAATGAAATGAAATAGCTGAAACGAATGAAAGGAATGAAATGATTGAAAGGCCTGAAATGAATGAAATTAATGAAATCACTGAAATGTATGTAATGACTGAAATGAATGAAAGGAATGAAATGCATGAAATGAATGAAACGAATGAAATGACTGAATTGAATGAAAAAAATGAAATGAATGAAACACATGAAGCGAACGAAACAAATAAAATTGAAAGAAATGAATGAAATAAACGAAATGAACGAAATTAACGAAAGGATTGAAATGACTGAAATGATTGAAATGAATGAAACAAATGAAGGGAATGAAACGAATGACGTGAATGAAATGAATAAAATGCATGAAACGGATGAAACCAATGAACCGTAGAAATGAAACAAATGAATGAAATGAATGAAACGCATGAAATGAACGAAATGATGACATGAATGAAAGAAATGAAATGACTGAAATGAGCGAAATGACTGAAACAAATGAAGGGAATGAAACGAATGAACGAATGACATGGATTAAATGAATGAAATGCATGAAAAGAATGAAACAAATGAAATGAACCAAATGAATGAAATGAATAAAACGAATGAAATGAACGAAATGATGAAATGAATGAAAGAAATCAAATGACTGAAATGAGTGAAATGAATGAAACGCATGAACGAAATGAACCGAATGAAACGAATGAAACGAAAGACATGGAGGAAATGAATGAAATGAATGAAATAAATGAAATGAATGAAATACATGAAACGAATGAAGCGAGTGAAATGAATGAAACGAATGAAATGAACGAAATGAACGAAATGAATGAAATTCATGAAACGCATGAAATGAGTGAGATGAATGAAACGAATGAATCAAAATAAAATGAATGAATGAAATGAATGAAGCGAATAAAAGCAATGACATGAATGAAATATAATGAAATGAACCAAATGAATGACATGAATGACATGAACGAAATGAATGAAATGATTGAAATGACCGAAATGACCGAAATGGCTGAAATGAAATGAAATCAAACGAAATGAAATGAAATACATGAAAGGAATGAAACGAATTGAAGCGAAAGAAATTAATAAAATGAACGAAATGAATGAAACGAATCAAATGAAATGAAATGCAATGAAATGACATGACATGAAATGAATGCAACGGATGAAACACATGAAATAAATGCATTAACGAAATGAAAGTTATGAATGAAATCAATGAAATGCATGACATGAATGAAGGGAATGACACGCAATAAATGAATGAAATGAACGAAATGAACAAAATGAATGAGATGAATGAAACGAATGAAACGAATGAAACGAATGAAATGAACGAAACGAATGAAATGAATGAAACGAATGACATGAATGAGATGAATGAAACGATTGAAAGGAATGAAACTTACCACATGAATGAAATGAATGAAGTGCATGAAACGAATGAAACGAATGCAATGAAACAAATGAATGACATGAATGAAACGAATGAAATGAACGACATGATGAAGTGAATGAAAGACATGAAAGACATGAAATGACTAAAAATGAGTGAAATGAATGAAACAAATGAACAAAATGAAAGAAATGACACGAATGACATGAAGGAAATGAATGAAATGAGTGAACTAAATGAAATGCATGAAACGAATGAAATGCATGAAACGAATGAAATGCATGAAACGAATGAAATGAATGAAACGATGAAAGGAATGATACACATGCATGAAATGAATGAAATGAATGAAACGGATGAAATGAACGAAATGAATGAAATGAATGAAGGGAATGAAAACAATGAAACGAATGTAACAAATGAAACAAATGAAACGAATGAAAGGAATGAAATGAATGAAATGAACGAAATGAACGAAAGCAATGAAATGAATGAAACGCATGAAATGAGTGAAATTAATGAAACGAATGAACCGAACAAAATGAATGAAATGAAATGAATGAAGCGGAAAAAATGATTGAAATGAATGACATTCATGAAGCGAATGAAGCGGATAAAAGCAATGAAATGAACGAAATGAATGACATGAACGAAATGAATGAAATGAATGAAATGATTGAAATGATTGAAATGACCGAAATGACTGACATGACTGACATGACTGAAATGGCTGAAATGAAATGAAACCAAATGAAATGAAATGAATGACATGAATGCAACGACTGAAATGAATAAAATGAATGAAATGAATGAAATGTACCAAATGACATGACATGACATGAACTGAATGCAGCGAATGAACCAAATGAAACGAATGAAATGAATGAATTGAACGAAATAAACGACATGAATGAAAGGAATGAAACGCATGAAATGAATTAAACGAATGAAACGCAAAAAAATAGATGAAATGAATGAAATGAACGAGATGAACGAAATGAATGAGATGAATGAAACGAATGAAACGAATGAAACAAATGAAATGAATGAAACGAAAAAACAAATAACATGAATGAAATGATTGACATGAACGAAATGAATGAAATAACTGAAACGAATGAAACGAATGAAATGAATGAAACGAATGAAACGAATGACATGAATGCAATGAATGAAATGAATGAAAGGATTGAAATGACTGAAATGAAGGAAATTAATGAAACGCATGAAATAAATGAACTGAATGAAACGAATATACTGAATGAAATGAATGCAATGACTGAAACGAATGAATCACATGAAATGAATGAAACGAATGAAACGAATCACATGGAAAAAATGAATGACATGAACGAAATGAATGAAATGACTGAAACGAATGAAGCGAATGAAATGAATGAAACGAATGAAACGAATGACATGATTGAAATGTATGACATGAATGAGATGAATGAAATGATTGAAATGAACGAAAAGAATGAAATGCATGGAAATAAATGAATGAAATAATTGAAAGGAATGAAAGGAATGAAACGAGTGAAACGAATTGCATGACTGAATTGAATGAATTGAAGGAATGAATGAAATGACTGAAATGCAGGAAATGAATGAAACGAATGATGCGAATAAAAGTAATGAAATGAACGAAATGAATGGCATGAATGAAATGAATGAAATGACTGCAATGAATGAAAAACTGAAATGAATGAAATCAAAGACCATGCAAGACTGCCACATCGAAACGCATGTCAAGATTTCACAAGAGCCACTTCATACGGAAATTTACATGAAAAATGCCCAAAACGCAGACACACACTTTGCGCGAGCCTGCGCAGTCGAAACGCATGTCAAGATTTTATACGCGACGCTTTATACGAAAACTTACCGGTAACATGCCGCAGAAGAGAGTGACCACCCTGATCAAGCACCAACCTTCGCATCTACCGTCAGAACCCCTCAGTGTAGACACACTGTCTGGGGAAGAATGTTTTACATTATAGCTGCCAAATAATCCCGACCTTCAATCTAACATTCTATCTAACCCTAACATATTTCCTCTAACACATATTCCAGTTTTATCACCTACTCTGTCTACCATTCTTCAACATTCTATCTAACATATACGCTATCTACCTAACATTTATGCGGTCATACTATCGCATATTTCGATTGAGATTTCTTAAAGCTTACAGAATTTTAACATGTCCTTTACATTCTATTTAGCGCTTACTTTAACTAAAATCCGGAACCAAGTAGCTAAGCCCACCAGCCGAGCCAGCGTGCCAGCCAGCCAACTAGCCAAGCAGCCAGCCAGCCGGCCGGCCGGCCAAAACCTTAGCCAATTGGAGGTACAGCCAGCCGTCCGCCGGCCGGCCGGCCAAGACCTTAGCCAATTGAAGGCACAGCTAGACAGCCAGCCAGCCAGCCAACGAAGCAGCCGGCCGGCCGGCCGGCCAGCCAAAAACTACGCCAATGCAAAGGTATCCAGGCGGCCGGCCGGCCGGCCGGACGTAGCTCACACACGCCTAGCCGGCCGGCCGGCCGGAATCAAGACAGACTGGCCGGCCGGCCGGGCAAGAAATAGCAGGCCGAGTTCCCCGCGCAGTCCAAGTATGTTATGTAAAGCTTCTATCACCATCTACCACTGTTACATACTGTTCCGTTTCAATGCCTAAGCGCTCAGTATCAACCACAATTTTTATATCAAATCCAAAGAACGTCCATTTTCAATTTTAAAGTGTCTCTTTTGACCGTTTTTGCCCTATCTACTTGGACTTCCGTTTGAAAACTCACTGGAGTCACTGTTCCTTGAGGCTTCTACGTCATGTCAGGCGCTGTGGGTCCAGGGCCTGCAGGTTCCAGGTTGCCTTTCGGCCATGTTAAGTTTGTTTTGTTATACCATCCAACTGTATATGTCCAAAATATTAGATCACATTATATATATATATTATGATATCTGATATCTATCATCATCTGATATATTTAGTTCATATGTAGCTCTACATAGCTATATATTATATATTATATTGTATATTATATATTATGTATTATATATAATATATTATAGATTATTTATTATATATATAATATAATATATTATATATTAAATACGATATACTATATACTATATACTAAATGTTATATAATATAATATAATATAATTTAATATTAAATTATAATATAATATATTATTTTGTATTATATTATACATAGTAAAATATGTAATAGTATATATATATATATGTGATAAACTATAATAATATATATATATATATGTATGTATGTATGTATGTATGTATGTTCAGCTTTATAATTGTCATTCGTCGTAAATCGGCGGTGCATAAATCGCATGACCTCGCGGCAGGTCTCAGCTTCGTCTATGGAGTTCTCTGGTATTTGCTGGCTGGAAGCCATGCACGCCGTGTGCAGACCATCAAACTCAGCGACTGGAGACTGTAAAATTCGCGCGGTGTTGAAATCTTGATGCGGCATCCCCAATAAGATCTACAAACGTCATTGAAAACGCGCCTTTTTTGTGGATTTTAGTGTTCTATCTTTTTCACAGCTATAGATGATGATGTATGTCCGCTGTTGAAGAAAGAATAACACTACGCTCAAGACCCTCAAGCACTTCACAACCCTAGTATGGACCATGGATGTAAATTGTATGTACTTAACATGCACAAACGAAAATATGAGCAAACCTACCAAGGACTTGTGGAAACCTGAACTTTGGTTCTCTGGCTCCTGGAAGAATTTTGGGACATCTTTGCATTGAAAAACATGTTTTCTTGATGGAGTTGAGCCTCTTCATTTCGTAGATCAAGATGGGATGCTTCAAATCGAACAGTGTGACACATATGCGATTCTTTTAACGTGTTAACAATCTTGCTGAGCTGTTTCAGGCCACCCTTGATGTCTGATCATGAAGCAAAACGAAATCGCTGGAGTACATTGTACTCTCCGGTAATCAAGCATGGCTTGCTGGCTTGCTGGAAAATCCACCATTTGTAGATAATTTTCCCAGCTATAAATCTCCAGATATCAAATTTCCATGTTTGAATACCGGGGGGTGGCATTTCTTTCCTAGACCCACACCTTCAAAACAGGCACCTGAGAATGGTTTGCTCACCGCGCAGCCATGGTTTGCTCAACTCCTGACCAGTCATCACAGGATTTACCAGCCAAATGTGATGGTGAACCAGGCTCAAGAGACCAACAGCTGATCATCGTTTTGAGCGGCCAGCGATGATCCCCATTGATAGTTTTTCCAATCCCGGCATAGATGATCCCCGGCATGACAAGACGACGACTGTGGTTGTCAGCTTGAAATCACGAGCCATAAGATCTAACATATATATATATATATTCTGGTTGGTGGTTTGGACCATTTTTTATTTTCCATAATATACGGGATAATTAATTAATCCTTCCCATTGACTTTCATATTTTTCAAGATGGTTAAAACTTTAAGTTAAAACCACCAACCAGTATTATATATATATAACATTTGAAATCTTATATATATATATATATAGCAATAGCAAGACCATGCAAGACCAAGATTCCCATCAGAACTCCGCTAAGCGTCCCACGCAAAAAACATCCGGTGTGACATCCGGTCGCTCGGGCGCCATGAGCTCCCACCTTGTGGGGCCCAGGCTTCAAAGATGGGAAATCCATGGAGGTTTACATCTGGGTCATCGAATGAAAAAAAGGGGTGATTTTTGTAAGCCATGTTGGATGACACCGGAAGGTAAAACCATTTGAAATTCAGAAATTGCCGTAGTAATCATTAGTAAACCATGTCCATCCATATAATATATCAACATGTTTTCCGAAAATCTTCCATTTAGGTGTTATCATAAAAATCAAAAGCATACCCAAGTGGTCGTGCTTGTTGGGTACCACCTGTTGGCAACACCCAAAACCCCAAAAGGATTCAAACAATGTGTACCCTCTGGTAAACTAACATAACTATGGAAAATCACAATTTTATAGCTGGGTAAATCCACTATTTCTGTGGCCATTGTCAATAGTTTTTTGTATGTTTACCAGAGGGTAATTCACCACTATTTGAGCATGAACATTTGCAACTTTCTCCATCCGACTCAATCCTGTGATGAGTTGAACAGACCTCGGCGCATACCCCACAAGAATCTTTTTTTGGCATCCTTTGATACACCATCTCTAAGTGGCGGGGTATGCTTTGGTCCGGATTTTCTTGGATCTGTTGTTGCTGATCATATAGATATATATGTATATCCCCATGATTGTTGCTTTACAACCCACATTTTCCTAAAACAAAGCCACCATTCTGAAAGATGATTTGCCATTTTTCACTATGAAATCCATAAGTTTTCAAGGATTTTTCCCCCAAAAGACCCGTCATCCTTGGAGCCATCGAGGGGTGACACCAGTGCCTTGACGGCTGCATGGCTGGCATCGTTGAATGGAGGTGGAATCACCGAGCGATGAATGGTCCATTTGGACACGGGAAATGGATTTATGATGCTACAGAAACCCAATGAAACATAGAACTGTGATATCATATGCATCATAATTAATAGTAGACTAATACACTATATAATAATAGACTATATCATATTACATCATATGAAACATACATAAATAATATATATATATATGTATATGATTAGTGGACAATTAATGGATTATTAATGAAATGTAATGGATAAGTGGTGGATAACTATTGATTGACCCTTTGGTAATCAAACGTGGCAAACCTGGTGGTTTATAGC
Organism: Cladocopium goreaui; assembly: GCA_947184155.2. Lineage (NCBI taxonomy): Eukaryota > Dinophyceae > Suessiales > Symbiodiniaceae > Cladocopium > Cladocopium goreaui. Next base: position 61,319 of record CAMXCT020000949.1, read on the forward strand.
TGGGAAAATCATTGATAAATGGGCCATTTTCCAGCAAGCCATGTTTGATTAGTGGCGGATATTTATGATATACATGTATAATTACAATTATATAGATATAGATAGTAAGATATCTGTAATTAAGGCATCAATAATATCGCAGTATATATATTTGCTGAGATACAAATCTAGGTAGCTGAAATATCCCCTGCATTTCCTGATATGGTTCACAGGGGATTGTAGATGCTATCACTTGTAGGCAAATCAATCTACTGTAATATTCCCAGTGAAATATAGATACATAAATTGTCTGCAGCTGGTAATTGAACGCTGGTGATTGATCGAGAGTTAGGTCTTAGTAGTTCTTAGTAACTATCTACCCATGTATGATCATGTATATACGGAATATCCGAGAATAGGCCTGTGCTAACTACTGACCAACCATTATGACTATATCCATACAGCTTGTGGCCCTGAAAGTCTGAAAGGCGATTGAATCTGCTAGAACCAACCGGAGGGCCATCGGCTATCATGTTGCCATCGGGCATCATGTTTTTTTTGTATGAAAAACCCAGAAGTTTTCACAGAATCCGCATTTTAAAAGAATCGCAACTTTTTCCAACCAGCTAGCTGCTAGCCTCATGTGTTCCCCCTGTTCTTAGAAAGAATTGTCAAAGATGCCACCCCTGCAGGACACCCATGCAAAGAAGCTTGGCTCAGTCGGGGTTGACAAGCGTGGAAGATCAATCCCCGACCAAGCGTGTGCTGTGGAGATCAGTGGCTGAACTTACTGGTGGTGAACATGTCCAATTTTATTGGTTCGAACAAATCAAACACACACACATTATATAATATATTATGTATATATATATATATACATACATATATATATATGTATATGTATATGTATACATATTTGTATATTCATATTTATTGGTATGAGATCGTCTGTGTTTATTGGTCAAGTCTCTTGGGAGCCCCAGATTGAGGTGGGGATTGAGGTGCCGTCCCCTGTCCAAAATGACAACTAACTTGGATGATAGTTGGGTCACCCATTTCAAGAACCCCATTGAAAATCTTCAAAAAGGTGGTGCGCCCTAGTTGTTGTGTTGGTTTCTGGCAGACTGGCCATCCATCCAACTATATTAACTATATATGTTAGTTTGTTTTTTTATCACCATAAATTCGACATTCAACCATAGTTAGCCTAGTTAGACTTTAACTTCGCCAGCTAGGCAGCTAACCATAGTTTTTTCAATCATAGTTCACCTCCTTATAGCCATAACCCATAGTTAACCATTGCAAACGCCATAGTCTTATACTTCAACCATAGCTAAGCATGTTATAATATGTTATAACCATAGTAGAACCCTAGTGAAGCATAGTCAAAGAAGCTTTTAATCACCTTGCTCCAATCATCCCCGTTCCCCATCAACTAAGGCCTCAAAGAGCTCCAAGGTGCGCCAGGTTTTTTGTTTTGGAAACGACAGTTTTGCGAGAAACACATCGCCACACCTTTTTGTGGGGGGTCTATGTTCAATTATCCGAAAACTATATATATACACATGTATACATATATATATATGACAGACTATAACATGGGGTTTTGTAATCACCTTACACAGTTGGTACGTATTGATCCAGAGACACCTCGCTGGATGCCTCGCTTTTCTGCTGAACATCAGCTCAGTCCCTGTGTTTTGCTGCCTGAAAAAAACAAAAGGAACAGTCGACTAACCATGACTATCCTTGCAATTGGCACTTTTAACACCTTGAGATGTCTGATATTTGCTATTTGCATGACTTAAATCCTTGATATTCCTTAATGATGACCTTTAGTACAACAAGATCTGAGAAATTTCCGGTGCAGTTGCCGCTCGTAGCCATGGCTTGCATTCCCATTGTAGAGCCCAAAAGCAGACCTGAGGTGCCCAGTTGGGTCGGTACACATCAATTTTGTGAAAGCAAGGCCAAATCCCTGGACAATTGCGAGTTTTGGGCTTTGTTTAGTGGTGTAAAACGTGAACAAAAGCCTTTGTTTGGTGGAAAGTCACTTCATGTTGCGCGGATGTAGGTCAACTGCTGGCCCGCTACAAAGGACGTCATGTTCTTTGGATCATGAAATATACATAAAAATACCATACTTGCAGGTGCAGTTCCAGTTTTAAGTGGATATATATATATATATAATTATATATAATTATTAGGGTAATGAATATCCCAACTCATAGGGGATTGATAGCATTTTCTTCGCGCAACGAAAGCCCCCGGGCGGCTGTTCGGAGGGCGTGTGATGGTCTTCCAGCTTTGGTACTCTCAGTCACACCTTTGGAAATCTGATTTGTCTTTTTTACCTTGTTGTTTCCAAATGTTTGAACGCATTTCAATGATAGTTGTACAATATACATATATATATATATATCTATCTATCTATCTATGTATACATATGTTTAGATGTTCATACATCTGGCTATAAAACTTACATATAGATTCTGTACTACTTTCTCCTTGGATGAATTGAAGCTGGCAGGTGCCGGCATCGGGAGAAATTGAAGCTGTGGGGATGCCTAGAGGATGAGCAATCCATGATTCAATCTGTGCCCAATTGGAGGTTTCCTAAGTCATGGGGGTCCCCAATAGCTGGATGGTTTATTTCATGGAAAATCCCACGGAAAATAGGATGAGAACTAGGGGTAGCCCTATTTTAGGAAACCTCCATTTAGAACCCCCACAGAAATTATTTACACCCGGAGCCCATATACGCCATGTAGGATAAATCAATGTATATAAATCTTATCTATTGAATTCAGCCCAGACAACTTTCTTTCAGGTAAACCGAAGGAAAACCTGGCGCTAAAACTTGCAAAATTATCCATCCTCACTTTGTGACGGTTAGGTACTCAACATGACCTATCAATCTGGTTACATATCAACATATGTATATATATATATATATATACACATGTATATTCCCAAAGAATCCATTTTTCTGTTGGTTCATCACCATTAAACCCACCATATTCGTTGGTTGGTCCATTGGCATTCCCCTTTTTTGAACCATACTCACGTTTTCCACATTGACCGGTCAGGGCATTGACGTGCCAAAGCTGGAAGAGTTGCTGAAAGTGCGGGGGCCTGTAACCACATCATGGCCATTTCATTGTTGAAATGATTTGGAATGGGACATGATTCGTATTCCAGATCACAAGGTGGTGCCCCCGCAGTTCAAAGTTAGTTATAACATGTTATAAGCCATAGCAACTATAGATGAATCTACCATGAACCCAAGTGAAATTGGAGTTATTTATACACCAACTTAGCGATTTGCCTCACTGGGGCACCACCTTGGAAGTGATGCTTGCAGGTTTGAAACAGCCACAGCAGCTGCCAATGTTAGGGTGTTTGTTGTTTCTGGCTGGACTTAACAAGCTCTACAGAGAATCCCAAACAGATAAGCACAAGACCCAGAGGCAAGCGACCTTGCCAACTCCAGTGATGGGCAGGTCATTCGATGGGATGACAACATGTTAAAACTCACCATTTCCTCTGGGGAAAGTCTGGAAATCAGGCAAGAATATGGGATGAAAAAAAAGATGCTCGATTCAGTTAAGGGCTTGGATCAATGGGGGCTATGTTGGGCTTGAGGACCCCATTGAGAAGCTGCAAATCATCCATATTTTAGCAGGACTTTCCATTTTCCATTTTTTTAAACCATCCATTTTGGGGTAACCCATGGAACCTGGAAACCCCGGTCAGCTGAGGATTATCTGTTTTCAAAAAGCATCGGCACTCTGAACCCTCCGCGTTTCGGAGCGATTCTGGGAGCCAAGCAATTGAGGCCAGGCCGTGACATGCGGGGTGCGTTTTCAACTGGTGAAGCTTGTGCAGGGTATGTTCCACACCAGTAATGTTTTTTGTTCAATCTTTGCACTGCAAAAAGGATTGTATCCTACATGAGGTGATTATATGTTATATATATATTAATTATATAAACACATTATTTATGACTAGTAAATATACATGCATTATCATGCATTAACATGTGTCAAAGACCTTCAAAATAGTGATGTTTTCAGATGTTTTCGCTGCGCAGGGAGAAGCATCTCTGCGTTCTCTACTCCGTGGAATGTGGACCTGAGAGGCGTGCGCGCCCGATGGTATGGGCCATGTGGGGATAAGTTAATTGTTGATCATGGTTCAACATGATTGATAATGAGTGACAATGGTTGGTAATTGAGAATAGTTAATGATAATTGATAAATGATAATTGTTAGTTGGTCATGGTGTATGATTTATAATGATAGTTAATACTGGTAATGTCAACCTCGACATGTTGATCCTTGGGGTAGCTTTTTAGTAGCAGATGACATCACTATTTGGAGGAGTAAAAAACCACCGATCAATGAGGCTTGAACAACCAAAGAGGGTTGGGTGCAGGCGGAATCACAAAGATATCAATAATTTTGACCCATAGCCATAATGTGTAAAACTCTGTACATAGAAAATTCATGTATTCATACATACACCCTTTATTATCCAGAAACAAAGGGAATAAGATAGAGAACAATGGAGATCATCTCCAACATGAACCAACGAAAAGATGGCTCTTGTTGACCTTGGAGCTATCACCCGGGGAACATCCATGAAAGCGATGACATGATGATCTCCCAAAAGGTACAACTGGATTAAATTTAGACCACATTTACCAGAAAATCAGGGTTACCTTTAATAACCTGTATGTGTTTTTGTTTACCACTATCTCACTGGTTGGTTGCGATGTTCCTCCAAAAACGCCAGGCCATATGAAGCTGCCATTGGTGATGGGGATGAGACCTTTGAGGAAAACAGCGTCAGCTGTAAATGACCTGGAATTGGATTGGGGGGATTACCTCCGGACAAACCTGGCTGGGAGATCCACTCTAAAATGGAGGTTTATAGCTGGACATATCATGAACAATCATCTATAGATAGGCCATTTTCCATTTGGCATGTTTGAGTACCGGAGGGTAACTCTATCTTTCTCATGGCCTTATTAAGCCTAAGCAATGGGAATCTCAATCCAAATCTTAGCAATGCGAATCCTCCTGAATCCAAATTGGCCCTTTTTTGGGTGCGTAAAGAAAAACTATTATGAATTGCGAGATGGTAATGATTGATGACATACTCGTAGAATAAAAACACAGATATTATGAACATGATGCTGATTATGATGATGATGATGATGACGACAACGACGACGACGACGACGACGACGATGATGATGATGACGATGATGATGATGATGCTGATGATGATGATGATGATGCAGATATTTGATATTTGATATTTGATATTTGATATCATACATTGGATATTAGATTATCATTTGATCGGTGATCACCTAGAAAGGCATTGGCTGGCTAAGTAAAATTCTTTCACATACAAACGATTCACAGTAGCAAAGTTTAAACAGCTTTGAGGAGTTCGCCTGGGAAGGCAGCTAAAACAAAATCAGGAAGTGAAGATATGGCCAGTACCCACTGGTAATCAAACGTACCGTAACAATGGAAAATCGTTGATCTAAATGGTGGTTTATAGCTGGGAAAATCATCAAACTAAATGAGGGATTTTCGAGCAAGCAATGCTTGGTGACAACGGAGGGTATGTCAGTTGAGTTGTAGTTGTTGTAGTAGTAGTAGTAGTAGTTGTAGTAGTAGTAGTAGTAGTTGTTGTTGTTGTGGTTGTCGTTGTCGTTGTCGTTGTCGTTGTGGTTGTGGTTGTGGTTGTGGTTGTGGTTGTTGTTGTTGTTGTTGTTGTTTTCGGCATTGATCGCAAGAGTAGGGACAGTTTTTTCGTTGGTCGGGTTCAGCATGGCCAAGTTGTTGGTCCCAGCAATGCGTGACCATGCCAGGAACGGTTCGATAAATGGCCAACCTCGCCAACTAAACATATCGAATCAAACTTATGCGCATGGATATATGGGTTTTATCATGTTTTATCCCACTTAAACCATCTTAAACCCCCTTTGCAAATGACCTTGGCCAAGATGATGTGACCATGATTCTTTCCCTTTCCCGTGTCGTCCCAAGGAGGTTGCATACATCACGGACTACTTCAGCGTGTCCGATGCGCCCCCACGCGAGAGCGACACGGTTTCACCGGCGGAACGATTGAAGTAGTGACGCCGACGCCCAAAAGATTGCGTTGAAAAATCTTGAAAATAAGAGATGGAGAAAAAGGTTTTTGTGAAAATCTGGTTGGTCGTTAAAACCATGTGTTATTTGCAGTTATTTTCAAACATGTTTGGATGGATTCAACCGACTAAGATGTTTCAGGGTTGAACCATCAACCACAAAGGTTAAGATTGATTTTCTGCCTACATGTTTTTGGTGTGAGCGCCTTGAGGAGCGCAACGCTTTCGTCGTTTTTCAACACCCCGCTGACCCTGGGGTGGGGTTGGGGTTGGGATGGGAGTCATGTTAACGTTCTTCTGAAGTTGCACACCCACGTGATGCTACGCTGGGTATGGGTTGGGGTTGGGGTGGGGGTCATGTTAACGTTCTTCTGAAGTTGCACACCCACGTGATGCTACGCTGGGTATGGGGTGGGGTTGGGGTTGGGGTGGGGGTCATGTTAACGTTCTTCTGAAGTTGCACACCCACGTGATGCTACGCTGGGTATGGGGTGGGGTTGGGGTTGGGGTGGGGGTCATGTTAACGTTCATCTGAAGTTGCACACCCACGTGATGCTACGCTGGGTATGGGGTGGGGTTGGGGTTGGGGTGGGGGTCATGTTAACGTTCTTCTGAAGTTGCACACCCACGTGATGCTACGCTGGGTATGGGTTGGGGTTGGGGTGGGGGTCATGTTAACGTTCATCTGAAGTTGCACACCCACGTGATGCTAAGCTGGTATGGGGTGGGGTTGGGGTTGGGGTGGGGGCGCGCAGTTCTACGTTTTCGCTCATTTGCATATCCACGATCAACATGATACATACTAAAAAACCTTGCGTTTTCTTACAATATGTCAAAAACATGTGATGACGCAGACATTGAATATCGCAAACAGTACAGCGCTCCTGCGGGCGCTCTGACCTTTACATGTTTTTGGGTGGGGAGGATATATATATATATATATATATTTTGAACCAACAATCAACATTTCGAGGGTCTTGAACATGCTGCAGAAGTGATTCTAGATTTTTCTCGCCCCATCCAAATATTTGAAACTTGTGGCAGGTCAATCTGTCACCCTGTCTTCGCGTTTGCTTTCGGAAGCCTGACATTTCCATGCCGTCCATGCCACTTGACAGAGGGCTGAATTAGACCAGGGAAGCTGACCACAGTGACAGTTGCAAAGTTGACTGGTTGTCTCGGCGGACAAATGATAGCAGCTGCGGTCGGTCAGAGGAGTCGTTCTGTGATAGAGTGATACATATAGTGAGAAGCAAACAAAGTACTCATTGTTCTACGAATCCCTTCTCCCCAATACTAAGCACGCCCTATTCAGTAAGGGATAGAAACACTCATTTGGGACCATATGTGGGATGTTAAATATTAGGGAGATTAAAGCAACTTTTTTTCGTTGGAATGGGGGATGGGATTCCCTATTGAATCAGGTCCTGGGACCTCGACACCATGGAGAAATGTAGGGGATAGAAACACTTAGTTTGGGACTTTAAAAAGATGGGTGTGTGAAAAAATATGATATAAATATATGATATATATATATATATATATACATGGGATGGGATAAATAGAAAAAACATCCAAAGGATGCGAATAGATCTAAAATTTGCCCTCAAACAGTTTGGCTTTGACACTCCAAATCCTGTTCGAACGCAGGCACAAAGCAATGCCACCGCCGCCGGACTTTGTGATCTGCAAAGTGTTGTGCCGGACAGCCCAGGCCGCCCAGGCCAGGCTTGCCATGCGGCTGGTTGAATTCACTGTGGAGCCTCCAAAACAGAACCAAAAAATGTGAGAGTTTTCAGAATATCTATACAGTATCTATATATAATATATAATATATATATACTGTATACAATATGATATTGGCCAGTATGAAAATGAATGAACGTTTTGAACAAGTTGATTGCTTCCATCCATATTTGGGTTTGTTTACCCACGTCCAAGGTCCAACCGATTGTCCATTTCCTGGTTTTAATCATCACTCAACACGGTGACTGTGCACAAAGACAATATGGTCAAGCCTCCTTGACAAGAGGATGTTCATGAAGGAAGTTAATGCTGATTCCTGCAAATGGTTAATATATGGTTGATATATGGTTGATATATGATATATGGTTGCAAATTCCAGGGTTGTCCCCACACCCCGAAAAAAATCGGTATGGGTGAAAAATTGAACCCCATTGGACCACAGATTTGAGCCAGGCGAAGCGTTCGCGAAGTCAAGCTTGTTGGTGAACTCAGTTTCACCGATTTAGTAGAAACATGGGATATCATGGGATATGGATTTTGAATCATCCAATACACACCAAATGAATTGCAGATTTGGATGATTGAAAAATAGGGAACCAACGGATCTCAATTTGAACCATCCAAATGCAAAGCTTCACATAATTGTGATGTTGTGTAGGTTTGAACAAGGTCTTACCAAAATCCAGTGATAACGTGATACATTCTATGTGCTAAGCTGCTAAATGCATCTAATTCAACATGTACAAGGAAATAGATGTATAAAATTGATGCAATTCAGGCAGATTTCCTTGTCAACGCGTACACATGCAGCCAAAAAACCATCCATATATGGCATAGTTACTATGCCTACAGAAATGTATTCCCACGCAAAAATACTGAGCATCCTTTTTTTCTGATCTATGCCCTTGAAAATTCTCCCAAATCCGCTCAGAATTGGCGGGAAGATTTACAAGGTTTACCCGAAAGTTTATCCCTCCATTTTTAAGGGTAAGAACCAGTGGAATTGTCCTGCAATTTCTTCCTTTCTACCAATCCCATACCCTCTAGCAATTTAGCATGGCTATAGAAAATATATGAACATATAATGTTCCATGATTTAGCTATTGAAAATGGTGATTTTCCACTCAAGCTGTTCAGTTGCCAGTTGCCAGAGGTACTGTATTCCCATATTCCCATGATATCCTAATTTTACCTAGTTAAATCTACCATTTTTCTATGGCAAATCCCCCAATGTACCAATTTTCCCCATGAGCAAAGTGGTTTCAGAACCTGAGGTTCTGCAAGGCTTCCGAACATGTCCTCCTTCCTGCGGCAGGTGCTCATTTTTCGCCGATTTCATGAGGGATTCGGCAAAAAATTGGATGTTTGCCGGCAGTATCCGACATTTTTTGGGGGTGACAACAACAATTGTTGGATGCTTGGTTGACACAGGGATTTCAAAGGCCAAAACGTGGAGTTCACAAACAACTCAGGGATGTAAATAATCAACAGCATAATTTCATATAATTTCACCAGAAACAATGGGATCTTTCAAAGAACTGCTGGTTGTTTGATGGTCTCTACCCAAAAACTGGCATGTGCATATTAACACTGGGAAGACTTTATAGCAACACCCCAAAAAATACTTAAAATCGATTTAATTACCATTAGTAGGATTGTACTAACTTCTATCATCTTGACCTTTTTGGTGGTTAAATAATATCTTTCCATGGGTGGACCTTCATGGGTGGACGAGGACGATGTATGTTTGTTTAATGAACAGAACCAGGCACAAATGGTGAATTCAATTGTTCATTCAATGACAAAGTTTGAGATAGACTGATAGTTTTTGCCTTTTGGCACAAAGTCCCACTTTTTTCGATTTAGCACAATGTGGCTAGAACTGAGAGCAGATGACCCTATCACAATGGTGTATTTATATAAAGAGTAGATAGAATATGGAAATTCTAACAGATCCTGACCAAAAGTGAAATGTGTTTGGACTCTATGTTGATTCTATTTGATTCAGGAACACTATATATTTGAGGGTGATTATATATATATATACAGTATACACATATTATTCAGACGGATATTTCAGGGTAAACATATATATATATATACATGTTTATCTTCCAGGATAATTATCCAGTTATATATATATACGGAGGTTTCTTATGAATTGGAGGATCCCCAAGTTCACCATAGGTTTCAATACTAAGTCATGGTCATCCATGTTCCCTGGATGATTTGGGGGTAGCCCCATTACTTAGGAAACCTCCATATCTATATTTCAGGATCATTATACACATGTATAATATATACTAATATATATATATATATATATATCAGGATCATTATACACATATATATACACATATTATAATATATTATATTATATCATATCATATTATATTATATCATATTATATCATATTATATTATATCATATCATATTATATTATATCATATCATATCATATTATATTGTATCATATTAAATTATATTATATCATATCATATTATATTGTATCATATTATATTATATTATATCATATCATATTATATTCACATTGTAAATATAATATTGTTTACACACACCTATCCCTGTCCACTTCACTCCCTTTGATGGCTTCGGACTCCGCCAGGGCTGGAGTCCGAGACGCAATGTCTCAGGACGAGAAGCGACCTGGCAGGGGATCTATTGTCAACAAACATGGGATTAAGAAATCAATCTTCATTGCTGGTGGGTATGGGATTATGTGTGTATATATATATATATATATTATATAGATCATATATATATATATATATACATAAATGTGAATTATTGTATAGGCCACGAGAAGATAAGGGTTTGTCCAGGAATGGCTGGGTATACCATATTTTTTTTTACCTCCATAGAAAACATGAGGGAAAAGTATGGGGATTTGGAGCCACCAGTTCTCCCAAATATGGCCACATACTGTATTGTGGCCGTGTGTGCAGGAGCGGAACCAAACAATTTGCAACCTGGGAGTCGCAGGTGCAAGAGGTGCCACATGATGTGCCTCGTTGCACCATTATCAAAAAAAAAGGTAGACAGATAGATAGAATGCTAGAGATAGATAGAGATAGATAGATGGAGATAGATGGAGATAGATGGAGGACATGTCCAATAATATATATATATATATTACATATTTTACATATATTTGCACATATCTGGGTTATTAACCAGTGAAACCAAACTAATCCCTTGGCCCGACCATCCCACTGGCGAAAAACTGGGGTCATCTCCCATGAAATGTCGTGTAGACACAAGGGGGTATACATGGTATACATAGATACCCTAGCAATCCCTCTGTTTTTTTTTTTCGTGGATACAGTATTTAAGTGTATTTAAGGGCTTAGTGACATCCCTACAATACTAAGCATCCGCAGTTTGGCTGGTTGTATCCTCCTTTTTGGTTGCTTGCTGCATTGTTTTGTCGTTGGCCAATAATATGTTGAGGGTCAAACAAACCCTCTTTGGCAAAGACGGAGATGAAACATCAACGATTTGTAGATCGGTTGATGATTAAGTCAGATTTTCTTATTAAACGTCAACCTTCCATGGCAAACATGGAGGATTCTTCCATCTTCCGCATTCATTGTCCTAACAAAAACTACTGAATCATGGGCCAGTTGCGACCATTTTCGCTGAAACAAGACAGGGTGTTGGTTCTGCCATTTCTCATCAAACAAAACCGTGTTTTCCATATTGCCATGGTCATAGAACGGAATATGAAAATCATTTCAATATCATAAGTTATTATTTGCCATGGAACAAGAAAGGGTGTGAACCACAAGAAATGTGACCAAATTCTCATGGAAACCCTGGGTTTCCATTATACAAGTGTGGTATATTGTGGTCATGTCCATATTTTTCACTATATAATTACCACAATATATATAACTGGTTGGTGGTTTGGGTCATTTTTCCCGAATGCGTAGCAAGGGTTCCCGTTTCACTCTGGGGGTCTGGGGGTTGAGGGTGTGTTCGCTCGACGTTGCGTTCGCGAGCGCAACCGTTCGCAACCGTTCGCAACCGTTCGCAACCGTTCGCAACCGTTCGCGCGAACTCCGTATGGCCGTGCCTATGGGAAGTTTTGCAGAGGTGGTTCTTTTTGGAGGTTTCAGACGTCTGGTTGCTTCGTTTCGCGTGGCAGGCGTGGCACTTCGTGACATTCAGACGTGTTCTGCAACGTGTCGAAAGTCGTTGCGCGTGGCAGGCGCAATACTTTTGCGACGTGTTCAGAAGATGTGTTGCAGTTTTCGTGGCAGGCGCAGCACTTTGGGCGTGTCCATCGTCATTTTTCGTGGCAGGCGCAGCACTTTAGACGTGTCGCGTTGCGTGTTTTTTGCAAATCGCATTGGCAGGGCTGCGTCAAGTGGCGACAAGGTGCGAATTCCGTGGCAGGCGTGGCATTTTGTGCGATGTGCTGAAAATTGACGGAAGCCTCGCACGAAACATCGATTTTGATGTTGCCAATTTTCGGGTTCTAAGGAAAACTCGTAGGAAAACGTCGATTTTGAAGCTACAAAGTGAGGAAGTCTCGCACGAAATGCTCGTTTTGGTGCTCCCACCTGTCTCGTCTCGAGTCTCTGGTTTTCCTGTGGCCTCGCCGTGTCTATGGGGGAAGCTGCAAAACGTGTCCTTTTGTCATGTTGCCAACTGTGAAAATTGGAGGAAGTCTCGTACGAAATGCTAGTTTTTCTGCATGCACGTGTCTTGTGTCGAGTCGCTGGTTTTCCTGTGGCGTCGCCGTGTCTATGGGGGAAGCTGGAAAACCTCTCCGATTCGAAGGTTTCCAAGGAGGTTGTCATGTTGTTTTGCGTGGCAGGCGTGGCTCGCTGCTTTTCCTGTGGCGTCGCCGAGTCTATGGGGGAAGCTGGAAAACATCTCCTATTCGAATGTTTCCACGCAGGTTGTCATGTCGTTTTGCGTGGCAGCCGTGGCACTTTGTGACATTCCAACCTGTTTGAGAACGTGTCGAAAATATCAAAAGTGGAGAAAGTCTCGCACGAAATGCTTGTTTTTTTGCACCCACGTGTCTCGTCTCGAGTCTCTGGTTTTCCTGTGGCGTCGCCGTGTCTATGGGAGAAGCTCCGCACTCCACACTCTACACTTTACACTCCACACTCCACACTTTGCACTCCAGACTCCACACTCTACACTTTACACTCCACACTTTACACTTTACACTCCACGCTTTCCACTTTACACTCCTCCCTCCGCACTTTACACTCCACACTCTACACTTTACACTTTACACTCCACACTCCACCCTCTACACACCACACTCTACACTTTCCACTCCACATTTCACACTCCACACTCTACACTTTACACTACACACTCCACACTTTACACTTTACACTCCTCACTCCACACTCTACACTCCACACTCCCCACTTTACACTCCAAACTCCACACTCGACACTCTCCAATCCACACTCCGCACTCCACACTCCACAATTTACTGTACACTCCACACTCGACATTTTATTTTGTACACTCCTCACTCCACACTTTACACTCCTCACTTTACACTCCACATTCCACACTCTACACACCACACTCTACACTTTCCACTCCAGACTCCACACTCTACACTTTCCACTCCAGACTCCACACTCTACACTTTACGCTCCCCACTCCACACTTTACACTCCACACTTTACACTCCACACTCCACACTTTACACTCCTCACTCCACACTTTACACTCCACACTCTACACTTTACACTCCTCACTCCACACTTCACACTTTACACTCCACACTTCACACTTCACACTTTCCACTCCACACTCCACACTCCACACTTTACACTCCACACTCCACACTCTACACTCCTCACTTCACACTTTACACTCCACACTTTACACTCCACACTCCACACTCTACACTTTACACTCCACACTTTGCACTCCAGACTCCACACTCTACACTTTACACTCCACACTTTACACTTTACACTCCACGCTTTCCACTTTACACTCCTCCCTCCGCACTTTACACTCCACACTCTACACTTTACACTTTACACTCCACACTCTACACTTCACACTTTACACTCCACGCTCCGCACTCTACACACCACACTCTACACTTTCCACTCCACACTCCACACGCTACACTCTACACTCCACACTCTACACTTTACACTATACACTTTACACTCTACACTTCACACTCTACACTTTACAAACTCCACACTCCTCACTCCACACTTTACACTCCTCACTTTACACTCCACACTCCTCACTCCACACTTTACACTCCTCACTTTACACTCCACACTTTGCACTTTACGCTCCTCACTCCACACTCTACACTCCACACTCCATACTCTACACTCCACACTCTACACTTTACACTCCATACTCCACACTCTACACTTTACGCTCCGCATTCTACTCTTTACACACTCCACACTCCACACTCCCCACTTCACACTCCACGCTCCTTGCTTCACACTCCACACTCCACACTCTACACTTTCCACTCCACACTGCAGACTGGTAACAGGGGAAACATGTACAAGACTGTTCAAATAAACTATTGCAGAAAAGTATTGTGCGTGACTGCATAACCATGTGTTTTGACATCTGTACCATTAACATACGTGTGAGCATTCGGGTTCGTGGGCTTCATCTTGTTTATGTTTCCATATATTGGGAATAATAATCCCAACTGACTAATATTTTACAGAGGGGTAGGTATACCACCAACCAGATTACCGCGATCATATATAACATTTCCAGATGTGTCCATATTTTTCTATGATTGCCATAGAACATTGGAAGAAAAATGGCTGGGAATTTTCCACGGCCATGGCCACGATGGCCATGGCCACGGAAAAAAAACAGGTGGTTTTCGGGCGCGCTACGGATGGCGAGCCGGGAATGGATTTCATTGGACGCTTCAAAGGCGGAGATTTGGTTTTTGATCCCATGGATTTGATGCTTTAATGCTTGGAAAACCATATATCTGGGTAAATTATAACGACCTCACTGCGACCTCACTGGAAATCATAGTTAGTACATAAGGAAAATCATCCCAAAATGGCCTTATTTCAGGTTAGTGAAATATTGTGAAATATTATAATTTACCCAGATATACATATATATATATATTTATGGTATATACTATATATGATGGTTTAAATGTGGCAATGTCATAATATATAATATATGCATCTATACATAATTTATATATACATATCATCATTTATAATCATTCTGCAGCCCCAGTATTGATCCAAAGATCTGGAAGATAACGGGTACACAGAAGAAAATGGTGACTTAATATTTTTGTTTATGGGATAATGTTTTATTCCACATCGAGCTATAGGTCGGTATAAAATGGTATAAATATCAAGTCATCACCACTTTTATGGATGGGATTATTTCACCATTTTCAACTTTGTTAGGTTTATCAGATTAGGTTTACCACATGAAAACCATTTTTAACCAACATGTGGATTCTGAGCGGCGCTGAACCAGCCACAAAACCATGGTTTCTTGGGCCAGGATTGGCTGGGGATCTAACGATTTAAATCCTGGCTGAATGATAACGATCATGATGACGTGTTTTCATACGTAGATTGTGGTTAGAAAGGGGAATCATTCCAAGATCAACTGGACATGTCATGTCGGTGAATCATGAACTAGTTCAGTCAAAACTGTATAACCATTTAAAACGAGTTCAATATAATATATATATATATACATATTGTTCTTCTTCTTCTTATTATTATTATATATATATATATATTCACCACGAATCCAATCGTCGCTCGAGTTATGTTTACCAACAGAAGCCTGTCGTTTGGGGTCCCCGTCCTGCAGGAAGCATCAAGTTATTTGGTTACCCATGGTTACTCTTTTGGGAGCTTTTTGGGGATATTATTGGAATAATATTGTGTATATATATATATAAACTATATGATATATATATATCTAATATATCATTCCGCCTCAATGATTTTACTACTGATTAGGTTTGTGTGATTTTTCATCCATTTTTCAGGATCCCAGGCCAAGAATAACCAAGCTCCAGGCTCTGCTGGACAGGGTTCTTGGGAACGAGCGTGTGAAGAGGCCGTTGAAAGTTGGCCGAGGGCGCAGACCATGAGATGTTCGATTTCACCGGATTTCACCGGGTATCACTGTCACTCCTCTGTTCAATGTCACTCCTCTGGTAAACATACGAAAAACTATGGAAAATCACCATTTTTAATGGGTAAATCCACTATTTCTATGGCCATGTTCAATAGCTTTTTGTATGTTTACCAGAGGGTACAGTATCCCATGGAAAGAATACCCTGCAAAAATGGGAAGTTGATCTTATCACTGGGATTTCAAGGGAGCTTCCAGGTGTGATGGTCGTAGGTTAGTATGTGCAGTGCATATTTGTGAACCTTCTTTTCCAATCTTCACTGCAAGTATGTATATATTAATACACCAGATTTCCTTGCACAGGAAATGATGATCAATCCGACAGTTCACAGCAGCTGGCTCCAATTTTGTTCATTTCGTTTCCAGAAATACCCTGCAATGTGTGATGATTTTGTCTTTTCCCATGGTCAAATCTATCGAAATGTTGATTCATCCACTCAAAATGTTGATTCATCCTTTCAAAATGTTGAGTTTCATCCACCAGAAAATGTTGATCAATCATCCACCAGACATGTCGCAAAAACAAAAAACACAAGAAAATGTTGAGTTTCATCATGTTTCATCCACCAGAAATGTGGCTTTTGATCCACTCGAAACCATGGGATTTTAGTTCAACACTCCACAGAGGCACGCATGCTTCCGACGTCGCCTTCGGCTCGGCCGGGGATTTCCCGGACGTTTTTGGATTTTCCACTGTGGGTGGTAAGTCATCCCCAAATGCTATGGATGAATCAATTCCGAATTGTTGATTTAAGTTTCTTCTTGATGTCTTACTGGATGAATGATCCGATAAACATGTATCAATATATATATATAATATAATATATATATATATATAATATAATATGTATAATATGTATATATATTATATAAAATATAATATATATATATAATATAATATATAAAGTAATATATATATATACAATAAGTAAATAAATATATATATATATATATATCAATAATCAAGACTCCCTCCCTGGAGATGATTTTCTGCAGTTAGTAATTTCATACTCCCACCGGGGTTTCTGGTGAATTTCATACTCCCCTCATGGTGACTGACATTGGGCTGGTTGGTGAGGTTTGACCATCAAGAACATCGGTCATGTAGCAATAAACATGTGAACGAATGTGTCAGAGCCGCGGGGAATTACATGTATAATCATATATACCGTAAATCAATTGGTGAGTTGTTCAATCATCAAACATAAACATATCTAGTCAGCAAAATTTGGAGAGTTCAGCCTCAACAAAAATGGAGCAACCCACCCGGCCGGAGAGGCCCCAGTCAATGGTAAGATGATGGATGTAAGGTATCACTTATATCTTTCTGAACATGCACTCGTTTTATGATTAATGCTTCAGGTAATTTAATGCTTCAGATAGAAAGGGACATTCGAATATCTCGATCTCGGATCTCGGATCTCGATCTCGGATCTCGGATCTCGCATCTCGGATCTCGATCTCATCTCGGATCTCGGATCTCATCTCGGATCTCGGATCTCGGATCTCGGGATCTCGGATCTCGAATCTCGAATCTCGGATCTCGGATCTCGAATCTCGGATCTCGGATCTCGGCGGATCTCGGATCTCGAATCTCGGATCTCGGATCTCGGATCTCGGATCTCGGATCTCGGATCTCGGATCTCGATCTCGGATCTCGGATCTCGGATCTCGGATCTCGGATCTCGATCTCGGATCTCGGATCTCGAATCTCGGATCTCGGATCTCGGATCTCGGATCTCGAATCGGGATCTCGGATCTCGGATCTCGATCGAATCTCGGATCTCGGATCTCGGATCTCGACTCTCGGATCTCGGATCTCGGATCTCGGATCTCGGATCTCGGATCTCGGATCTCGGATCTCGGATCTCGAATCTCGGATCTCGGATCTCGGATCTTGGATCTCGGATCTCGGATCTCGGATCTCGGATCTCGGATCTCGAGTCTCGGATCTCGAATCTCGGACCTCGGATCTCGAATCTCGGATCTCGAATCTCGGACCTCGGATCTCGGATCTCGGATCTCGGATCTCGAATCTCGGATCTCGGATCTCGATCGAATCTCGGATCTCGGATCTCGGATCTCGACTCTCGGATCTCGGATCTCGGATCTCGGATCTCGAATCTCGGATCTCGGATCTCGAATCGGGGATCTCGGATCTTGGATCTCGAATCTCGAATCCAGAATCTCGAATCTCGGATCTTGAATCTGGAATCTCGGATTTGGAATTTCGATACTTGGGACTAAAAGAAGAGACTCCAAACGTTCTTGCCAGGAACTTGCAGAAGAGATACCAGTTTTTAGATTCTGCAAATTCCCTGGCGAAGATCTTGTCTGTAGCACACATCGTGTGCAAGATCTTCGTGGCAGCTTCTGTAGAAGCTGCTGTGCAAGATCCCTTTGCAAAGTTTTGCATGGCTATTTGTACAAGGTGTCTACAAGAGATCTCCACGCAAGATGTCTGTAAATGTCTGTAAGCTAAGTAAGATCTCTGCTCAAGCTCTCTAATCTCTCTAGAAGAGATCTCTTAGCAAGATCTCTGTTTTCTGCAGGCCTCCGTACCAGTAGTACCGCACAAGGCGGTGGCGGAAGTTTCAAAAATAGGAAACCTATAGGGGAGATTGGTTGTTGTGAATCACGGATGGCAGAGCGAATCCACTGATGGACTGAAAGGTGGTTGGAGCTGTGTTTTTTGGGAGTGGCTGCAATGGTTGCAGTGGTCACCTGGTCGGTCACTTCACCCTGGATGTAGTGTGGTGTGGTGCAGCTGTAATTGTAATTTTAATGTAGTGGGGATGTAGTTGTGGCGTAGTGTAATTAATGTAGTGTAGTTGCAGCTTGTAGTGTAGTTGCAGTTGCGTTTGTGGTGGTGTAATGGGTGTAATGTAATGTCATGTAATGTAATGCATTGTGGGGTAGGGTAGGGTAGCGTAGTGTAGTGTAATTGAATGTGGTGTGGTGTGGTGTAGTGTAGTGTAATGCAATTAGTGTAGTGTAGCGTAGCATAGTGTAGTGTAGTGTGGTGTGTTGTGTAGTGTAGTGTGGTGTAATGCAATTAGTGTAGTGTAGTTGCAGTTGAAGTGGTAGTTGTAGTCGCAGTTGTAGCTGAAGTTGTAGTTGTAATGTAGTGTTATGTAATGTATTGCAGTTGCAATTGTAATTGTAGGTGTAGTTGTAGTTGTAGTTAGTGTAGTGTAGTGTAGCGTAGCGTAGCGTAGCGTAGCGTAGGGTAGGGTAGTGTAGTGTGGTGTGGTGTGGTGTGGTGTAGTGTAGTGTAGTGTAGTCTTAGGTAGCTGTAGTTGTAGTTCGTATTAGTGTGACGTAGTGTAATGTAGTGTAGTTTAGTGTAATGCCATTAGCGTAGGGCAATGTAAGGTAGTGTAGTTGCAGTTGCAGTTGTAGTTGTAGGTGTGGTGCAGTGTCATTCTGCGTAGTGTAGTGTAGTGTAGTATAGTATAGTATAGTATAGTATAGTGTAGTGTAATTAGTGTAGTGTAGTGCAGCGTAGTGTAAATGTAGTATTGTTGTAGTTGTAGTTGTAGTTGTAGTCGTACTTGTAGTTGTAGTTGTAGTTAGTGTAGGGTAGTGTAGTGTAGTGGAGTGTAGTGTAGTGTAGTGTAGTGTAATGTAGTGTAATGTAATTGATTGTAACTGAGTGCAATTGAGTGTAGTGGAGTGGAGTGTAGCGTAGTGTAGTGGAATGTAGTGAAGGTGTAGTTGTAGTTGTAGTGTATTGTATTGGAGTGTAGTGTAGTGGTGCTTGTAGTTGAAAATGCTACAAAACCCTCACGTTTAGCTCACTTTTGACATGGTGCACAATCCCTTGCGCCTGCCACGCGAAACGACATCTGAACGTCCAAAAGTGGTCCGAACCCCTGGTGTTTTGAACATTTTGACTTCGAAATGTGCCTCGCGCCACAACAGCGTGCACTTTTTCGACATCGCAACTTCTAAAAGTGCTCCGATGCTGAAGTGTTTTTAGCTTTTTCACTTGCAAATGTGCTTCGCACCACAACGGCGTGCACTTTTTCATCTCTCATCTGACCAGCTGGCTCCGCACCCGCCGCTTTAGCGAGCCTACTTTTCGACCCGCCGGAGCCACAAATCATTGGAAAAACACAGTGCTTCGCGCCTTTCCTACCTTTTCGCGCACCTGCAACTTCTTTCTTCTGACTCTTTCTCTTCTCTGGTCTTCTCTCTTCTACTCTTCTCTTCTCTCTGACTCTTCCCATCTTTGCTTTTCATCTGTCCATATTGTCGGAAGTTTGACTTCCGTTTGACTTCTAAACTTTACAAAAGGTCGTCTCTTGGCAAGACCTCGTACAAGCTCTCTGAAAAACATATCTCGACAAGCTATCTCGACAAGCTCTGTTTACGAGATCCTTTATAAGAGGTCTCCTGGCAAGATCTCTGCGCAAGATCTCTATAGGATATCTCTTGGCAAGATCTCTTTATAAAATCTCTGTACAAACTCTCTTTTCTTTAGATTTTTGGCAAGATCTATGTAAGAGACCTCTTGGCAAGATTTCTGGACAAGCTCCCTATATGAGGTCTCTTGGCAGGACTTCTGAAAGAGATCTCTGTACAAGCTCTCTATAAGAGCTCTCTTGACAAGCCCTCTTGTCCCCAAAGGCTCACACCTGCTACGAAAAAAGGACATCGATTCAAAAAAAGGTAACACGCCTGCTCAGTACTCGAATGAAAATCTTCTTGCCTGATCTACAGACATTTGTCTCCTGTCTTTCTCTTTGGTACACATAGTCCCACAACCGCAATCAAGTGTGAGTGCATCATGTGTGTGTGCAGGTGCCAGAGAAGATCCTACAGAGTAGCATCAAGTGCCTGTGCAAGTGCACGAGAAGATCCTACAGTGTAACATCAAGTGTGCGTATGTGTGTGTGTGTGTGCGTGTGCGTCTGTGTCTGCATGTGCAAGTCCCAGAAAAGATCCTACAGCGTAGCCTCATATGTGCGCGCGTGTGCAAGTGCCAGAGAAGATCCTTTCACTAGATTTGGTGATGCAGGCGCCATAGCATATTCAGGAATGCGTGATGGGTTCTTGGCGTGGCACACACGAGATTGTATTCAGGGTATACCCAATTCACACGCTTCGCGCATGGAAAGCGCCTGAGAAGAGAAGAAGGTGGTATGAGACAATATATGAAGTGGAAATTCTGAAGAGGCTCAAGACACTGCCAGCCGTCGATCAGCGGCGGAGGGCCTGTGAATTGGCCCATTTGCCACTACGGATTTGTAAAGTGACGTTCCCTGCAACAGCTTAAAGAGAACAGCTTGTTCGTGACAACTAGCAGGTGCAGGGAAGTTGGCAAGTCTCCCTTCCCACTTCTATCCACAGCTTAGTTGCATGTGTGCCAGACGCCCCTGCGATTCTTGGATCCAATGCGCGCATAGAGCAAGTGCGCTGAAGTGATGATGTTACCTGCAACCGCCCGAAGGGAACAACTTGTTCATGACAACCTGCAAGTACAGGAAAACTGGCAAGTTCCCTTCCAACTTCCATATCCACAGCTTCGTTGCGTACGTGCCAGACGCCCATGCTATTCTTGGATCCAATGTGCACATGGAGCGAGTGCGATGAAGTGATGTTACCCGCATCCGCTTGAAGAGAACAACTTGTCACATGACAACCTGCAAGTGCAGGAAAGTGCGCAAGTTTCCCTTCCCACTTCTATCCACAGCTTCGTTGCGTGTGTGCCAGACGCCCTTGCTATTCTTGGATCCTATATGCACATGGAGCGAGTGCTCTGAAGTGATGTTACCCGCAAACGCCTGAAGAGAACAACTTGTCATGACAACCTGCAAGTACAGGAAAACTGGCAAGTCTCCCTTCCCACTTCCATCTACAGCTTCGTTGCGTGCGTGCCAGAAGCCCTGCGATTCTTGGATCCAATGTGCACATGAAGCGAGTGCGCTGAAGTGATGTTACCCGCAACCGCCTGAAGAGAACAACTTGTCATGACAACCTGCAAGTACAGGAAAGTTGGCAAGTCCCCCTTCCCACTTCTATCCACAGCTTCGTTGCGTGTGTGCCAGACGCCCCTGATATTCTTGGATCCTATATGCACATGGAGCGAGAGCGCTGAAGTGATGTTACCCGCATCCGCTTGAAGAGAACAACTTGTCACATGACAACCTGCAAGTGCAGGAAAGTGCGCAAGTTTCCCTTCCCACTTCTATCCACAGCTTCGTTGCGTGTGTGCCAGACGCCCTTGCTATTCTTGGATCCAATGTGCACATGGAGCGAGTGCGATGAAGTGATGTTACCCGCATCCGCTTGAAGAGAACAACTTGTCACATGACAACCTGCAAGTGCAGGAAAGTGCGCAAGTTTCCCTTCCCACTTCTATCCACAGCTTCGTTGCGTGTGTGCCAGACGCCCCTGCTATTCTTGGATCCTATATGCACATGGAGCGAGAGCGCTGAAGTGATGCTACCTGCAACCACCTGAAAAGAACAGCTTGTTCATGACAATCTGCAAGGACAAGAAAATTGGAAAGTCTCCTTTCTCCGATCTCGAATCTCCAATCTCGGAGACAGATCTCGAATCTCGGATCTCGAATCTCGCGTCTCCGATCTCATATCTCGGATATTGAGTCTCGGATCTTGAATCTCGGATCTCGGATCTGGGAGCATGGGATCTCGGATCTCCCATCTCGGATCTCGGATCTCGGATCTGGGATCTCGGATCTCGATCTCGAATGTCGGATCTCGGATCTCGGATCTCGGGTCTCGGATCTCGGATCTTGGATCTCGGATCTCGGATCTTGGATCTCGAATCTCGGATCGGGGATCTCGGATCTTGGATCTCGGATCGGGGATCTCGGATCTTGGATCTCGGATCTCGGATCTCGAATCTCGAATCTCGAATCTCGGATCTCGGATCTGGGATCCTGGATCTCGAATCTCGGATCTCGGATCTCGGATCTCGAATCTCGGATCTCGGATCTCGAATCTCGAATCTCGGATCTCGAATCTCGGATCTCGGATCTCGGATCTCGGATCTCGGATCTCGAATCTCGGATCTCGGATCTCGGATCTCGGATCCCGGATCTCGGATCTCGAATCTCGGATCTCGGATCTCGAATCTCGAATCTGTCCGTTGCCAAGTGCGTTCTGGAATTTTCAGTTCTGTGGTATACCAGAACATGTGCTGCTAATCTCCCAGCCTTTGCTTTCCATCCACCTTAATGGAAAAAAAAGGACCTCACGTCCCGCCGTCACCGCTGTAAATCGACGTCATTTTGATGGGAATTGGCCTAGACAAATGTCCATGAGTTGGTGTATTCCTATAAATTCAGCCAGCTCCCAGCGAGTTTGCACTATTGTATTAAGTTCTACATTATGGGTGATAGAGACATCAGATCCATGGTGCAGGCGATTGGGACTGCGAAGGTGCGATGGCTGTGGCCGAAATGAGCAGTTCATAGGATTGCCCATATTAGTTCAGTGTGAGAATCCCGAGTTGGAGAGTCTAACCCCATGTAATACTCAAGCAACAGGGTTTCATGGTTTTGAACATTGCTCAGATGACACGTGGTTTATACTTCACTTATTTCTGGTTGGTTGAACCTGATTGTCGATGATATCCTCGTTCAGTCGAGCGTTTTATTTCGGGTGTTTCATCCTAAAAGTACCTGGAATGCCGTTTTATGTTTTGTTGGGCATGTTGGTCTAGGGATGCTTTCGATGAGCACCATATATTCCGGTTCAATCTCATGGTTTGTGTGTTTTTTTTAATGTCAAATTGATCGATCTTGATTTCCCTAGAAAACAAATAAGGTAAGGATATGGAATCTGGAGTTTCGTATGGTTTGGTGCTGTTAAACCGCTTTGATTCAAGTATATATTCATCAAATCATATCCCATATCCCGGAATTGGATGATGAGCATTACCAGGTTTACCCCTATGTTTCATGGTCAAATTTCAAATGGATATGTTCCATTATCATCAGTCCATTGAGTGGCTTGGCACTATGACCAACACAAAAAAATCCTTTATACATAGATACATAATTATAGATGTATAATATATATATATATATGCATATATACAGTATACAGTAGTACAGGATATCCACACTTCTATATGGCTATGGATCAATAGCGATACATTTTGTTAGGGGATGAACATCCATCAGGAGTTTGGATGGTAATGGAAGTTTCCGGCTGGGGGTACCCCCAGTTCTCATCCATATTTTCATGGGATTTTCCATGAAATAAACCATCCATATTTTCAGGGTACCAGCCAATAGGAAACCTCTAAATATCCCTGCCATGGCAAAGCTCCCTTCGATGAATACATCTGAGGTTTCCCCCTGCCAGACGAAGGAGCGAGTCCCAGGAGGTGTGAATTTTTGATGGGATTGGTTGGAAAATATCACGGTCTATTGGTTTATAATAGGGAGAATCTAATCATTGTTTTGTCTCTCTTTTTCCTATGAAATATAGATGCTTCTTGTATTTTGTTCCCTTTAACAAATCCAATGTATTATTGTTATTACCATTGTGATGATATATATATATATGTATATATATATAAATATATATACACAGATAGATAGATAGATAGATAGATAGATAGACATGAATAAATAAATAAATGAATAAATGAATAAATTAAAAAATGAATGAATGAATGAATGAATGAAATGAATGAAATACATGAAATGAATGAAATGAATGAATGAAATGGAATGAATGAATGTAATGAATGAATGGAATGAATGAATGGAATGAATGAATGATTGAATGAAATGATATGACATGAATTGAAATTAAATAAACT
>CAMXCT020000949.1:87156-184656 GCA_947184155.2 Cladocopium goreaui
TTTAATGAATGTAATGAATATAATGATAACACTGATTTTACTGAATGTAGTGAATGTAATGAATATAATGAATATAATGAACATAATGAATATAATGAATAAATAAAATGAATAAATGAAATGACAAATATAATGAATACATATAATGAATATAATGAATATAATGAATATAATGAATATAATGAATAGAATGAATAGAATTAATAATTTTAATTAATAGGAAAAAAATAATGAATGGAATGAATAGAGATACAGATAGAATAGACAGAAAAGAGAGAAAAGAGAGAAAAGAGAGAACAGAGAGAAAAGAGAGAAAAGAGAGAAAAGAGAGAAAAGAGAGAACAGAGAGAACAGATAGTCACATAGTTGTTGATTATTACAGTATTTATTATTATGACAGTTGTTAGTTGTTCACAATGATGATGATTATGATGATGATGATATTTGACCAGAAGTTTTGGGAACTAGATCTATTCAATATGGACCGTTCAGGACTACGCAAGAGTCATGTGCAAAGAAATAACATTTGAAAGGAAAGTTTTCATCAACAGATATGAAGAATTCTTGTGATCAGGATCAGGCAGTTCACAAGAAAAGATGAGGGAAATTATCAATGCGGAGGGTAAAATCCCTTGCACTAGGTCTCGTAGCTCTTCCACGTGATTTTTCTCCATATTTTTATGATAGACACCAGTTTGTTTCAGGGATATTTTGAGGGGATCTTTATGCACCTTTATTTCCTTGGCAAACAAACAAACATGGGGGGTTCCTGAAATGGGGGTACCCCCAAATCATCCATTTTAATTAAAATGTTTTTTTCCATTATAAACCATCCAATTTTTGGGTACCACCATTTCAGGAAATACCCACATGGCAACGGACAATTTCCCAGTTGTGGATGACGTACCTTCAGGAATGGTTTTGTGGGTGAACCACCTGACGATCAACTTGACGGAATACCTTTGATCGTTCACAAACGTTGGTGCATTGTTAGCGGAAAACCTTTATCCACTTTCGGGGGATATTGTGTATTATAATTACCTATATATTAATACATTATGTAGTATTATGTGTGAATTATTTATTCATACCATATTCTAATTATAGATATACTGTTAGTGGTGTTCAAATCAAGCATTGTGTCAGCCTTATTACTCCAAGTTCCTCTGGATCTTTCACTTTCTTCAGGTCTTTGTGCACAGTGAAGGCCGGAGGGACTCGGATGGCGGTGATCCGGCAGCAGCAGCAACAGTTGGTGGCCAGTAGTTTGATTCTGGCAGAAAGGGAGCTGAAACTGAAGAGTAACTCTGAGTTAGCACCCTTCCAATGTGAGTCTTTACTTCAAACTGCCAAACTGTTTTCAAAAAGCGAAGAGTTCATGATTCAAAATATTCAGAATCCTCAGAAATTGCAGAGTTGAATTGCCCATTGCAAATCCCCCTCAGGGCCCCACGTTTTTGTTGCCCCTTCCGAACGTCGTGAAAAATCCTGGGTGTAAATTTTCATCTCCAAAGATTGTGGATGAAACGTGCCAATGGTACTGTACCCGCTAGTTGTTGGGGATGGACATCCATTGATGGCCCGCAGGCTTTTGACCTATAGCCTCATAGCGACAGCTGGAAAAAGGAGGGACAACCTGATACAAGATATCCAACAAATGGGGGGAATCAATAAAACCTTCCAAGGGCGACGCAGTTCGTCCGCAGGTCTTGTTTCGCCTCCGGTTGTGTGTGGAGTGGAGTCAGAGTTTCAGGGCGTGTCCGGGCGCCCAGTAGGGAGCAGGGCCTGGTTTAAGATCTTTACGAAATCAACCTCTCGACTTGGAAGTCAAGGGAAACCCTACCACCACTTGTAATGAGAACATGTGTATTATCATAAAAATGAATAACATACATGAATTTATGTCTATAATGCAGTATGTATATATATAGATATTTATATATATATATATTATATCTATTACTTAAAATCTTTATCTATATCATTCTATATCTATATTCATTCCTATATCTATATCTCCGTATCTATCTACATATATATATATATATTTAGATATGTACATGCCATAAACTCAAGTATTAATATGATGAATATGTATACAGGTCGAAATCTCCAATGACAAGCTCTCTATTTTGACTCCCTAACCTTTGCCACAGACATGTCAGATCTCAGGTTCAAAGACATGGCAGGAAAGCCTTCCTGGGTGAGCCCTGGTTCTGGGGATTGACCTTGTGGGGATTGAACATGTGAATGACCATGTTGCGTCATGCTGGTACGGAATGGAATATATAGTGAATATAGCATTCCTATGTATATGAGGTATATTGCGTATATGAGATATTATATTCTATATGTAGTACATGTGTACATCATGTGCACCATGGTAGATTTACACACCGCGCTTCTAGACTACATGTGAACTTTCACATTGTCTTCCCAATATGTTTCCCAAGCGCAAGATTCGTTGGGATCTTCCCCTGCAAGTACCAAGATAACCTTTGGTCATCTAAGACTGCTATGGCCCGATATACCGATAAAAAACGCGGTGATTTTCCATAGCAAACTGTTAGATTCCCAGAGGGTGACAGCATTTGATATGCTGAAATGACGAGTTCTATGCTGAAACTTGGCAATCAATGGCAGCGCATCCCAGAGGGATGAAAACAGTGTAAGTTTCTCACGGTTGCAATGCTTATCTCCTTGCATGATCCTCATATTGTTAGCAACTGGAACATCTCCTGTTCCTGTTATGTCGAGAATATATATCCTGGTTGGTGGTTTGGAACATTTTTATTTTCCCATATACTGGAAAGGCAATAATCCCATTTGACTTTCATATTTTTCAGAGGGGTAGGTTAACCACCAACCAGATATCCTATTTGAATCATTTGCAAACTTGTCACCTTCCAAGCTGCAATTCACTCGCTGGGGCCGTGCCGGTAGCTGCAATTTTCACCTCCAGGGAGCCATTTGTGAAATGCTCTTGGGCACCAATTCTCCGCGATCGTAAAAACCACAGTTGCCAGGTGCACAACCTGCGGGGCCAAAGCAAATTCACAAGGGACATTTGGATGTCAAGTGGCAATCAAACATGGCAATGTTTGCAATCTCCACTCTTAATGGACAGATCATCTATAATCTATAAAGAGACACATAATATATGATGGATTTTCAATTGCGAGCTCATCATTGACGCTTGCGGCCACAAAATAAGTCGCGCTCGCGACAAAAACTCAGCGATGCCAAGCAATGGAACGCTGCCAAAGGATGCTCAGAGCCATTTGAAGGCCGAGGGTTGCCTTGAATCTCTGGTGGTTCATGGTTACCCTCCTAGAAACATGGCCAACTCATGTGAAAAAAATCCACCATGAATGCAGATGTTTTCTTGGGAGCCATTGGTTTTTCACATCCATGCTAGTTCACCCTGAGGTAATGGTGTTATTCTATTTTGCATCATCGTAATCCACCATGGGAAGTATCACTGGATGCAGCAATGATGCATCATTTTAAAAATGAATCCCAGCAGCAATGAATTGCAATTTTCAGAAATATAGAAAAATATATGACAAAGCCCGTATTATCCATACTATCCATATTATCAATATAGAAAAAATATGCATCATTTTTATATAGAAACCATATCCAGACGGTCAATATCAAGGCCAAACTAATTGTGATATGTCCAACGGGATCCTGAAACAAGGGGGCCAAACTAATTGCTACGGATGTGAGGTTGATGCACAGATATGTATGTATTATTTATATACAACCATGAATATATATATATATATATACATACATATGATTATATATGGTAAACCCAATAGTAAACAATCCCATTATTCATCACTAGACCTGCGAGGTAATTTCAATGTTTCAGACCTGTATTTAAGTCATTTGAACTCATATATTAAATCAGAGGGGCTTCTACATTTTCAGAGCTGTACGTTTCTTGTGTTTTGCCCAGATTTATACTTTCAACCATGTTCAGTGCTTGAAGGACATAGAGCAGCACATGTTACATATATTTATATATATATATATATTTATATTAGAGAGATAGATGTATTCAATGCCATGTAGCGTTAAATAATATAGTAAACATGTATATATCTATACAAGTTCACAATTAGTTCAATGCATCATGTCTATTTAATCTATGTAATGTTAGTAAAGCAATAGGAAGCCATTCCCAGCTTTACCATAAATAGGGTGTATAATCCATCAACATATTCAAAAGATGGGCGGTTTGTAATTGTTTTATCAACATTACATAGCCATTCTACAGCTGCTGTGTTTTCCCTATGGCAACGCAGAAGCGTGAACGACCAAACGCCGCCAGTCTGACGCAGCAGCGGCCAATGTCTTGGTGCAGTGCTTGCTGGGCCAAGGTAGTTTGCAACTGGAAGGCCCGGCTTGGTTCTTTTGTTTCCTAATACCATAATATAATACATATATATATACAATTATATACATACATAATCTGGTAAACCCAATACTAAAGATAATACGTTATCCTTTTTAGTAGAAACCTAGTAATATGTAGTGATATGGTAAATTTTGTTGCTTACCATATTTGCACATAATATGGTAAATCCAAAAAAAGATCCCCAATAGAGGTTTATTGTTGGGCATACCTCTATTTGGCATGATGCAATATGACCCCCTATTGATGGTTGGTTGATGGGATCAGTTATGTATTGTTATTTTTTTGCCACATTATATATGTCTACATTTAATATATATATATATGCATTGTATCATATCCTATCCGATCCTGTTTGATCGTACCCCATATCCTAATCCTATCCAATTCTATCTGACCTATTTGTTTATCAATCAATCAAACAATTTATATAATCGTTTTTCCAATCTGTCTAATCCACCTACTCCATCTAATCCATCTAATCCATCCAATTCAATCTATCCAATCTACATAATCTATCTAATCTACCACTATCCAATCCATCTAATTTATCTAACCTATCTAATCCAATCCTATCCTATCCTCTCCTATCCTATCCCATTCAATCCAATCCTATCCTATTTATCAATCTATCTCTACATATATGAACATGTATGATATGGTTATGTACATAATATATATATATGTCATATCCTGATATCTGAGGTAGCCATGTTTTTTTTCAAAAAGGCAGGATCTTATTTGGGATTTTCTGAACCAATCCCTTTAAGCATTCGCTGAAAGATCCACCATCTATTTCGATTAGGGCCATCGAAAAACCATGGCTATATTAAATAACCAGATATGAAATATCCATGGCCATCTCCCTGAAAAGGCACTTAAAAATCTGAGTCAGCCTTGGAAAATCAACAAAATCAAGCCTGAAGCATATAGAAGGTGTTTTCAACTCTTGGCACACATAGAAAAATCAGTTCCTTCAAGCGCAGGTTGGAAACCTTCCAAAGCCGTGACAGATGCCATCGCCCTGCTCGCGGAGGACACTGAAACCTCGGTACGTACTTTGTGTTTGCCTTATCTTAGTTAGATACGAACTAGTACTATAATAAGGATAGTTAGTAATTATAGGATATTATAGGTACTTTAGTTATTTATTAGTACTATAGTTAGATACGAACTAGTACTTCAATCTTTGGCTATCAATGGTAAAATGTACTAACCAAGCAACAAAAATGATTTCTTTGGCAGGTATCTAAGATTCGCTTTGATATCCAGCATTGGCCATGTTCGTGGTGATTGCATATATGTCACATATATAGCTGGTGTGAATGTTTTACCGACAGGTGAACTGTGGCCGTGGATACCTCTGGTATTTAAAAATGGCAGTTGTACCCCTGGATTCCAGGTCAAATCATTGCCCATTTGGTCAATGATATTCCCATGATTGATGAAATCCCACATGTTCCCATTTTCCACAATTCTCCCATGCATTTTCCCATGAAATTCTCCATGATATTCTCTATGACTTTATGATACTCTGGTAATTAAATACATTGAACCTTACCATTTTTACAGAATGATTCTATAAATTCGCCATGGTTTCCATAGCTATGTTAGTTTACCTGTGGGTATTCCATGGCTTTCGCCGGTGCTACACCGGTCACCGCTGGCCCAGGAGGCACGGCAGCAGCTGCCGGACGTGGCCCTCGGGCTCTGGCCGGGTGCCAGCGAGGCGGAGCCCTACGACGAGATGCGCGAGGCCAAAGGCGCGGTGTCGCGCTAGATTTAGATTATTTATGATTATCTTAGATGTGTATAATGATATTGATATAGATGTAAATATGTGATATCTATTGATATCTAGTGATATCTAAATTTACATACTATAGTAGGTCGATTTAGTATATATATATATATATATACATAATATGTTAGCATATTATGGGTGGATATACCTAGATTCAATTATAGGTATCTAATCTACCATGTCATCTAAAACTAGATATCGAGCTACATCGGAATCATATAATATATGTATATACATATGATAATGATAGATGCTAATATAGATTATATGGCAACAATTTATCGTTAAACTATAGATTCTAGATTTTTTCATTGAATGATAGATAATGGTAGCTTGTAGATAATGATAGAGAATTTATTGATAGTTTGATGTAATTATATTCATCATTATCTATCATTGATCTAGCTAGAGTTTTATGATTTAGCTAGACAGGTAAATAGTGAAAACACAACATACATATATGAGTATATATATATACACAGATACATCTTCTAATATTGGGGAGGGAGGGACCTGCAAGGATTGGGCTGATCGCATTGGTGGAATCAAGAACGGTGTATCTAACCAGCAACGACCGGAATTCAATGGGCAACGTTCCGGTGTTGATGTGGATTTTTAAGCATGGTTAGCCGTTTCTGACATGTTCTCAAGTTGGGCATCTATAGATCATCACGCCGTGTGTAAACATGAACTGGAACGCACCCCAATATGGCGCTGAAAGATCCTCCCATCGCCACGAGACACCCACGTTGAGGCCGTTGTCGTCCAGCCTATGTTGGGGTGGTGGCGCAGATCGAACAAATTTTGAAGCAAAAACCGAAGCGCATCAACGACTTCAAAGAAGAGTCTGAGACACTCGGTGGTTAATGTTAATGATGGTTCATCATGGTGGATGCTGGTTAATGATGGTTCATGACGGTAGTAGCACCCGTTGTTGCCTTCTGGTTGATGGTTACTGGCCCTGGGCGCCATGGCGGTCCTCGCTTGTACATAGATTAGAAACTCCACCACGTGTAGAAAAAATCCGTCTTTGGCACCATGAAAAAAAAACCATAGCTACAGTTTACCATCGGGGGTATTTACACTTCGCAACTTCGGATTCCTTATGGAACTGGACTCTGGCCCATTTTCTCAGGAAGTGCTTCAAAGGAGACAACCGCTTGTATCACATTCCGCGGATGCTGACCCGACAGGAGGCCTGGTAGATTGCTACCTGGAAGGGGTCGTGGGAAGGTCCTAATCGATCCGCTTGGGGGTGCAGTGGTGTGATAAATTAAGATAGAGAAACAAGTGGATACAAAAATCACCATTTCACCATAGTTCCAAAGGGCCGAAACAATCGTGAAATATCCCAACTAAAATGGTGGCTGCCGATATTGGAATTTCCTAAAATCGTGGATCCCCAAAACACCATAGGTTTCAATACTAAGTCGTGGTCATTCATGACTTGGATCATTTGGGGGTACCCGGGGTACCCCTATGACTTAGGAAACCTCCAAATGCACTAGTTTACAATATTCATCTAGTGATTAAAACATCTTAAACTGTAGTCATAGGGCTTATATCATCCCAACTTAAATCAATGGCCATTTCAGGAACCTAAATTGGAGGTACCTACCATATATAAGGCTTATATAAGGCCTATGTAAGGGGACATCCCTAGAGAATGTGCCCTTATATGGTACAGTACCTCAATTTTAGGATCCTGAAATTCCCATTGATTAAAATAACCAACTCATGGTGGTTTCCAATCTGTAAAAATCCATTAAAAAAGCAGAAACAAATCCATAAAATCTCCATAAACCAAAAAACAATAAAACATCCATTTGAAATTTAAAACAAAAAAACATAAAACAACATTAAACAAACACAAAAAAAACAAACATTAAAAACAAACAAACAAAATCCATGGGACAAAAAAAAAAACTTCTCCAACTGCACCCCTCGAGGCGGACAAGGTCATCGCAGGGGTGGCGCAACGTGCCCAAGCCCTGCGACGACTGGTGATGGATGTGAACTCCCGAAAGGCCACCGGGGTGACCTGGAGGCCTCCAGAAATGGACAAAAAACATGGGAAAAACATGGGAAAATCCACTGTAAATGGATGTTTGAATGGGAAAATCATGGGAAAATCCATTGTAAATGGATGTTTCAATGGGAAAATCATGGGAAAACTGACTATCTAAATTGTGTTTATAGCTGGGACAGTGATCGATATGGATTTCCCCCTTGGTAAACTAACCGTAAACGAACATAGCTATTGGAAATCAGCATTGAAACATAGCAAAACCCACTGGAATCCAGGCATGGACGGTTTCATCATGCGTTCCTGGTTAAGACGAAAAGCGATCAAACATGGGTTGATTATAGCTACAGGAACATCATCTATCAACAAAACATTGAATAGAAACAAAGATAATACATGATCGAATATAACTATAGTTATGACACATAATATTTCATATAAATACACACTATATAAATTAGTGCGGGTTTTTATTTGGCGAAGTGCAGAGGAGTTTTGGGGCGTACCTCGGTTTGTCAGCAACATCGTTTGTCAGCAAACACCCCGAGAACGAGGTAGGCATTTCATGCTTAGCAAACGCTGTATCGTCTCCATAAATCCACATTTCATCGTTAAGACCACATGTTTCACGTAGCCGCAGCCACACGTATCATGGGTAAAGAAATATATATATATATATATACATACACATGTTGATTCTGCAAACAAAACACGTTTTTTCATGCTTAAACCGTGTTAAATTCACATGTTTCATGGTAAAAAACCTCAATGTTTCTTTGCTCTTCCCAGTCCTGGGCCCTTTTCGCCAGGAGATGAAGGTGGGTCAGCTGAGCTGCGTTAAATGCGGCGCATTGCCTCGGGAAGTCTTCAGCCGCATCGCGGCCCGCGCGGGGGAGCAGTGGACGCAAAACCTGGTGCAGAAGGACGGGGGAGCCGTGGTGACGACCCTGGTTGAGGTGGTGGCACCAAATGGTTTTCATGAAATGTCATTATCAATTATAGGGTTTTATAATGTTTCAAATGGTTTGAAGTATCAGACCTATAGAAAAATGGTACATGATGGTTGGTTGATGATTAGTTTGTCATTTCATAGGGGTTGAAAGACCATGAACATATAAGCATATATATATACACACCTGGATATAACTGATAAATGATGGCTGGTTGAAGATTAGTCATAGGTTTGAGACTTTCTGCCCAGCCTGCTGAGGTACTGGATAAATTTGATTAATTTCTGAAATATTTCTGACTAGAATTTCTGAAAAAATTCTGAAATTCGTCAAAATTCGAGAAAAGCAACACAAAAAGTTTGAAAATAGAAGCAGAACTGCCAAAAGTAATGAAAAACTAGCTGAAAACTTTGAAAACAGCAGCAAAACAGCTAGTTTCCTTCATTTTTGAATGGTTGGCAGCAGAAAATCTCTGGATTCATAATTTTTTCAGAAATTTTTCAGAAAATTTTCAGAAATTTCTGAAAAAAATCTGAAAATTTTCTGCAAAATTTTTGAATTTTTTCTGAAAAAATTCCGAAATTCGTCAAAATTCGAGAAAAGCAACGCAAAAAGTTTGAAAATAGCAGCAGAACTGCCAAAAGTAATGAAAAACTAGCTGAAAACTTTGAAAACAGCAGCAAAACAGCTAGTTGCCTTCATTTTTGAATGGTTGGCAGCAGAAAATTTTTGGATTCATAAATTTTTCAGAAATATTTCAGAATTTTTTCAGAAAATTTTCAGAAATTTCTGAAAATTTTCTGAAAAATTTCTGAAAATTTTCTGAAAAATTTCTGATATTCGTCAAAATTCGAGAAAAGCAACGCAAAAAGTTTGAAAATAGCAGCAAAACAGCTAGTTTTCCTCCACTTTTGGTACCTGGGAACTGCCAAAAGTATGAAAAACTAGCTGAAAACTTTGAAAACAGCTAGTTTCCTTCATTTTTGAATGGTTGGCAGCAGAAAATCTCTGGATTCATAAATTTTTCAGAAATATTTCAGAAATTTTTCAGAAATATTTCAGAAATTTTTCAGAAATTGTTCAGAAAATTTTCAGAAATTTCTGAAAAAAATCTGAAAAAATTCTGAAAATTTTCTGAAAAAAATCTGAAAAATTTCTGAAATTCGTCAAAATTCGAGAAAAGCAACGCAAAAAGTATGAAAATAGCAGCAACACAGCTTGAAAACAGCAGCAAAACAGCTAGTTTCCTTCATTTTTGAATGGTTGGCAGCAGAAAATTTCTGGATTCATAAATTTTTCAGAAATATATCAGAATTTTTTCAGAAAATTTTCAGAAAATTTTCAGAAATTTTTCAGTCAGAAAATTTTCAGAAATTTCTGAAAAAAATCTGAAAATTTTCTGAAAATTTTCTGAAAAAATTCTGAAAAAATTCTGAAATTCGTCAAAATTCGAGAAAAGCAACGCAAAAAGTATGAAAATAGCAGCAAAACAGCTAGTTTCCTTCATTTTTGAATGGTTGGCAGCAGAAAATTTCTGGATGCATAGTTTTTCAGAAATATTTCAGATTTTTTTCAGAATTTTTTCAGAAATTTCTGAAAAAATTCTGAAAATTTTCTGAAAATTTTCTGAAAAAAATCTGAAAAATTTCTGAAATTCGTCAAAATTCAAGAGAAGCAACGCAAAAAGTTTGAACATAGCAGCAAAACAGCTAGTTTCCTTCATTTTTGAATGGTTGGCAGCAGAAAATCTCTGGATTCAGAAATTTTTCAGAAATATTTCAGAAATTTGATTCAGAAATTTTTCAGAAAATTTTCAGAAAAAAATCAAAACCTTGATTTATAGAACCTTACTAGACTGGAAACTCTCAATCATAGGTATTGTACTAAGCAATATGAATTGGGGAATATCACAATCCATGAAAGGAAAACCGTTCTTAACCAACCAGTAATTCAAGGGACGACACGGAGTTAGATTGGTTCATAACAATACCATACTTCAACAAACCATCACCAATGAACGTGGGGTTTGCTTTTTTGCGATTGTGACTATAGTTGACCATTAGCACTATCCCAGTCGATTGCTTAGTCAAGGTGGTTGTATTGCTGGTTGGTGGTTTGGAACATGTTTTTTTTTTTCCCATATATTGGGAATGTAATCATCTCAACTGACGAGCATATTTTTCAGAGGGGTAGGTGTACCACCAACCAGATATGGTATTTTATAAATGTGTTTCTGGCTATTGAAAATGGCCATTGATACTTAATATACCTTTAAAATGACCATACCTTTATACAATATACCAGTGAAAATGGATTGTTCCACAGTAACCATCGGAATATCCACAAGGTGGTACCAGCTGATACCCCAGTTCGCCATGGAGATGAGGAAGAAAAAAAAACGCCGAAAAAAAATGCCTGGTTCAGGTCGGTTAAACTTAGTTATAATATATATATATATGGGTTATTATACCCAATAGTTGTTATACTAGTTACAGTTTATATATAGTTACTATGTAATATAACTAGTTATAGCTTATGTATATATATAGTATGTTCTTACATTATTTAACCAATATTTAACTATTTTTATATGGGTTCGGTGCGTTTTCCGGGCAGGGTTGGTTATCATCATTGTTTATTTAAATGGAACACACACTGAGCCCATGTGTATGTCAGTATGTGGTGTATCATGATATGATGTCTCATGTGTTTGCTTCACAATTAGGCTTCTTTTCTCAATCTGCTTTCATATCACTGATTCCTCAACACAACATGTTTATAAACACACCTTTGTTTATAAACATCTTGTTTTAGATATATAAAAAAACAAATTTAAATTGCCCACCGAGCATTCCTTTTGAGAAATATGTGTCATTACAAATTATAATATCCCTTGAAGTCTTGCAGCATCACTTTTGAGAAACACATGCCTTTTCCAAGATGCCTTTTTCAATTGGAAACTACATTCATCTTTGAAGCTTTTTTGGGAACGAACTTCTTTATTACAAAACACAATACTCCTTGAAGTGTTGCAGCATTCTTTTTGGATCTTTTGAACAATACATGCCTTTTTCAAGATGCTTGCTTCAATTGGGAAATGCATGATTGTTTGAAACAAAATACAATTCCTTTTTGGGAAATGTATATAACTTTGTTTGAACGAATTGCTTCATTACAATCCAGATTGTTCCTTGAAGTGTTGCAGCAATCCTTTTGAAAAATGGTTGCCCTTTTCAAGAGGATTGATTCAGTTGGGAATGTAGTATCTTGCAAAACATATACTTTGATTTAGGGGTGCCAGTTTCAATACCAAAGTACAGCATGTTTTTGTTTGGGTGTTCTTTATATCAAAATGCAAGATTACTTCAAGTATTTGTTACATGCACCCCTTGGGGGTATGTAGTTTATATACATGAGAAATGAAATGGATGAAAGTGAAAAACAACATATAAACTGAAAGATCTCTTTGAATTGTTGGATAAAATATCAGCTTATTTGTAATTTCTGCTTAAACCTCATTGTCCAGCAACATTCTCAGAAAAAATAAGGCACAACATACAAGATTCCCTGGCAATGTTAACTGAATTTTATATGTAAAATACTTTATACCTTAAAGTCACACCACTTGATGTCATTGTTGTTCCTCAGAGTTTGTGGAAATCTTCTACCTTAATTCTACTTCAAGAGTTCCATGAAATATTTGTAGTAGGTTTCTGCTTATCTTTCTTATTTCATTTCAATTATTTGAAAGGTTAATGCTAATTCTATGTTTCTTTATATGTTGTATTAAGACAGCGTTCATTTAAGTTATTTGTGACAACCTAGTTACATATATTGTAGAAAACCTTGGGAGGTTTTAAGATCTACTTACTGTATCTTTTTACATACATGACACCTTAAGATCTATTCAAAATCTGTGTCGGTGGCGCTCCCTTTTGAAATACCAATAGATCTCATCCACAATACCAATCAAAAAATCAAGGCAACTATCAGTAAAAGAGCCAAGTTTGTACTAGCTTATACATATGTATATATATATATATATGTATATTGCGCTCTTCACATCAAGCAGTGACTGCACATTCTCATCATTTCAATGACATGTTCTCTGCAAAGGCCAAACCACTGCAGAATCACAACTTTCAAATCCCAACCCCCTCACTACCCTCTCTCTACATATATCTGGCCCAAGAAATAAATGAGTTCACAAAGTTCACGATATTCAGTTATTTCTGTATGCGACCATTTTTACCTATATCATTATATTTGTCAATATGATCAATATGAAGATATAGGAAGATATAATGCAGTCTATATATATATATATGTTAATTTGTAATATCCTTGACTATGTGCATGCACGTATTTTTCATTGTAATGCTGTAAATGTCTCTTGCAGTGTGTATATATATATACACCAAATTTGAATTGCCCACGCACATATATATATATATATATATGTAACTTCAACTTCAAATTCACAGCAATACATTTATTGAGGATTATTGAGGCTGTTCATTATGTTGGCTATATGTTTGCTAATAACATCAAAGGTAATTACCAATAAACTTGGTAATGACCATCTTAAATGATAACCATTGATTGGTTTTTGTGTTTCGAATTGTGTACATATATGTGTACATGAATATATTATTCGTTTTGTGTGATATTCCTGGGGCCCGGATTGGTTTTGGTGTTCGGATTTCAGCCACAAAATAGCCAGTTTACCTTAACTAACAGGCTGACTTGGATGTCGTTGGATGGTGCAGATGAAATTTGGTGCTGAGTTACGTCAGGGTCTGGATATGGGGAAGGAGGATTGGTTTGTGGTAATGGTTGTTTGGACATTTTTGGACAATGCTTGTAGTTGTAAGGTCTGTGGTGGGGACATTAAGATCATCACTATACATTTGATTTTCATTGAGGATTCTGGGAAATCCATTATATATATACCACTATTATTATATAAAATATCATCACTATACATTTGAAGTCTGGGAAATCTGGGCATCAATATCATGTTTCAATGGGATTTCCGATTCCGCATCCCCAGGAGGGCGAGTCCAAGAAGCTCTACTGGAACATGTGGTATGGACCCGACATCATCCGGGGCCCCTCGGAAAATGGGCATGACTTCTATGTCGTGGAGGACGTGCTGCAGCACGTCCTTGGCAGTTCTGGCGCTGCGCCAAGCCACTCCAAAGGTGTAAGATATGTAAGTCTCGTCATCAGGTTCCGCTGTACAATCAGCAACTGAGATTCCTATCTATTACTGTAAATGTGGATAATTTTGATTCAAGACCCTTATCCAGACCTTCAATAGCGCCCAATTTAGGGATGTCTTTTCAACGCTTCGCGGTGTACAAAGCTCAACTATTCTTTCCTGTTGCGAAGATCTCTTTACCTTGACCCGCAAGTTGCAGTCAAGTTGCAATGATCGACACTTTTCTGGGCAAATATATCCATTTATATATATATATACTATAGTTCAAAAAAGCACCAGAGCGATCCAACAAAATCGGGCTAAGATGCCATGTATGTAGTCATTACTGTATTCCGTCAACATGTCTATGAACGTAGGACAACCTGGGCTACGTGGGGGGCTTCGGAGATCTGCCCTTGGCCCGTTCCGTGCTGCTTGGGGAAGCCAGCGGATCCAAAGGACCGGGAAAATCAATGAAACAACCGTGGGAAAATATTGGTCATTTGCCTCTTCTGACATTATCTGACTACATTCCCCCTTGTATCCCTTGTATTTGAGGTGTTGAGATGTGTTGAGAGTAAGACCGAACGTGAGAAATAATGATGAACTGATGGATTGTTGTTTTGTTTGCTCCATTGTTTGAGTTAATTTATGTGGTAAACCCGATGATGATTAATCTACAATTGGGTCCTGGGTTTTTGGTTTATGCTTGGGTCAAGCACAGAGCACATCACCATGAACCAGCTGACATGTGTTCACAGTGAGGGATGATGTCAGAGTATGTCATGTGTATCTTCTAGGTATACTGATAGCAGGTTTGCCAAGCTACTCAAATTCGACCAATTAAAAGTGAGATGATGTTGAAAGATATCCCAGTTGCTCCTTTGGCCTTGGTTTCAGCGGTTTAAGCTCTACGTTTTGTCGAACTGACCTGGTGCCTTCTTTAAAGGTTCAAATCGAGAAATCTTGAGGTTGCATCGCTTTTGTTGCCAAAGTGGTTGCTACCAAAGTTGCATTAACCTTGTGTTGAGAGGATTCCCCGAGTTTAAGCCCTTTCTGGAGCTCGAGAATGCGGAGAGGTTGGGCCATTGTGGAACATCAAAAATCTCAGCAATGGGATAGCTTTAAAGAGGTATGACCATGTGACATGGCAGACATGTTGGTCAGTCTTATTCAGTCTGATTCTATTTCAGGTTGTGAACATGTGTGACATATGATTTATTAATCCAGACGATGTAAGGAATGACTTGTTTGGGCTTGGTCCCTGCTTGGTGCTTGACGCTACGAAGGACTAAACCTATGGCACTTGCAGCTACATGAAACGACCACCACCGGATTCATCCAGCTGACATTTCGTTGATTTCCCCATGAAAGCGCATGAAACCATCCAATATCATCCTTAGATCTAGGAAGATGCAGGATACACTCTATATATCTACTCTTCTCAGATTGCTAAGCAGGAAACCCACAATGTTCATCAGGTTAAACCATGGTTAAACCCCTCCGAGAAAACTCGGTGCTTGCGAACGCACCCACGAGTTGTAGAGGCTCTATGAGGAGATGGCCGCGCATTACAAACGAAACGTCGCGGAGGGGGAGAAGGTCAGCAGTCTGAGGTCTGTGTTTTTCCTGGAAAATTCCACGGGAAATCTATAGAAATCTATGGAAATCATTCTTTTGTAGAAATCTGTATATCATGGTTTGAATCGAGTTGAAATGGTATATAGAAATATGAACCTTATTTTTTTTCGCCAATATTTTCCCATCATGGTTTGAATCAAGTTGAAATGGTGTATATATATATAGAAATATGAACTGTTTTTTTTCGCCAATCTTTTCCCACGAAAGCTGATGAATTATTGTTGTTTTCATCTTGAACTCATTCAGGTTCCGGTCAGGTAATGGTCCCGTAAAAGCCAATAGAGTGATGATATTGTGGTGTTGTGAATCTAACCCCCCATGGGTTCCATTGATGTTACAAGATGTTTACACGTGGTGATTCTTTCGGTTCATTGTATGGACTGCCAGTGTTTCTTCCATGGATTGCCACATGTCTCTCTTTCCAGATCATTCATGCGTGGAATGTTTGACTATGTATTATGTATATAGGTGTATATATATATTATATATCATATACCCTATGCATATATGTAATATGTAAGTCTACACTAATTCACTACACAAAATATAGATAGCTCATGATAGTTATATATAACTATTATGATAGTTGATGAATCTTAATGATAGTTATGTATAAAGTTCTATCTATCTATCTGTCTGTCTGTCTGTCTGTCTGTCTATCTATCAAAACTCCGTGCTCGGCTTGACCGCTTGCCGGCTCCAGGTGGTGGTTCTCTACTACCACCGCTCCGTCCGGGACGACAACGAAGACCGGCGCCTGGTGACGTTGCTGCGACAGAAAGGTGCCGCGGGATGCCGCGGGGGCGGTGGGACGAATGGCGTGAAGTAAAACTATATCGTTTTGGGTTCGTACTATAGCAGTGCTGAGTGCCGATTTGTGGTACACGACTTGATCTGGTTGGTGGTTTGGAACATGGCTTTTACTTTTTCATATATTGGGAATCATCATCCCAACTGACGAACTCCATCATTTTTCAGAGGGGTACCCTCTGGTAATTTAACATAGCTATTGAAAATGGCCATTTATAGTGGATTTACCCATTAAAAATGGTGATTGTCCATAGTTACGTTAGTTTACCGGAGGGTAGGGCTCAACCACCAACCAGATGGGGATGGGTCAAGTTACCCATGAAATGACATGAATTTACCATATAAAAAGGGGAAGAAAAGATCCATACACCATCTACAACTTAGGGTACCGTTTGGGTACCAGGCTTTTGACTCATAGCCACACGGGGATGTTATGAAATTGCACTTTATTTATTCACATGCCACCGGCCATCATATGACCCCAAGCAAGACACTTTGGAAGTGAGTGGTCAACACTATGCAACATTTACCCTCTGGTTATTTAACATAGCCTTAGCCATGGAAAATGGCCCATGTATAGATGGTTTACCTATTAAACATGGTGATTTTCCATGGCTATGTTAGTCATAACCAGATGGTATGTCCCAGTTTTTGTTCATGCTATATATAACCAAGCCCAGTCCCAAGCCCAGTCCCGTGATGTCCCATGGCATCGGCAACGCTTTTGTTCTGCAGGATTGGTTCCCGTGCAGTTGCCAGATGAAAAGGGCCCCAGAGAGGATCAACCGAGGCTGGGGCGTCCATGACATGATTTTTCGTGCATATCAAGCCTCAATGATATTGGTGAAAAAGTGGTGAATGAAAAACAAAATATCTATAGTCTATAATTAATATGAATATGATCTATTATAATTTTCATAATATATTGATATTCCTGCCAATCCTTTAGATTCCTTCATGATATTTTTGGTGAACATCACATTCTGGTAAATTAACATAGACCCTGAAAACAACCCATTTTTAGTGGAAACTAATCGTCCAACCCCTATCTGCCAGAGTCTATGTTAATTTGCTAGAGGGTATACATATTTCATGAATCTATGAAAGTCTCGATGATTCTCGATGGTAAAAAGGTACTGTGACCCGATGCATGTGGCCTAGCCATGGAGGTGTTCATGGAATAATTATAGGAATATATGGGAAAATTCACTAAAATAGAGGGCTTGGAGCTGGCAAAATAATCGAACTATTGTTGGGGTGATCTTCCAGCAAGCCATGTGACTGATTACTGAAGGGTAATCCAAAACATCAAAGCCCGTCTTTCGGGTTTTGACTGCCACATTCAAGCATTGCATGCAAACATGTTTCATATGTTTCACTTAGTTGATTCTATATGATGGTTCGGTATTTCCGAGCAAACATGGTCATAGTATCGTATCTATCATATAACCGTGAAGTTGTTAAACCCATCTTTGTTGGTTAAATCATGTGAAAATAACATGCTCGCTCATGGTTAAATACCTTAAATATAGTGCCACCCCGAACAACTAATATATAATATCATCCATATATCATCCATTTGTACATAGATGATGTTCCAATGTTATTCCAGTTGTATAAACCTGGTCATAGTTACTATCACATACGTTGATGGCATATTTGCCAGCATTTACCTACACACATTGAGCATGTGGTATCATGTGGTATCACACATTTTCGTCCCAGAATTGGTTTTTAACGAGAACTTACAGGAAACTGCCATGTTTGGCTGGTAATTTACAGTGGTTTGCTGTGAGTTTGTTACGTTAAATGAATCAATTGATCATGGTGAATCCAAAAATGTACCTTTATTCATTTTTATGGTTTTATATCCCAAGTTTCATGCATTAAGCACTCCTTAGTTTCAGCTGTTTGTTTCTCTCTGTTAAATTCTCATCGTGATTTGTGAAACCCAATCAGGTATGAATTGTTCAGAAGGTTAAGTACCTTAAGCCCAGCATTTGAAATCATCTTCCAATTTTTGGTGGTAATAAACTGTTTAATAACTTTTTAAGAAAATAAGGTTAATAATTTAACAATAACAAAATGAATAATGAGCTATCATAAGGTATAATAACTTCAAATTCCCATCCCCACCATTCCCGAACTTTCCAAGGCTCGTGGTCCGCCACGGCCGCGTCTTCCTGGTGGAGCGGAAGCCCCTCCCAGGCAACGCCACCGCGGGCTCCGCCGCCGCCGGCAACGCCGC
This sequence comes from Cladocopium goreaui, assembly GCA_947184155.2. Lineage (NCBI taxonomy): Eukaryota > Dinophyceae > Suessiales > Symbiodiniaceae > Cladocopium > Cladocopium goreaui. Next base: position 106,265 of record CAMXCT020000949.1, read on the forward strand.
CGCGCCGCGGCACGACCGCAGCCGCAGCCCCCGGCGCAGTCCAAGACGCCCCGCATCGCCCGCGAGGACGGTGAAGGTAGCGCGGACAGGGGAGGTTGAAGGGTTTAGGGCCAGGGTTGGAAAGCTATAGAAAAATGGTGGGATATTTATAGTGAGATATTTATATAATCGGATTATATAGTGGGATATAGTACTTGGAAGGATTTTTATATACTGAATAATCTGTTCCCTCATTCAACACCCCTCATAAACCAGGTTTTTTTTAATGGGGGATGAAAGCACGTGTCCGGGACCGTGAATGAGGGTGTTTCATATGAATGGGGGCTGGGATTAGTTTGGATCCATGTTTTGCCCCCAAACAGAGAGAACAAAAATCATTCATTGCTACCCATCGAACTATAGTCGTAGTCACCTAATGACCCTAGTTAACCCAGGCAAATGAACATTAGCCAACTATGGGGGGGCACCAATTTTTAGCATTTGGCGGGTTTAAGCAACACAATTATGGGGTATAAGACCAACCATCGGCAGGGTACAATGTGGAAATATGTTATGGCTTGTTATGGGACTATAGCTAATCAAGCATCTTATTTACATTGCGGGGAAATTGCCAAAGTATCATGGGAATATCATGCCCTGCTCCAAATGCAGTCTCGGAGATTTCGGGGTGTTTGGAGTCCAACCAGGAGCACTAGGGATGGGGGTATAATCAATGTACATAAAGGAGTCATGTGGTTAAAACAATGCCATAAACCATCTCCTAACTCACCATAAATGGGTGGTATGGTTACCATTCCAAAATGGGTAGTTTATGAATGTTTATGACATTGTTTTAACCACATTAAAACTTAATATAACTTCCAAACAATCTTCAGTGAATAAGAAGTAACAATCTCCAGCTATCAACCACAAAAAGGTGGCTATGACATACATCATCCCGAGAACCCCGGATGAACTACCCCTGGTTGATTAAGAACTGGTGGGGGTCCCACTCATAGTACCCACCCAAGTGAACAGCCTAGGGGTTGGATAAAAATCCGGGGTTGACATGTGGTAAATCCAATGCGATAAACAACTACCATTTAGGGATGCTGCTATTAGAGATGGTTTATTATTGACCCTCCTGTAATCAAACATGGATTAATGGACAATCCAACAACTATTCATGATTTTCCCCGCTATAAACTTCCAGCTGGTGGATTTCCCAGCTAGCCATGTTTGATTACCATTAGGTTTACGGCATTGTTCACAATAATAATTTCCATTTTTGGGGATGGTTTATGATTGTGGCTCTCAGCAGTGGGGTCGGTTTGAAACCGCAAGGTACTAGCATAATTACCATATGCATACCCAGATTCATGTCGGGATGACAAATGGATGACAGGTATTCTGGCTATGTTCGCCATGGTGGATATTAGTGTTCATACTTTTAATGCCTTGATGGACTCTTAAAAAATATCGGGATAGGCGAGATAGGCGGCTTGGTGTGACGGCTTTGCTAAAGATGTCCATCCTGGGATCCATCATCTTTCTCTGAAGGATGATCCAACATAGAAAACTGCTTGGTGGTTTGGAACATGACTTGTTTTTTCCCCAGTTGGGATGATGATCCAATCTGACGAACTCCATCATTTTTCAGAGGGGTAGGTTCAAACCACCAACCAGAAAAAGTTTGAACAAGTTGAAAGCTTACGTTTGGATGATTCAACTTTTTCAGCTTTCCATATCCATGAATTGTGTGTAGAAAAAGTTGAAAGCACCAATCGGAATTCCACTTGGGTGGCTGAGGACGCCCAGCACGGGTTTAAAAAAAAACATTTGCTACGACTTGTCATTGGTATGCAGTTGGGGGAATTTCCGTGCCAACAGGGCATGGATGAAGCTCGATTGGCTAACCCGGTTGTCTCACCAGCGAGGGATGACAATGCCAAACGAGAAACGGAGAAAGAGACGACACAGAGTTAGACGGTGATTAAACCATACTTAATTTAGCATCACCAATTACATTGGGGGTTTGATAGTGATTGAATAACTATAGTTTTCATGATTTAAGATATATTCTACCTATAGTTGACCATTTAAATCAGAATTTAGTTTTCGTGATTCACCAATCCATACCAGAGTTTCATGGTGATTATGACCTGTTCTACCTAATCTGGAGCTTTCCTAAGTCATGGGGGTACCCCTAGTTCTCCATTTTAGATTAAGATTTTCCATGAAATAAACCATGCTATTGGGGATCCCCCATTGATGGAAACCCTCCAGCCTTTCCCTCCAGACCGCAACGGCCGAAACCTCCGAACCGGTGGGTCTGGTGGTGCTGCTGTCGGAGCCTACGGATGTGCAGCCCGGCCATGCTAGCGCCTTGCCGTGTCGTTGACGTTGCCGTGGCGGATGATGGCCGGAGATAGCATGACTGGGGGAGATAACAAGGATGGTTAATGATGGTTAATAGTGGTTAATAATGATTAATAGTGGTTAATAGTGGTTAATGATGGTTAATGATGGTGAATGATGGCTAATGATGGTTAGTAACGGGATTCAACATCATACAGGATAACATCATATAACATTATATAACCAGTAAGAATTGATATAATGGAACCAAACAATGGATATATGGTGAATAATCCGAATAATGGTTAATAATGGGATACAACCAACAACAATTAGATGGAAAAATTGATAAGTGGAATTTCATGTGGGAAACCCAATGTCATAAACATACTATCTGAGGATATCTGAGGATGGTGTAATTAGCACCCAATCTTAATTGGTTGGGGATGGTTAAAAGGTTTGGAGTGGATCCCACATTACATTGAAATATATTGAAATGTGGACAACTGTGGCGGTCATTTTGAAGACAACTTTGGTATACTTAGTCACATTGAAAAGATTAAAGACCAGATCTGGTTGGTGGTTTGGAACATTTTTTATTTTTCCATATATTGGGAATAATAATCCGAACTGACTCTGACTAATATTTTTCAGAGGGGTTCAAACCACCAACCAGAGATTGATTTATTTCTATGTTCCGGGAAATGGGTCGATGGAAAGTTCTGGCGGAGGGTTGTGCAAAGAACCTACCAACCCGTTCTGGTTTGCTGGCACGGCAAGCAAACGACAGGTGTCGACGACAGTGCATCTCAAAGGGGCACCCCAAAAATTTGAATCGGTCAGTGCCACCATATCCAGATGTAAGCAACCATTTGTGGTTCCGCATTGGTATGTATATATATATATCCTACCTCTATATAGATGGCCGTAACAAGAATCCCATCATCGTCAGCGAAACCACGCTTTCTGGTTGGTCAGTTCGCAAGTTGTGGTCCTTATCTGGTGAAATCTGGGTTGCTTTCCATTCCATCCGATGTTTTTTTTCCCACTAAGGATCTTGAAACAAATCCCCTAAATTCCACTAAATTCCTATGTATATATATATACACACTGTATTTTATATATATATATATTATGATATATATATATACATGTATTATTGGTGAATGCCATGAAACATGCATTTTTTTCCAAGGCCTTAAAGGCCTTAAAGGCACCCTCTTGCCGGGCCCAGGTACCAAGCTGCGCTCCGCCATCGATGAGGCCAGACAAAGGATTGAAGCCTACGAGGACCGGTCAGCAGTGACCTGATGACCTGATGACCTGGTGGAGCCATAGGAGATTTTCTGGGGATACAATGGGTACATATAGTCCCTTGGGAGAGGTGGGAGAAGGTCAGATGAGTCACTGGGATTGATGGGATATGCATATATATATATAGGTAAATTATAACGACCTCACTGCGACCTCACTGCGACCTCACTGGAAATCGTGGTTAGTAAGGGGAATCATCCCCAAATGGCCGCAGATTTTTAGGTTAGTGAAATATTTTAATTTACCCAGATATATACCCTTTGGTAATTTGTTACATAGCTATTGAAAATGGTGAAAGAAAGAGTTGTAATATTCCCATTAAAAATGGTGATTTCCCATAGTTATGTTAGTTTACCAGAGGGTGTATTTATATATATATACACTTATAAATGTCATTACGTATATGTCCGATATTATGTTGATATACTTAGATCTTATTGATCTCAGACCATGATCTAATTATATTGCAGTTTTGCATCTTTGAACTATTTATCCCATGAGATCATGGGATTTAAATTATATTCAAGCTTAATGGTTTCATGATATATACATATACATATATATATATATATACATCTATTATAATGACATAATACCATATATGCTTGATAGTGTGTCATGAATACAGCTGTTGATTGGTGATTTCATCGATTTATGATTCAACCATCATTTTGTGAGGATTATTTTAGGAATTTCATGTATAACCATCAAACATTTGGGGATTTTTACTTAAGAACTGATGGTTGATTGGCCATAAGATGAAGGCTCAGTTCTAACTGGCGGGATGGGAATTGTGCCATCATTGCGGCATGGGATATGAATCAAGGGATGCATCATGGGTATCAATCGTTTTCCAGAACATCAATATCATCGTTTTTTGTTTTTCATTGAATATATCAAAGCTTAGTGTGCTTAGTGATCGTGTTTCCAATAAAGGGAACGTAGAATGGGATGTATACCCTATAGTAATTTGTTACATAGCTATAAAATGGCCCATGTATAGTTGATTTACCTACCAGACCTACCATTTATAGTTGATTTACCGAACTGAAACATGAGGATTTTCCAGTTCGCAAAGTGTAAACGTTGACCAACTTGCTGTGAATCCTTGGAGCGCCGGAGGAGATGGAAACAAAGGAAAAGATGAAGGCGCTGGGGCAAATGTAGATTTTCTATGGTTTTCTATGGTTTTTATGGGCAAAATAAGGTTTTCTATGGTTTTTATACGGTGGATGGTTGCGAAATCCAGAACCATAATTTATAGGTGGTAAGACTCCCAGTTTATCCCATTATTCATAAGGTTTCAACATGTTTCAACCATCCTTTTTGTGATGCGGGATTTTGCAACTATTCACAGTATCATGATTATGATGCTTCCACATGTTCTAATGTTCAATACGTTCAATGGTCATGTTATAAGCTTGATACTGTCATGGTATATGGTAATATGGTTATGATATGTTTTACTGTAATGGTAAAAAATAGTCATGGTTACGATATGTTATCATGGTTGGCCGAGATGATGTACCCGAGCGAAAGCCATGCCCAGGCCGCCAGAAATGAGAAATCCCTGGTGTCTGTGAAGAGCAAAGTGGATTTCTTGGACACTGAAGGCAATAAAAGCTCCTCAGCTATCAGTTGTGCCACTGAGATTGGGGTTTTCTTTCAAAATTTGGTAGCCCAAAAGTTCACATAAGAGTTGATGGTTTCAATGGCCATTTCAGGAACCTAAATTGGAGGTACCTACCATATGTAAGGCCTATATAAGGCCTAAATTTCAGGAAATATCCCACAAAATATTGCCAAAAATATGGTACAGTAAATCCATTTTAGGATCCTGAAGATCTCCCATTGATGGTTTGTCGCAAAAATTGCCATCCTTTTCCCTTTTTTATTCGCCATTTTGACAGACCCGAGTCGGCCTCACAAGACCGGATCACAGTCGGGATCAGGGGATACCACTGTCGAATTTCCGGAATTCAATCCATCTACCCATGTTACATAAGTTGTGTTCCTGGAAATTTTAGGTTATAGGTACATCACCATATATCACAATGTTTAATAGGTAAATCAAGTATAAACGGGACAATCCCGGGAATATATAGTCAGATTTCGTTTTTTTTTTTTTCGGGGTCCATCCATATGGCATATTTGCTGGATCTTAGATTTGATTGAAACTGTACACCAAAGAATTGATCGTTGAGACTGACAAGATCATGCATGTCATGTTCCCCATTATTAAATATAGATACTCTTAAATTTAAGATACTTATGGAAAACCACCATGTTTACTATGAATTGATAATTTTCCATAGCTATGTGAAATTACCGGAAGGCAATGTTTCCCCATGATATCCTAATCATATCCCATTAACAACCAATTTTCATGGTTACATCACCATGTTTGATAGTTCATATGGAGGTTTCAATAAATTGGGTACCCCAAAAACGCTGGATCGTTTATTTCGTAAGGGAAATCCATCTATAAATGGATGAGAACTAGGGGTACCCCTATGACTTAGGAAACCCCATATGCTAGAAACCAAAGCAACTGCTTCGAGGTTCTCTTCAGATGAAAGGTGGCAAACTCATATGGACCTGGACGGAGAAAGGGACCAATCAAAGTGACGCTTGGCACCCACTGAACAAAGCGTTGGACACATGGGGAGCATGTGTTTAGCTTATAAGATGGTATATGTGGATATATTATATATATATATATTATATATATTATATATATATATAATCATAGTTAAAAGAAGTGAAAAGGAGCTATATCCCAATTCAGATGTCTATTCTTTCCTAATGACCGAAGGTAAGTGTTAACTAAGCATTCTTTCTCACAGTTGAAGGACAAGTGCAGGAAACCATTTTGGGAAGATACCCAACACGTGCACGAAAAATCACGAAAATACATTGATAATATACAATATGCATATATATATATATGGGTATGACAAGGAAATACTTAGTTGCATCGATTTCTACTAGGTTGCACAGTTGGTTTGGGGCCGACAAAGCCTGCGGGTTTCAGCTAATGTGTTTTTGCTATGTAAACATCACATGATGGGGATCGGGATCATGGCAATCTTTCCTGGAATAATCCGGAAGTTCTTGAATGCCTCGTGGTTTCATAGCATTCAAGTTATCACTCGGCCCGACGTTTCAACCAACTAAACCACATTGTTTCGGGTGGTTTTTCTGTTGCTTTTCGGGGGATTTTGTTCAGCTTATTCCATGATATTCCATGATATTCCATGACATTCCATGACTTTCCAAAACATTCCAAGACATTCCATGAAAACTGCAAATTGGATCAGTCATTCCCCAAGAAAAAAAGTTCGCAGGAACGGACGCAGGGACCCATTCGCTACAACGTGGCCACCGGCAAGTTGACGTTTGGGGACTATCACTACAAGCCGGACGCCGAAGGCAAGTAGAATTTATTCACCAAAGGTAAACATGTTTATTTCTATATTACTATATGTTATTAAAAAAAGATTATATATATATACACACACTATTATTTATAATGTCATATATATATATATGATTATATATGTATAATCTCCTGGATCCTGCCCAATATCCCTGGGGTCAGCCGACCGCAGGTTTGAAAAAGTTGGAGCAGCAATGGGAGCTCAGCAATCTACCCATTGAGGCGGAGCCTCCGGGTGGCCCCAGAGCAACCAGGTGTCAACATGTTTTGATGAGATCGTTAGGATATCAAATGATTAAATATATGGTTATGTATGGTTATGCATGATTAAAAATATGATTGTAATGGGTTTATATATATATATGTATTTTTAGATATGTATAGTGAATTATCCATTTTCATGGGTATCTGGACGGTCGAATATGGTCTGATGTGGAAAACCCATTGTCATAAACAACTGCCAAACTTGGGAATGGTTTATGGCATTCGGTTTACTAACGGGCTTACCGCATTAATGCGGATGTATAATGATTACAACACTTTATAAATGATTATACACTATATATATATATACACATGTCTATATGGTTTTCCAAGCATTTCAATGATTTTGTGGGGATGTACCTGGGTGAAGTATAAGACGTACATACGATGGGACGTGAATCCATTTCATTCCATGGTAGAACTATGAAAGGTTTAGTGTGTTTTTTTGTTGAACAAAGAATATTGCATACTATAAGATATGTGTGTTTGTACATATGGAATATCCCCACTTATACATGGGTAATTTATGTATATATACATAATATACTGTACCTGTTGTGTATACAGGTTATGTTTGTAGCATGTTTACATATCTATATATGTATTATAATCATGGGTTATATATGTGTTATAAACTTTCAAATACACCACTTACAAACTGAGATGCAAACCTAAGTTAAGCTCAACGTTAAGTGAGGTGATGTGACATTTGCGGCTTCTGGGATTTGGAATATCTTGTATTGGACACATGTATTTTGACGAAGAAATCAGTGCAAACAGGAAGGCTTTTCGAACAAAAAAGAAAACCACATTCAAACTTTCAACTGCATGATTTCAACTTTCCGCCATACATTAACTCTTAGATCAATCCATCGAAAGTCATTGTTGTTTCTTATGTCCATCATTTCAGATGTTTACATTAAAATCATTTTTTTCCTGGCGAAAAAAAACACGGTTTCCAGAGTTAGAACACAGAAACATGGTTTCCACAGTTCAAACCGCACGATTCCTGGCAAAAAAAAAGGATTTTCCACAGTTTCATGTCCAGAATTCCTGGTAAACACCCATAGTTTCCCGCCATGTCTTCTCCCTCCAGAATCCAGAGCTCCCTACAGGCGCAACGGGCACACCTGGCGGCCAGGGAGCTGCGGGACGCGGTGGAGCAGCTGAGTTGTGGCGGCTTGGGAGATGCCAAGCCTGCGCGCGCCTTGGTGAAGCTGCGGGGTTTGGTGCCATGTTTTGTTGATGATTTTGATGTTGAGATGGGGGATGCCAAATTGGGTATTTTTTTTTTTGCGTGTATTTTGTCAACGTACAGGTAGTTTGGTGATTTGCTTGAACATTGAAACGGATTGGATTTGAGTGCAGATGTGGGGTGTAACGATGACACATGGAGGATGTCACTGGCAGTGGGTGAACAATGAGGTGCGTTTAGCATTCTTTGGCCATGAAACAATGTGTGTTTATCTATTCAAACATGGCGTGTTTACCATGTTGGGTATGTTGAAAACTGTGAACCATCAAACTGACGGACTCAAACATTAGTATTTGAGTATGGGGCACTGTTTGTGCCCTAGGACTAGGCCCTAGGAACCCCTGACTGGTCATTGTCGGACACTATAGAATTGTATCAAACCATTCCATTTATGCGGCGTCCTAATTGTTTTCAGATGGACCTTTATGATTTGCAAAGGTCTTGTAAACCCCAGACATGTTCAAATTCCACGGATCAAACTAATATAATATACACCTCTATGTTTCAAAGTTAGGTAGGTGGCATCGTGGGACCATCAATTCACAAAGATTGTGTCTACAAACAACTTGCGGAGATCCGGGACCATGGAAAAGTTGGAGCTCGCACGCTTCCAGAAAAATGCAGTTGGCACAGTTGCACTGCCCCCTAAATCCCAAGTCCCAGAGAGAACACAAAAATCGCTTTCGGCCCATCGCTCCGTGCCCAGAAAACCAGCTCTTTCGGATGCTGCGGGCCGACGACAAGGAGGGCTGGCAACGGTTGATGGAGGGCAAGCAAGGGGTGTCTCGGCGCGGCAGGTGATCTCCAAAAGCATGTTTGAAGAAGAAATAGGAGGGAATGTACCCTCTGGTAAACATACAAAAAACGATGGAAAATCACCATGTTTAATGGGTAAATCAATTATTTCTATGGCAATGTTCAATAATTAGCTATGTTTGTTTACCGGAGGGTAAATTATTTTAACATATTTTAAATAGTAAACTAACAAAAGAAGAGTCGGAATGAGGGAATGGGATGATGGTTGTTGACAGTTAGTTTTATAGATTATTTCCCCATTCCCTACTAAGCATGAGTTGACCAGTGAGAAGAAGAGGGGATGTAAATGATAAACCAACAAATTAGAAGTAGTAAGACTGGAATCAAAGCACCAACTACAGTAAGACACAACCAAAGTGAACATGGGGATCATGTAGATAGCAGCGGACATGAATATATTGACGATGCAAAGGCAGCAAGCACGATTGCAGGACGGAGCTTAAAACAAAACCAGCAAAGCAACTAAACCATAAACTTAATATGTTCTCATTAACCCCGATTAACCCCATCGATCTGTGGTTGGAGTTACCCGTAGCCTTCTGCTTTCTCAAGGTGCCAGGGCTCTTGGAAGCCTACTACAAGGGCCGTGTCAAGGCAGGGACCTTTGGCTCATTCCTGGGAATCTGGCTGGGTATGTTGCCTCCAAAATGAAGAACCCAAAAATGTCATACAGTTTCTCCACGTGAAAAGTGGGAAGATCATCTTCTAGGACCCAAATTTTTAGAGGTTTCATGTTGAGATCTGTTAAAACTAGGGGTGGATTGCTGTATTCCTTTTTAAAATTGCCATTCACTGGGGTTTGACCTCCTGTGCTTGGGCTGATGCCATTATAAAAGATCAGCTGGTGAAGAGTCAAGCTGTAACTGGGGGATATACTAGGCAGCTTATAAATGCAAAAAACTTAAAACACAATTCAGCAGGATATCCAAGGTTAGCCATGACAGTAGCTCTACCTTGGCTGATCAACCTTGCCGTGATGCCTGTCACCTGCAGGATTACATTTTTGGTCTTGGACGCCCTATACCAGTACTGTAGTGGCTGGGGGGTAGCCCAAGCTTCAACTCAGAAGTTATTCATGTCTTAGGCTGTGAACATGTTCTATCATGGTTTTGGGTGATGTTTTGCCATTTTCAGGGACGAGCATGTTATATTTTGTTTGTTGCAGGGAAAAAAACAGTTGTGTCATTTGCTCCCTGTTTGGAATCACCCACCTTTAGAATAGAAAATTCTGCACCACTTTGGATGGTTGAAACCCTCTAAATAATGGGATAAACTACTTATCAACTGGTGCCGGAATTCTTCCATCCACAGTATGTCCAATTATTTGTCAATATAATATAATACAATGGACCATCCAAAAAGATGCTGTATTTTTTTTGCTGTCAGCTTCCCCAAAGTCACCCAATCCTTGTTCTGTGAATATACCTAGGACCATCTAACAAACCATCAATCCCATGCTAGCAATCCCTTGTTGTTAGGTGATATATATATATATATATCATGATATATCCCACTATATGTCCTACAACAAAAATCCCAACTTGTGTGGAAAAGTTGGATTTTTTTTGTGGATTCAACCAGCCTTGATGGCGGCATCCTGCAGAGGTGGCGAATGGGCCTGGACTGGTGCTCGTTGAGGACAAGGACCGCGATGTTGTGAGGTGGGACGTCGACGTAAGTGGTGGAGTCCATGCATGGGAAGTGGTTTATAACCGAGGGAAGGTTTTAAGATATATACTGTACATATCGATGTATACTATACATACATATATACTATTATATATACACACACTAATATATATATATATATTACTATATGTATATATATATTATATTATATATATATGTATAGTGTATATATATAATATATAGTATATATATATACTATATGTATATATAGGCTCGTCCCAGGTCCTGGAACCACATACGATGGGGTGGGGGGGTGGGGTGGGGTGTTAACGTTCATGTGAACTTGCAGAAGCAGTTGATGCTACGCACACGCGGGATGGGGTAGGGGGGGGATGGGGTGGGATGTTAACGTTCATGTGAACTTGCATAAAAATGAGAAGTACAAATAAAGATGAGGAATTTGGCCTCAATGCTTTCATCCCTTTTTGTTGGGGAACTTGGAAGGTCTAGGATGGTCTAGGTATATACATCACATAGCCCATCACACAGACATGTTTATATCTGTTCATATATATATATACACATATTGTACATAATGCAGGTACGTTGTTCAAGTCCCCCATTGTGTTAATAAGCTTAAACAACCTACAAGAACAATACCAATCCAAAATCTGTCCATATTCGCATTTGCCTTTATAGTCTTATAATGTTTTATACTGTTGAAATGCACTGATATACCATATGCATCACCCGAATCCCAGCCACCTAGCTATGAGATGTTGTGAAATGCTCAAAAGATTGCAACGGGGATTTAACCCAAATATACCCATATAGTTAAATGATTGTGGATATACCATGTATAAAATTGCGTTATGTCATGTAGTTGCAAGTGTTCAGATTGCCAGTTGCTGGGGCACGAAAACCCAGCCAAGTGCGGAATCTGCCAGTCACTATTAAAGATAGTATCTACCCTTAAGAAAAACAAATAAAACAATGAGTTACAATACTTGACATTTTGCTAAGGGTTGTGAAGCCTGTAGATTTACCAGAACCTTGGGAATTCAACCAACAGAGGAGGAACATGTTTTCCCTTTGAAGCCGAAGAACAATCCAGCCGTATCTGGGATGATCTTCACCATATTTTCCGGGATGGGTGGCTTAAACTCTGTAAGTTAATACACAGCTCATTTTTTGTTGCAGGGTATCAAAGAGAGTTGCAGATGATTATAGCAACTATAGACCAATTGGAAACCGGAAATTATGAAGTGAATATCATCTAGTATATCCTCGAAATCCTTTTCTATCTGCTTTTGGGACCCGAAAACAGACGTGTCACAAGTGGATCCCCTCCTTATTGTAGGGTGTATAGTAAAACCCAACAGATTCAGACTTATATAATTTTACATTCAATATCAGGATTCGATTTGACCAAAAACATTTTTTTGCCGGGTTGCTAATTTGTGGTTCACTTGGTTCACCCAGGGAACTGTAAGCGGCTTAGTTCAAAGAAACAGGACTAACCCTACTTGTCCCACTTCATTAATTAGGATGAACTAACCCATAAACACAATTCCGGAATAGTTCACCACCAAGTTGGATGAAACTAACCATTCATCGGTATATTGACAAACTCAAATATTGTGACTTTTACTGTAATGGGTATATTGGATTCTATCCGTATACCCTTTGGTGTCATCAAACATGACGCAGGCTGGAAAATTCACCATTTAAAAGTTTAGTTCGTTGATTGTCCCAAAGAACTAAACCTCCATAGAATGTGTATGTATATATAATTATATATATATATATATATATTATATACACATACATATGTATATATGTATACATACATACATACATATGTATATATGTATACATACATACATATGTATATATGTATACATACATACATATGTATATATACATGCATGCATACATACATACATACATGCATACATACATACATACATACCTACGTACGTACATACATACATACATACATACATATACACATACATACACATATACATATACATATACATATACATATACATATACATACATATACATATACATACATACATACCATAACATAACATAAAACAACATAAAACAACATAACTTTGCATTGCATTGCATTACATTGCATTGCATTCCACTACATACATTACATACATTACATACATTACATACGTTACATACATACCATACATACCATACATACCAGACATACCATACATACCATACATACCATACATACCATACATACCATACATTACATACATACCATACATACCATACATACCATACATACCATACATGCCATACATGCCATACAAGCCATACATGCATACCATGCATACCATACATACCATACATACCCATACATACCCATACATACCCATGCATACCATGCATCCCTTGCATACCATGCATACCATGCATACCATGCATACCATGCATACCATGCATACCATGCATACCATGCATACCATGCATACCATGCATACCATGCATACCATGCATACCATGCATACATGCATACATGCATACATCCATCCATCCATCCATCCATCCATCCAACCATACATACATACATACATACATGCATACATACATGCACACATATGTAATCATATATGTATACATATTTATATATGCATACATATATATATATATAAGAGGGGATTTCCATTTGAACCACAAATATTTCTGCACAAGAACCCTCAAATGCTCATCAGGAGCTGTGCGCCTACATGGACAAACTCATCCAACACTACCTCGGTGAGGCGGCATCTTGTTGCGAAGTCAATGAGATGTATGTTTACTGGCTTTATGATTCAATCCCTTAGATGTTCGGATATTATTGGCATGAAGTGGGGCTAGAATTGGGATAACGATATAAACCAACAAGGTGATTTTAGATATGTCCGAAAATGGTGTGGGTGTGTGTATATATACACGTATATATGTATACAGACACATCCCACCTTATGGCCATTCCGTGTCGATAAACCATGATGAACCACTGGATTTTGGGGTGCCCGTTGTGCGAGTATCGCTATGGGTGTCCGACATTGTCCGATGTCCATTTGATAGGAATCTATATAGCCAGTTATGAATTCATGGCTGGTAATAGATTGTATGGTGAAGGTTTATGATTTAAAGGCTGGTAATAGATTGTATGTTGAAGGTTTATGGGACAACGATAGAAACCAACAATACATTTATAACTATATGGGGGGGTCCATAAATAGGGTACCCCCAAATCATCCATTTTAATAGGATGTTCCATGAAATAAACCATCCAGCTATTGGGGGTTCCTCATTTATGAGATTTATTTCAGTCCGACTGTGTGTTTCATCCCAGTCCCAGTCGCGGAAGACTCACCGGCATCTCCCGGGCACTGTTCTATGTGGAAGATGGTCAATTCCAGTCCAAAATTGATTCCTTTTGTACACCATATACAATACATACACACACATTATAATGATATTCTTTATAATATATATATATGTGCATTATATACATATATTTTTGACCCACACCTGATACGTGAAGCTGCTTAACAAGAATCAACTGACATTTTGAGCAAAGTACCCGTTTTTCATGGGGAACACCATTGGTCTAATCAAGTTTGGCCATGTTTGTCCAAAAATAGGTTACTGTACTTCCAAAATCCCCTGGTTACATCATATCATCACAATGTCCCAATGTTACCTTTTTAACAAGACCATAGTTGGGAACCCCAAAGCGATAGAACAGGGTTTCCAGGATGCTAGTTCGATGATATGCATCTCATTTCTCCAGATTTCCAACTTTTCTATGTATTTTGGGGTTGCTATATCTACATCTTAGATAGATGTATATATATATATAATATGGTAAACCAACGTAAACCGATACCGTAATTTTTACCATTCCCAAAATCAACATACAGATTTTCGAACAGATTTTCGGACCGTCTGGCTCCCTCGGCATATTTGCGGAGGTTCGCGAGAGACCTTAGTGAACAAATCAGATTGCACACAGCTGCCTGACCTGTGTGAAAGTGTTCTGGTGCTGGGAAAGCAATTGCTCCATGAGCTCCACCGCATATGGCTTTACCTTCATGGAGAGACACATGGTCCAAAAAAGAGATGGCTGAGGAATGTGGTCGGACATGGAGCACCTTGCACTGTGGGAAAACTCCTTGCACCCACCTGGAAAAGTTATTTGTGCGCTTAACGAAATTCTTTCCGTCTGCGTTGCTCGCCAAGAAATACCTCTTACTGCTCGGTTTGTAAGAAATTCCCGGTAACCTCATTTGATGTTCAAACAGAATGCTGAGTTGGAACCAGCTCAGAAATTTCGCTGTCACTCCTTCATCCAGAATAGACATCAGCCAGTCAACCACTTGTTGGGCCTCAGGGAAGCTCCATCTGCGGGACAGTTGGCTGGTTGATATAAGTGTCGGGACAAAAAGCTTTACTTCTTCTTGAGCTACCCTGGCTGGTGCCGTTGGTCGGTCAGTTTGTCCGGCCGGACTGATGAACGACTTCTGTCCTACCTGGATCAAAACTTTGTGAATCTGATCCCTGAGAATTCCTACGTTGGCCACATCTCGGTACAATTGTTCCCACACCAAAATCAGATTTGGAAAACGGTGAAACGCAGTTGCTGCTACTCTGTCGGCGGCGGCATTGCCCCGAAAAATCCAGCTCTCTGCCTCATCTTCTGCTCCTTCAAGGTTCTGATGGCTAACTACCTTACCAACATGTTGCAGTAGGTGACCCACATGGCTATACAAACTTCGCAATCTCATCCAGAGGTCTGCATCTTTCTGATTACTCGTATTACGAAAATCAACATACATGGTGTAAATTATCCCCAGTTGGTAGGTTTATGGCGTTGGGTTTACTCGTACCACATGATTAATACATATTATATAATAGGTGAACATTTTTCATTTTCCATAATATATGGGATAATCCTTCCCACTGACTCATATTTTTCATGGGGTTGAAACCACCAACCAGTTGTTTCTTCTGGCAAACAAACATAGCTAGCTATTGAAAATGGCCCATTTATAGTTGATTTACCTATTAAGCGATGTTGTTTCTATCTACCCTCCTGGTAATTTAACATAGCTATTGAACATAGTGATTCATAGTGGATTTACCCATTAAAAATGGTAATGTTCCATAGTTATGTTAGTTTACCAGAGGGTAAATGTGTCATCCTCAGACCACTGCCAGGAGCCCATCTTGCGGACCATCCCCACGCGGAGTTTTTCAACGGATCCGCAGCCACTGGGTGATCATCGGCGAAGTCACAGGGAACATTCGGACGGCAGAAAGATATGCCCTAGACTCTCAATGAATGTATATATATATATTTATATCATATAGATATATATATATAATATAAATAATTCTTAAATATGTATATATATATATACATAATAATATAAATATACACAAATTATCACAAATCATGTAATTACAAATGGCTTTGCTGAACCAAACTTTGTTATTTTGGGATTCGATTGCGGAGGATTTGTGTCCCCAAGCTGTAGGGTGATGTAGTGCAGGAAATATGGCGATTTCTTAAACTGGGGATCCCCAAGTCACCAGAGGTCTCACTGATCTAATTGTTTGTTTACTGATCTAATGTTCGGATATTTGGGGATGATTTGGGGTACCTTTATCCATTATGACACTTTGCCCAATATGTTGGTACCTTTATCCATTCCAGTAGTGAAGGTTAGGTGGAGGAAAGGTATCATGGCACCCACATCAGCCCTGGCATGAATCAATGTGGCAATGCCATGCATAATCAGCTTCTATCACCCCCAAGAAGGAAAGAAACTTAACATCCAATAGCATCCAGTCGTATATATAAATATAATTTAAGCTTTTTTTAACAGTAGTGGTAAATGAACCGTTTCCGCATCTTTTTTGGGGGTTGCTATGCAACTGCCATTGCTTGTTGCACGGCTTCAGTTGAAGCGTCGAGGTTGCTGCACACGGTCTTCGACATCCCAAGTAACGCGACAGCATGGCGACAAAATTGCCCAGATTTCGGGAGCTTTAAAAGCTGCAATGTATGGCTGTTGAAATGATGACCATGATGACCATAATGACCATGATGACCATGGTGATGAAGATCTATAAAGTTATAATGGGACTAGTAATCTATAGATATCTATAAATATCTATAATAGAACTAGTGATGACGATCCCACCGCTGTGGCCAATCTTTTCGGATTCACCTTGAGGCAATCAGTCAAATGTGGTGGTGAAGCGTGTGGATGGCAGGGGAGGCGACGCCAGGGGATCCGACGGGCCGGTTTCGTATCCAGTTTTTTCAGTGGGGACATGGATGGAAATGGCATATCTGAAGCAATTATCCAGAAATATGTGTTGGAGAATATTATATATATAATATAATATAATAAAATATAATATAATATAATATAATATAACATAATATATTTTAATTGAATTTAATATAATAAAATATAATATGATAATATATATATATATATCATATAATATATATATATAATAATACTAATAATATAATAAGGATAATAATATAATAATAATGATAATAATAATAACAATAACAATAATAATAACAATAATAATAACAATAACAATAATAATTATAATAATAACAACAATAATAATAATAGTAATATATAATATATACATATACATAGATATGATCCGACACGCCCATGAAAAATCTCCATATTTGAGTCGGTTTGTATAACCATCAATGTTGGGTGATGTTGGGTGTAATCTTTGCTTGGTGGTTCAGTAGAGGAATCGTGTTTATGGGTTAGTTCATGCCAGTGACATGGACTAAGCCTACTTACCCTGCTGAGCTAACTGGGGTGAGCCCACTGACGATTCGTGGGAAGTTCACCACCAAGTACGTTCAGATCAGATATTACGCCATTTTTTTTGGGGCTGTAAACGGATTCCATCCCGAGTATGGAGCAACAGCACTACGTCAATTTTGATGGGTAAAGCTTGGGGATGGGGTAAGTGGATGCAAATTTATCATGGATGCCTACTTTTCGACCCTCCGGAGCCACAAATCATTGGAAAAAAACACAGTGTTTCGCGACGTTGCTACCTTTTCGCGCACCTGCATCTTCTTTCTTCTTACTCTTTCTCTTCTCTGATCTTCTCTCTTCTGCTCTTCTCTTCTCTGACTCTTCCCACCTCTGCTTTTCCATCTGTCCATATTGTCGGAAGTTTGACTTCTAAACTTCCTTCGATAAAAAACGGTGATGTTTTCCATATATATGTTTATATAGAAGATATTGTGTGTATATATATATAGAGAGAGAGCATTACATAGCTATGTTCATTGTCCAGAGGGTACTACTGGTTTGATGATCTTTGGCAGCCCATCTTAGCGCTTGGGATCCACTAACCAGATCAGTGGGCCCCCAGTTGCAAGCTGCTTGATAACCCAATCTGCACTGTATCCACCATGAATCCAAGTTATTTAACAGTTGTAGTTATTGTTAGTTACAGCATAAACCAACTGACCTATCTTGTGGCAACCATCAAACCCTACGGTGTCCTCAAACGTGGCAAGTGGACATTGGAAATGCACCACCGATGGAGGCTTTAATTGGAAAATCAACGGAAAAATGTGGATTTTCCAATTGCTATGTTTGCTTGCCAGATGGTATATAATATGTAATTTGGAACTCATCAAATAACCTATAGTCATATGACACCATCTTAGTTGATACACATCTCCATGCTATTCCTATTCCCATCTCTGGATCATTGCTGGTCAACCTTCCTAATTTTGTTGACTGAATCTCCAGTTTGTGTTGATCAAGTTCATGTGTGTTAGTGAAATCCAGCTGGATGATTCCTGAAGTTTGCAGACGTGTTCCTGGTTCGCTGGCAACTTTAACTCGCAAATCCACTGATATATTCTAAACATGGGATCCCTTTTTACAGTCACATCACTCCTGTTACCCAGCATGTGCCATACTATGATAGCAGTATGAATTTGTCCACATGTATCGTGTACGATACTTGGTGGTTGATCCCAATTATTAAGTGGGTTATAACTTTTTAACCCCAGTTTAATCATTGGACTAGCCCTACATAGCCCATTTATAACCAGGATCTTCATGCTGACATACAGTGCCTAGGAATGAGGGAATTTATACGACAAAAAATATCAACAAAAAAGGCATGTTGCAGGTTTAGGAAATATAGTCGTTTGTTTGATTTCCCAAAAATCGCCAGTGACACCGCTCAGCTACCTTCCAGGTCCCAGTTGTTTTACCCGCTTCTTATAGCATACAGCTCTGCACATTAGCCATTATCTAATCTTCATTCCCGGAATCGGTTTGTATAAAGCCATATCATATAAAGGCAAATTTAAGGACACCTGTCATGTTTCTCTTTGTAGGTGGGTTGCAAATCTGGATACCCTTCCTGTAGATTTTGGTAACTGGTTTCGTGGGAAAAATATGATGAACCATCGCATTTTTGGGGTACCGGGTACCTGCTTTTCAGAGAAATCCATGTTCACCCCAGTGACCAGTATTTTGGGGGGTCATCTTTGATTCTGCTTGGTGGTTTCAAGCATCTTGTGTTTTCCAGCCTAAAGTTGGAATGATGATCCACATTGGCTTACATTTGTTAAATCACATTAAACAATAAATACATGAATAAAATTGAATATATATATATAGTATATATTTATATTTATTTATTATGTACCTAGATCAACCAAACCCACCAAAAAGAAACTGGCTGAAAACCAGGTTTTGATAGCGCGACCCGTTTTTTTCAGGGATTTGGTTGATGTAGGTATAGTATATATATATATATTATATCATCATATTTAATACGTTTCACCCAGCGATCGTCTTCAAGACCTAGGCCCCATTCACGTTGCAGCGCCAGGCAACGCTGTTTGGGTCGGCGCCAAGTTGCCGCGCAACGATTTCTTGGCGGCACGGCCCCTGGTGGCGGCTGAGCCTGAAGCGTCTCTTGGCGGATGCACCGGCTATGCGTTGGGTGGTTTAATATGGGGATACCATTAACATATATATATATATGTAATATATATATATATATGTATAAACATATGTACACATGTATACATGTATGTATATATATATACACATAATGATTGTTAAATATTTGTTACACCATGATGTATGGATATATGTATATATATATATATTTACACTTGTATATATGAATACAATGGTCTGGGTAAATTATAACGACCTAATTGCAACCGAACCTGGAAGGATGCTCAGAATTCGGGGAATCATCCCCAGATGGTATTTCAGGTGAGTGAAATGTTCTAATTTACCCGATTGGGAAGGAAATGAAGATCATGAGTGGGATACAATGGGATAATATATATATATATATTATATACATATATGTGTATGATATGATATATGGGTGTGTCTTAAAATGGAGCCTACCCGCAGTTTGCAGCCATTGCTGTCTTTAACAGGGGGAAAGAATTGGATGCTGTATTCTCACACAAACTCAAATATGGGGATTTCAGTACCAAACGGAAGAAATATGTACACATACACAAATCGATCGTTTTCACAAGCGGGGATGACAGCTTCAATTTTGTTTGTTATCTTAGGGACATAGTGAAATAGTGATACTGTAATTTTCCGTTGGACAGATCCATCTGGGATTTAACCGGACATCATGGGTTAGATATGCTTTGGTACAGGGAAGGATATTTGCAACTGAGAATAGCTCAATAATGAGGAGTTTTCCTGCAACAATCAGTCCAATCATGTACATTGTCTGGATGGTGGTTTGGATTTTTTTTGTTTTTCCATACATTGGGAATAATCATCCCAACTGACTTTCATATTTTTCAGAGGGGTTAACACCACCAACCAGATTGTTTATTTCTTCTAAATGGTTTTTTCCCCACCATGGTCAGCTTAGAGTACTAGGAGGTGCCACTTCCAATCGTTGAACATGTTTAACATGTTTACAATTCGTGACAATTAATATAATAGTCAAAACGCAAACAAAACCACATGATTTAGCATAATCAATTGAAAATTAATACATTAAATAGAAATATGTATATATATATATATGTATATATATATATATATTCAATCCCCAGTAATCTGTGGTGATAGTGAGTCCACGGCCTGGTTTATCTTCCCGTTGCTGCCATGAAACCCAGAAATCCACTTCGGAAGAAGGGGGTTCAATTGGAAGAAAACCCATTTTATTTGGAGTTGTCAGATTTCTGGAAAGGTTTAATATCCAACAGAACCTGGGATCTTCGAGAAAAAAAGTGATACAGCAATTGTTTCGCAATAATTGATGGTATTCACACTTGATTTGATCACACCTTTCGGATTTTCGGAAAACAAGCTTTGCAACGAATGAATTTCCTCTTTCAAACCCATTCAAAGATACTTTACATATCAGCGAACATCAACCAGCTTAACCCAGAGGTACCATGAACGCTCTGGATTTCTGATATAATTGAACATAATAATATAGCGTATACCATAATATAACATAGCTATAGAACACCTGAACAAAAATATCGAGTTACACCACTTTTCTGTTGCTGGGATAGCGCGGCATCGCGGCATCGAGGTTTATTGTGCAGAGATACACGGCCCTTTCGAAGGTCTTTTGACGGAGATCCTGGAAACTGGAACTTGTCGGGTCCGGTGGTCATCATCACCGTGATGAAATTCACTAGTGTTACTTGGTACTATTATATTACTATGATATACTATGATTATGTGAGAATCTATGAGATACTATGATTCTGATAATCTATGATATACTATGATTAATTGTGTGATTATCTATGATTATACTATGATTATACCCTCAAGTACTGGGGGACTAGAATGGTAGCCGCCCCACGGGATTCTCATCAGTGGCTGATGTTCTTCTGATTTCCCAAGGTCCCTGGCCAGTTGCGGGAATCTATGACATAGATGATTAGTATTATGATCAATACCTTGTGACGCATTATTTTTCCATACGAAGTGGATGGGCCAGCGAAATCCTGCACCAGTGGATAAGTGGTTCATCCCATTGTCTAGAAGTTTTCTACCGTCCAAGATGCAAACTCTTCCATCCACCGTATGTTTCCTGTCCTAAATAGAAGGAAGCACAACTCACTACTTGGTGTGGTTCATCCCACCCTGGTTCATTCAATGGGATTCCGGGATAAGTATACGGTTAATCCACTAAAAAAACAGGGTGAACTGGTTATAAGCCACTTATTAAATGGGATGAACCACCAAGCATGGTGGTCCAATAGCAAAACACACATAGAAATATATATATATAATTAATTATAATATATAATATAATTATAGTATATAATATACACTTTCTGGGGTTTCCTCTAGTCTTCCCATGTCTGTAACATCGTGGCCAGGTAGATGGACAGATTACCGACCTTCGTGGGCCCGCCTTCATCACCAGCAGCGACGAGCCCTTGAGCGGTGGAACAGGTGCGAGCCCCGCCACGTTGTTTTGCGCTGGGGAAAGCGACGTGGAGACATGGTATGTAGGTGGGGTAAAAATAATCAACTATAAGGTGGGATATCAATTGAGGTATTTTTTCACCAACTATAAGAAGGGATACTAAATGAGCTACTTTACAACAACTATAAGGTGGTTTACTATTATACATGAGTTTTGTTTTATACCAACTATAAGGTGTGAGACTAAATGAGTGTTTTTTTTTACACCAACTATAAAGGGGGATGCTAACCCTTTTTTTTTACGCCTGCGTACTAAATGGGAGACTAGATGAGGCTGTTTACACCAACATACTAAGTGGGAAACTAAATGGGATACTAAATGAGAATATACCTTCTGGCAATTTAACATGGAAAATCACCATTTTCAAAGGTAAATCAGATAGGAGGGACACTTAATTAGGGTAATCCAAACATGGATAGAAATGCCGGAAACCTCTGACATCCACCAGTGGCACGCTGTTGGGCATCTTGTTGGGGATACACCTACCATAAGCTTGGCTAGGAGTACTGTGCAGTGTTGGCTCTTTGGGGGCCATCTTTGCAAGCATTTGCCCGCCCAAAGCAGTCTTCCCCTGATCTGCATATGGGCTCAAACTGATATTCACCGCCCCCTCATAGGTAATATATAATCTATTCTGGCAACACTTTTGGGATGTTCAAACAATAAACAGGGGGACTGCAAATTTGGCAGGCACCTTATAATTTGCCGCAGCTGTTCAAGATCTATGGCCAGACCTCGGTAGGTGAATGGGGTAATTTCTTGAATCAGTTTTGCCCCATCCCCATATGGTTGTGGGTCTTTTGACCCTAAACGGTACCCCTAACGGTACCCAAACGGTATCTTAAGTCGTAGCTGGTTGATGGATGATCATCCCCCAAAAGTTTATTCTTTTTTTGGGGGTTGAGCCATCCCCATCTCCACCGATCCAGGTGTAGCGGTGTCTCCTGTCCTTTGGTCTCGTGGAGTGCCTGCCGATGGGAGCAATGGCAAGGTGGAAAGCGAGGGGGAAAGCGAGGGGTCCGGATGGATTGTGGATGTTTAAGCACCAAATGGGAGTTCAACATAGTTCAGCCATCAAAAATTGGAAGTTACCCCATCGAAAGCCTGAAAACATCCACAAAAACATGAGATTCTGCATCAAGAACAGGGTAACAATCAAAAAACGTCGAACCCAGACCAATAGATTGCCTCTGGATCCCGAGTTTGAGCCAACTTTCTGTGGTTTCAGATGTTCCACTTTTCAGTCCTTAGATATGTCCCTTATGCCCATCTTGAGAAGTTCAAAGATCATCTGCATTGAAAATCACAAAAAATCAGGAACCGTATCAACAGAAGCTAGTGTTTCGATGATGGTGAAACTCCCGATGATTCGGTGATGGTGACTCTCCCTATTTCTCCCCATTTTCAATGGCCATATCTTGATCTTTGCTAGTCAAATCCTCACACTTTGGTGATGACATGGCAATTGTTGATGGTCATATCCCAGTCTTGATGCTTCACACCCTGAAGGCATAAATGTTCATTGATTCTCGTGAAAGCGCATTCTTTTACGGTCAAATCTCCTCAAATTTTAAGCGTGCAACGAACAGAACATATTCCGCCTGGGCTCAATTTTCTCTCAACTTGTGGTGGACCCATCCTGCTTGATATTCCCATACATATTCCCATTGTAAATAATACACGCATATTTTTATACATATTTATACATATATATATATATATTATATTAGATAATATTATGTCATATTAGACTGTATAATATTCATTAATATTATTTGTTGTATACAATATATTAGTTTTCATTTTTTTATTATATATCAATATAGATTAAAATACTTATTATATAATATATTTAATATAATACATATTTAATATAATACATATTTCAATATATATATATATACATATATTAATATATGTATTATTATATATACAAATAGTATATTATAATATAATTTTTAATGTTACATGAACATAGATTATATTTTACATTCTCTATATAGTTATTATTTTATTTATCATATATTATTTTGTTTATATTAAATTATATCATGTTATATTTTATTATATTAAATTATATGTTGTCTTAATTTCATTTAATTTTATATAATATAATTTAATTATGTTTAAACAAATATATAATATTACATAAAGTGTATTATTATTTGTTTAGTTATATATATATATTCATATATTAATATTCAATATTATATTATTACATTATATTATATATTATAGTCTGATATATTTTATTATTTTGTATTATATTGTTGTGTTTTATTAAATTATATTTTTCAATTATTTTATATTGTTATTTTATTTTTTTGCAGTATTATTTGAAATGTTATTAAATAATATTTTTTCTTTTTCTAATATATTATAATATATTTTTGTTTGTTTTATTATATTATATTATGTTGTATTGTATTTTATTTTTATATATATTATATTGTTTTTTTAAATATATTAGTATATAATATTATATTTACTTTTTCACTTTTCTTTTTAACAAAAAATCATATTATATTATAATATTTTTTTTAAAAAAAAACATATATATATATATATGTATATTCGTATATATATATATATATACATGAATATACATATATATATATTTGAATATATTTAAATATAATCATATATGTGTATATATTATCATATATCACCGTAAAATGGTGGCTGAATGTTGCTGAATTCTATGCCCAAAAAGCCGGGGCCGCCAGGTCAACATCTCTGACGCGGGCTTCGAATTTGCCGTGGCCACAGCGGTGGAAAAACCACCGAGGGTCTCAAATGGCAACCGGGTCACCAGCCCTCAGAGCAAGAGCTGATGTGGAAAACTCGGACTGTCACAACTCGTGGTGAAGCTACGAGTTGATGTTAGAACTCCAATTTAATAGAATCAACATGTTAGTTATAAGATGTTATAAGTCAGTTTAGCTATATATAGGACACCACCTTTCAGGAAGGGGCCCCAGGACAATGGGTCAACTAGTTTATCACTAGGCTAAGTAACATTTATGGTAAATATGTCGATAGTTTGATGGGGTTATTAACCAACTTGGAATCTGAAAGGCCCTTGATGGTGTATCTTGACCCATTAACCGCCGCAAACAGTGAAAATCAAATCTTAATTATAACAAAAGAGGTATGGTTTCATGGACCAACGGGTTTGTTTGAACATGTTGGGAGAACACAAACCCAAGTTATGGCCATTCAAAAGTTGGGAACATGACAGTTTAAACCTGACGTTTGTGTAGAAGTTTTGGCAAACTCCCTCAATCAACTGGTAAGTTCTAATTTTCCATTGTTTAATGGCTATTTGGTGGGTACCCATTGTCAGAGCCACACCTGGATATGAACAACTTTGAACAGACAACGGTGACGGGTGAGGTGCGTCTCCAATGAGATGTCTTGTGAACATAGCCTGCAAGGGAATATACCCTCTGGTAATTTAACATAGCTATTGAAAATGGCCAGTTATAGTGGATTTTCCCAGCTATAAAATGGTGATTTTCCAGAGTTATTTGTATAATTACCAGAGGGCAATATCTTTGTTTTTACAGACATGTTTATTCATGGTTGGATTCCCAGAGGGTACTTGGGAAGACCTTGCGGGCTGGGGGTCGGTGCGAACTTGCGAACTTTTGTGCTCTGGCACCACGTCAGGCATTGTTGTGGTGGTGGTTGGTGCCTTCTCAAACGAAATTATGGTATTTTTATTCTTGATTTGATGTCTTAAATGCGAATACAGATTTCATGAGTACCCAGAGCACAAATGCCAACGCACATATCTACCCAATGATCAATATGAGATGATTCATAGGTAACCGTACAGCCTAGAAACGAAACATTCATCATCTTCTGGGTCAGGTTGAAAACGGTTCACAGCTGCCTGTTAAGGAACATCATCCGCAGGTGCTACATGCCATGGAGACCAATGCTACCAAAGGAAGGTGAGGAAATTAAAAAAACCCCGTCAATTAGATTTAGTATTGCAGGTTGCCTTTTTGTACCGGGTATAGTCCATTCACCGTAAAACGATAAGGAAGAAAAAAAAACGATAACGCTAAGTATTATATATACAGATACATATATATATACATGCATGTGTGTATACATATATATATATATATGTATACATATGTATGTATATGAATATATGTGTCAACATATGTTACCATCATGATTCTGGCACTATGTGCTTCCTGTGGTGGTATGGGATTCATCCATGTTAGTCACATGTTTTGCATTGCGTTTGGTTAGCGGAGCGCGCCTCGTAGAGTAACTTCCGGAAGTTCGAATGCAGCTGCTGATGCTCCTCCATCCTTTTTGAGAAGACCAAGTGTAAGTGCGTCCCACAAATGGTGAGAATTTACGTGACACAAAACGATAACAAAACGATAACAAAAACGATAACAAAATTAACCTGAAAGCCATCTTCAAACACCATGGCCCATTGATCGCCTTGCCATTGATCACCAGCCAGCCACCACAACAAACTCAGCTAGCCAGCCAGCTAGCCAAAGCGACTGAATCAACCAGCCAGCCTATGCCAACCCCAGCGTTGGAGACAACCAGCCAACCTAAAGACATTAAAAAAAAAAGGTCCTCTTCTAAACACGTTGTGGCTACATGTGGCTACGGTGAGTTTGCTCCAAGAAACGTTTTTGCAGCAAAGGTATGAATGCCCGAGGTCAATGGAAGCTGAACGAATGATTTTTTGGATGGCGGCCGCATGTGCATAAACCTCTTTGATTGTGATAAGTGCAGATAGCCTGCAAAACGATAAGGAAGAAAAAAAAAGGTGAAAGCGGCATAAGCAAATTTATACGTTTTTTTTTTATCACCTCAGGTGTCTCTTAAAGCGCATGTACTGGAAACTCTCGCGAACCTTCGTCTTTATAACAAAATGATTTTACTTGTCCGGTCATATATGGATTCATTAGGGGCTTTATTCATGGGTAATGGGTTATGAAATACATTTAATCAATATTTATATAATTATATACATATATATATACACATTATTCTTTATTGTATAGTACTGATAGATATGTTATATGTTTTATTTTTTGGATATTGATTGTTATATTTATACATCCTATGCTATATACACATTTATAGTGTATGTTATATTATATGTCATACATTACATATTATATATTTTATAAACTATATATATATATTTACATTGTATTATAAATTTTGTAAACTAGTTAATATAGTATACACTGTACATTATATATGATTTATTATCTATTTCATATATTATACATTATGTATTTTATATTCTTTGCTATATATATATACACAACGTTTTTTTTTTTATATATTAGATTTTTTACTATTATATATATACAATATTTTTATACCTAATATTATATAATAAACGTTTGAAACAGTGTATATATATATATATTATTCTATTTATACACATATACCATACATACTATATATATACATGTTATACATTTGACCTTCATCATATATTATTATACATATATATATGTACGTATATATGTATACATATCTCTTTATATGCACTGGGATGCACATACACGTTGGACTGCAACGAGAAGCACAAATTGGATGCCAACTTGCCACCACAGGGGACAGCTGCGGGGCGCAACAGGGAAATGCCAGCAGAAAATGCTTGGGGGCACGGAAGGAATCCTTGAGGGAGAAACTTCGTGGACCATCTAAAAAACTGAGACATGTTTCTGAATGGAGTTGAATTTAGCTTATTGGCTTCCAAATGCAGGTTCCAATGTCTTCCATTGATCAAATTTATGAAGCGAACATTTAGACAATAAGGCTAATCAGTATATTTTTTGGTGTTTGATCCTTCAATAAAATGGCACACCACTACCAGGCCAGCTGAAAATCTGGAAAAAACGAGTACCCCCAATCACGATGATCCATTTGGGGGTAACATTGCCTAAAATGATCTAAAATGGGTGTATTTCATGATTATCATGGTGTATAGCCCATACTTTCAAACCCAATCAAACCCAGATTCCTGGAAGTGGATGAAGGGTTTTTTTTGGCAGGGCCTAAGATTTCTGGGATGGTTTCAGGTTGACATTTTCCCTGGTTGGATCCTGTTGGATCCATTGATCCAATCATGTCCTCACTTACAGTGTATATATCATATGTGATCCCCATTGTTCCCATTGATTAATGGTTGTTTTATGCTGATTCATGGGAATCATATATATATATATAGACTAGATATATATGGGAATTTCATATCACATCATTGTTTTGGTGGATGTTTAGTTTTTGATCCAGTTGGTGGTTTGGAACATTTTTTATTTTACCATCTATTGGGAATGTCATCATCCTAACTGACGAACTCATATTTTTCGGAGGGGTAGGTATACCACCAACCAGTAAATCACCTAGAAATCACCATTAAATCACCATAAATCACCATTAAATCACCCTTTTTGGGGGATGAAGATCCGCCCAGGTACTGCCACTGGAGGGCAAACGAACAGTGGCCAGGCGGGAAACCCTCCAGGACGTCTGGGTGGATTTGTTCGAGGCAGCGCAGGGCGGTATAGTTAGTATAGTTTACCCTCTGGTTATGACTAACATAGCCATGGTATAGATGGCCCATAGAAATAGATGGTTTACCGAACTTTAAAATGGTGGATCTTTCCGTGGCTATCTTAAATAACCAGATGGTAATGTATTTTAATGTTTCTTTTAATGTTAGACTTTCTGTGAGTTGGCATATGTATTTATAATACATATATATATATATTATAGATATATGGGCACATCTCAACTTGCAGTAAGTGGAAAGTAGGGTATCTCAAATGCGATGCTTGCTGTCATGTTTCCCATTAAACCGCTATTTTGAGGTATCTCGGTATCTCAGATTTTGAGACAGACTCAAGTGATATTCATGATATATCGTTGATTATATGCTACATCAAACTCTTCTAATTACTATCAGCTTTACCAAAGGGTATCCCCATGAGTCGATGGGTGATTTATCGCAACTAATGGCATGTGTGGCAAAAATCATGATTCACCGGATGGAATGAGGCTTTTCCCAACATGTTCTGCTAAACCCTTCCCAAAACTAGCAATCAAATCATCTATGAATGGATATTCCAAGGGCCAGTGATGATACTTGAATTCACTTTCGATGCAAAGCGTGCAACCTAAGGGTCTTGTTACACATCCAGTCTTAGACTTTTGACCGCATCTACGTTCTTGAAGTAAGTAGGTGCTGCAAAATCCTAGTGTATTCTGGTCCTGAGCGGCTACCCTCCGGCAAATCAAACATGTCAATAGAGAATCCATCATTTACGAATGATTTTCCCATTGAAACCTCAATTCAATTTGAAGATTTCCCACGATGTTCGACTACCGAAGGGTATAAGTCGTAGAATTTTGTTGCCGTGTACCTGGCCGTTGATTTGTGGCTCCGGCGTACAGTTGAGGCCTTGCCACAACAAGCATTTCAGGCATTTCCGATAGACCACGTTGGAGCAAAACCTTGGTTGACAATATAGAGAGCTAGGACAGAAGTTTTTTTTCCAGAAGTGGGGCCTCTTTGGATTAAGCATGATCAAACCCATAAACCACTACGACCAGCAAGTTATCCACCACTGCTTCGGACAAGACAGGGAAGCTGCTTGGCAACTTGGAACGTGTCTGAAGCTTCGATCCACGGGATGAAGCAACGGCATAACGGTCCCCAATGGCTCCAGGGCACAGCTGCCCTCAGGGGGGTTGGATTGAACGCAACGTAACCATGTGCCATGGTAAACAAATATACGTAATATATTTATATATATATATAGATATATTATAGTATATATTATATATATAATATTATCTATTATATAATATATATATATATATATCATGTTTACATACCTATAGTATCCCATGATTGGGGGTGATGGTAGTCCCGCTAGGGTTGGATCAACCCATCAAGCCCAAAAGACGCGCTTCGCGTCCACTTCGGTCACCTCGGGCTTCGGGGCTTCGGCGTCGCCATGGCCAGCGATGCGCCGCTGCAAGGGTTGAATCGACTGCAACTGCTTTGGAGACTGAAGGTTGCCACTGCCGCTGGGCTCATCTCCCCATAAAGGGCTTTCAATTAGTAAATTAGGGGGAATTCAGTAGGGGGAAAGGGTTATGTAATGCGCTAGACATTAACGAGTCAAGACGGTTTGGTTTTGCTTAGAAGTTTTCTTCAAGAGATCCGTTTTTTTTCCAGTGCGACTAGCAGGTCATCACTGGTGGGACGGTCAAGTTGGTTTTGTCAAAGGTGTTGGCAGAAAACCGGTCGATGCCTCAAATCTTCACCGTCTTGACTGGAAGTTCAGATCTTTGACCTGTTTTCTGGACGTGCATGCGAGAGCGACGCAGAGGAAATTATCAACATGTCCGGTCATCTAAGTACAGTACAGGTGTATCTTGGAAATAGTCATGAAGGTTTTTGACTGAAAAGCAGCCAGAAAAAATGAGGCCATATTTGATGTATGGATGCGTTACGTGTGAATTTGTAATAGCTAGCTAAACAAATGAAAAAAAACAACTTTCTGGAAAACTGGCATGCATTGGCAAAAAAAAATGTTTTGCAGGCCCAACAAGTTTCTCGGAATATGACATAAATTATACCAATCTGAACCCGCAAGTCCAGGGAAGTGCGCAAATCCCTTGCAATTTCTTGCAATGATTGTTTTTTGTTTGGGTTGTGCTGCCAGTTTTGTACCATTCATGTATTATGCTATGCTTAAGTTTCTCCAGACTCAAATCCTGCCAAATTATAGCAGAAACATGATGATGGGTTAAAACCAATGACATCCACAAAATCCAGCTATTTTGATGATGTTCACCACGTGATTCCACACATTTTTGACCCATATCTGTGGTGCCTTCCAATTTTGTGTGTTGGTTCATAACCCCCATTGACTATACAGATATGTTTATCATTTGAACCCTACTTATGTTAGTTGTAAACCAACTGAGTTCTCTAACAGGGGTACCACCTTGTAATTATTCCTGCTTATATTGTCCCATTGCACCATATTACAACCTCATCATACCTCCGTTTTTGTTGGTTAAAGCAAGCATTTCAGAGGTTGTGTCGTGCTGACCCTTTCGCGTCAGCTGGAACATCCCCGAACTAAATGAATGTTTCTAGCTGGTACAATCAAGCGACGATTCCTAGAGGGTAAATACCCATTCATCATCATTTCCGTTGATAATCATGGAGGTTTCCTCAAAAAGGGTGGTACTCCCAAATTCCCAAATCAGCCTTTTTTGGGGGATTTTCCATTCTAAACCATCCAAACTTTGGGATACCCCCATGACTTAGGACACCTCCACATAGATATATTGCTAGATTTGCTACTGCTTTCCCCCGCCACAAAACGTTGCCCGGCCCGCCGCAAAAAAGGCGACGGTGATCTTTTGTCTCTCCGTCTCGGCAGTTCCTGGGTCCTGGATGGTCCTGGATGGTCCTGGATGGTCCTGGATGGTCCTGGATGGTCCTGGTGGAGGAGCGCAGGTGATACTGTAAACCATGTAGCGCAGGAAACTTCCAACCCCACTAAAATACTAAACCATACTATAATCCATCATATTGTTAGATCAAAGTTGCTAGTCAATTTGGGATGATTCTCCAAGATTAAAGATGGAACATGAGAGACAGAGAGACAGAGAGAGAGAGAGAGATATATATACATATGTATTGTATGTGAAACTACCAGCTATCGGTAGAGGTACCCCTACAACAAAAAGACAAGTTTTCTCCACGTTTTCCCCCCAGCTTTCGAGCTGCGTTGAGGTGCCGATCTACAACAAGCTGGTCTTTGCCCAAGGCCAGGTGGGGTCAATCGGGGAACCCACAATTTGATGGTTAAAAATGGTTACATTGAGCCTTTCACTTTCACGGGATAACCAAGTATAATTCCAGATATGGTTAGCATTGAATGGTTAGGATTAATGGCGATTAATATTGGTTCATGATGGTGATTGTTGGATTTACCATCATATGTCCCATATTATCCCTACAAATGGCTTAAATTGATGGTAGGGCCAGTGGTAGGGGGACCATTTTCAGACAACCCTTGAGGCGTGTGTGATGGAGCTGGATGCCTTCGGAAGTATCCCTATCCCGTTGCGACGGCCTTCCTTCAGCTTGCTTTGGTCTCTCTGGTCCTCGCCTTGTTCAACACCGTTGGCCACTTCTGTTGCGATCGGACTCTTTGGCGGATTGGTGTCGCTATGAGGGCGAAGTTTTTGGGTTGTTTTTCAGTTTTATTAGTTTTGGGCGGCTGGGGGAGTGCCATTTTTTTTGCAGAAACGTTACTTCTTGCTACGCTGCATCTTTGTTTGATTCACAAAAAGCATCCAGGAGATTGCCACCTGGAAGGGATTGAAATGTACGGCTCCCATTTTTGTTGTTATGAAATATGCTTTGAACATGTCATGTCCTACTACAACGACATTATATATATATATACATATTCATATATATATATACACATACATATTCATATATATATATATATATACATATTCATATATATATATATATATACATATTCATCTCTCTATGTATATATATATACACATATTCA
Organism: Cladocopium goreaui; assembly: GCA_947184155.2. Lineage (NCBI taxonomy): Eukaryota > Dinophyceae > Suessiales > Symbiodiniaceae > Cladocopium > Cladocopium goreaui. Next base: position 139,488 of record CAMXCT020000949.1, read on the forward strand.
CATATATATTTACACATACATATTCATATATATATATATATATATTATTATTCATCTCTCTATTTATATATATATATATACATATTCATATATGTATACATATTCATATATATATATACATATTCATATATATATACATATTCATATATATATATATATGGGTGTGCTTGAACATAGGGTACCAACATGTACCAACAATTCCACTGATCTCATCATTACCCCTAGTTGTGCACGGACAGAATTGGGGTGTGTACAAACTATTTTCAGACAGATGTCGACTTCAGCCAGGTGGGCATCATTATGGAATTGGCATCTGAGATGATCACAATCAACATGTGTATATATAACATGTATACATATATATAGTGTATATGAATATACATCATACATATATATATATATATACATACATACATCAACCACTGATACGCTCCAAACCCAATGAAGTAATAGCCATTATGATTATATCATCCCATCAAAAGATGTCAACAAGCCCATCAAAAGTCCCATTGAAAACCCATCAAAAGTCCCATCAAAAGTCCCATGAAATTCATGGATGGTGAGCAGAAATCCCGTCTCAGCTCGCCAATTCTTAGGAACCAGTCCTGGATCTTCGGCCCACATTTCAGGTACAAATTGAGATGCTTGAAACTTTATGGGGATGGTTGGAAGGGATATGGTGTGGAAAAAATATCATATGTCTATGGTTGGGATATATATATATATATGATTGGGATGGTTGGGGATGGTTGGGATATGTCACTCACCTGAATTCAGACCATAAACGGGGATGATTTCCCTATAAAAACCATGATTCCAGGGCTCGGGAGAACAGGGTTCGGTCGTTGCTTAGACATACATATATATATAAATATATGTATATATATATATAAGCATAGCAAGGTACATGATTCAGAAGTAAAGTTCCCCAACCCATTCACGACTTTTGCACACTTCTGGGAAAGAACATTTCGACCAGCCACCATGTGTATATACGTGTATATATATATATATTATGTGTGTATTATGAATTGCCATTCTAATGGAGAAAATGACGATCAACAATCAAGTGTAGCGCGGTTGGGTGGTTTTCCCCTAACTTTCTTTGAGGTCCTGGACAGCCATAGAGCCCATGCCTATTGGAGTCAGCCAATGTTTCAGCATTTTCAGATAGTCTCAGGGGAATCCAACAAGGGGATGGGGTTTTAACTATTTAACCGACAACATTGGCATTTAGATAACATCATATGCTGGTTGGTGGTTTGGAACATGGCTTTTATTTTTCCATATATTGGGAATCATCATTCCAATTGACTAATCTTTTTCAGAGGGGTTGAAACCACCAACCAGTATGACTTTTCTAGATTTTTGTGTGTGACCTTCTTGTGACCCTTGGTTGGTATGCAACATGTAAAAAAAACAAAAACATGGTTTTACTTGGGGCTATCGCAAAGCTCCAGGTGAGCGTCACTAGCACCACCAGATTTGCCAAGGACATGTGGCGCCTGTCGGCATCCTCTTTGGCCTCAAATATGGGGTCACCAATTGGGGGTTGCAGCTGGTGCCCGTGGGTGTCTTGACTCAAAAGCATCTCAAACAATCACTGAAGAGTGGGATTTGTCCAGGTGGTTGTACCCCGGTCCTGACTAAAAAAACAGTCCAAGAGTCTCTAGGAGTTCGATACATGCACAAAGCCAACAGTTGACGTTGGAAGTTGGTTGAGAAGCTCCATCAACCGACCGACCGTCTCAACTCACCTGCCATTTGAACCATGGAGGTATTCACCTCTTGTTGCAGTCCACCGATGTGATATGGACACCGGATTGGATGGGAACTGGTCCCGGAACATCTGGTTTTTGAGGGAACAGAGGCAGGAAAACTATAGGAAAAATGGGTTTGCTCCACCCCGAGGTGAATGATAGCCACTTCGGAGAAAAAATAGGTCTTCCCCCAATTTTTTTGGGCTGGGAGCAATCCTATACCGCCCAGACCCCAATGAGATGGGCTGAACGACTCCCTTGAGACTGAACCATCATGTTTTTATATGTTCCAGCTCTATGTGAATACCATTCATTGAAATCCAATTAAATTAATAAATAACCAACAGGAACCAATGGTCTTCTATTCCACTATTTGAGGGTGCATAAGTTTCTTTTTTAAATATGAGCGGGGGATGTGATTATTCTATATATATATACATGGAAATATTTAGGGCCGAAAGACAGGTAAATAAGACAATGAACCGATCTGCTATTCTACTTGGGACCTTCTTTTTTCGCCCTTTCAAAACACCAGGCAGAGATGGATTATATGCACGTTATGGGTCAAAACGCTGGTAGCCTGATGAACGTCAGAATAGCTTGGACTTATGCACGTGTATACCCCCACAATATTGTACACCTTCTGGTAAACTAACATATCTATGGAACATCACCACTTTGATAGGAAAATCAACTTTAAATGGGCCATGTTCCATAGCTATGTTAGTTTACCGGAGGTCATTGGTTTCGAAATTGTGGAATATGACCTATGCCGCATGCCCATCTAGATAGTCCTAGAGGCAGACGCCAAGTGCATAATTAGGCATGATGACAGCCTCTCCAGCCCGGATTTAGGCAGGAATCTCCATGTAAGGAGGGTGGGATGGGTGCCACAGTGGCAGGACCATCTTACTCGCGGCATTTGCCAACGAGGAGGACATTTGCAGCAGCAGCTCCAGATGGTGATCGCGCGGTGCATTTGTTTGGTATGCGCAATCCCAACATATTCCAGGCATTTGCATGCCATAATTGAAGCAAGTACTTGTATATTTATTTGTATATGGTTCAGATATCCGTCTACCTATTTAGTATTGCTTGACATCATAGAGCATACATTTCCATGCTTTGCAATTGTTTAAAGTGAGGACTGATTGCAAAGTTTCAGCGGATTTGGATGATCATAGACTCGTATCGTGTTTTGTTGGGGCTGGAGCGGCTGGGGAGTATGCTTTTTCTTGTGGGGAATTCATCCCAATGTATCAGTGCAATAAGTTTGTCAACTTGCATGTTTTCAGTAAGGGGATTCACCCAAAATGCTATTTGTTCAGCGGTGTTTTTTTCTATATTGATCTGTTCAAAGCAGCTCCCGCATGCTTTTTTGGGCTATCCCCTGGATGTCGACAGGACATCGGTCTCATTGAGGGAGTTGCAGCTGTCCTGTCAGCCGTAGGCCACCCGGTGGTTGGTGAATCAGTGCAAGGGTTCATTTTTGGGTCAACTATGTATAAATTATAAAGACCTCACTGTGACGTCACTGGAATGATGGTCACTAAGGGGAATCATCCCAAATGTGAATCACTATAATTCAGCCAGAACCGTGGATGAACTGAAATGTTGCAGTTATATCACATCCCAAAAGCAAGTTTTTTGTCAATGAAGATCAATGAACTGGATCTAAGGTGGCATTTGTTTCTTTCAACACTTCCCAAAGGTGCCTCAGCAATTTAACGCTTCAGGCGACCCCCAACGGCGGCCTGGGGATTTGGCTCGATCGATGTGGCCTTTGATGATTTCTAATTACGTAGTTAGCTGAGCAATAAATCCATCAAATAGCCTAATTCACAGCCATCAACAATATGTTATAATATGTTGTAATATGTTATATGATATATATATATATATATGTGTATGTATTTATTGATTAATTTATTGATTTATTGATTTATTTATTATTTACTTACCATCACTATATTGATGACACTATATTGATATCCAGTGACGCGTATCGCCGCCGCCCTGCCCCAGGTTCCAGTTTGATCGGCCTGCACGCCATGGATACCTTGGAAGCTCCACTGGTACCGCTTCTCGTAGGGAGTCCTCAGTTCTGAAACCCTTCGGATCTTGGGAAAGTCGGGATCCAAAGATCTGGTTTTGATGGGGATAGAATGGAAAATGGTGATTTGATATGATTTAATATTATATGATATTATATGATATTATATGATATTATATGATATTATACGATATTATATGATATTATATGATATTATATGATATTATATGATATTATATGATAGTATATGACATTTTATGATATTATATGATATTATATGACATTATATGCTATTATATGATATTATATGATATTATATGATATTATATGATAGTATATGATATTATATGGAAAAATGGAATAATATGGTTTCTTCAGTTTATTCCCTATCTGACTATGGGTAGAATATGGTTTAATGTGCTTCAAACAATGGTCATAAACCATCCCCAAGTTTGCCATGTTTATGGCTATCAACCATCAATATGTTGGATGGTGTATGGACGACTAGGTCTGACAAGGGATGGTAAGTTTGCCATTCTGACCATCAGTTATATATAATATATGAAATGGTGATATCAATTAAGATTTATATCAATGGAATTTATATCAGCCATAAATCAATTCATGTGATTCCCAGATTCACCATACCGCATCCCAACTTGACCACAACACCTGAAATGATGCGTTTAGTGGGATCCCGAGCCCTTTAGGTGAATCTGGTGCCGCCGTTTCTCTTAGCACTCTGTGTTCCTCGGCCGGTGCACAGAAAAGACCAACAAAAATGGCTCATATGACCGGCTCGTATGACCTCCAGTTTAGTTTGGTCTGTTTGATTAAATAGAGTAATCATCAGGTTCGATAGCTTCCAAGACGATGAAGACAAAGGTGGACACGGGTCCTTCATGGTCCTTCAATCCGAGAGTTGCGGTTGAAAGGGTGCAAGCATGCACAAGCTGCTGCAATTTTCCCTCAAACCAACCCCATGATTCAAGAGTCGCTCAAATCCACATCAAATCATGGTCTTGGGACGCCCAGAGACTATAGCTATAGCTACCTTACTCCCAAAAACATGGTGAGAGGAGAATGACTTTGCAAACTTGGACATTGGATGACATAGGATGACCTATGATGACATAGTCACGTTGGGCTCTCAGCCTTTTTACTTGGTATTTTCCAACTTGGATTCATGACATTTTGTTTCGGGAGGATTCTGATAAACCATCCCATGTTTCTGGCTGTGTCCGATGTTGGTTGCTGTATACCTCCATGTCATCTATATATATATAGTGTCCTTGGTTGAAGTCCGTTTTGTTGTTTACTTGGAAATGCATCCCAGTTGTTTTTCACATGTAATAACCATATTTTAACCAGTTGTATCAGTAATGTGTGAAGAGTTCAGCACTTATGATGCCTGGGATTGATGCAACTGGATTACCCAGATTCCCCTCATGTCCAGTTGACCATAGCTATTGAACATGCACCTCTTTTAGGTCATTTCCAAACGAGAAAACCACGGATTTCCATAGTTTTTTAGTGGAGGGCAACGTGCTGCCAATGGAACCCAGGTTTCGACCTTGCGCATGGGTGCCAGTGAACTCTTTCGGCTCGATAACCGTTTAGAAGGTGCTGCGTCGCGTCGATATGTAGTGAAGGGTGAATTGACAGGGATAACACCTCAAAATGGGAGACATAAAACGCATGGCTTTTGCGGTTTTGGACCCCATTGAATCCCATATAATTATGTGAAATATTTTGAACTATACAACATGTGGAAAAAATAAGCGCATTTATTTTTTGGGGTTCCTATCTTCGCGAAAAAACATCCGATCTTGCTTTACCATGGCTGCATTGACCCAGAAGCGGCTATTTCCCACAAAATCTGCATTCCCTGGGCCTTGAGCTAGATTTGAATGCAATGTATGCAATGTACACAAATAATGTTCACGTACCATTGGCCTGTATTCTTTCATGGTGTTTTGTTTGTGTATCCTGTAACATCCTGTAACATCCTGTAACATCCTGTAACATCCTGTAACATCCTGTAACATCCTGTAACCAGTTTTATGGTTGAAACATTTCCACAACAACTCAGGAATCTACATGTGTTCGGTGGAATGTTAGCCTCGTACATGGTGTGCAGTGTGCATTCACAAAATTCACAACATATTCACTGAATTATGCCAATTTTTGTTTGTGATGGGTATGGGATTGGACAGAGAGAGGCTCTAAAACTTGCTGAACAAAACTCCGAGTCATAGGGATTCCTTTCCGACCTTTCACTTCATAGATTCGGAACTTATAGGGACCCCCAATGATGGAACCACTCAGAACCGCCATTCCCATACGTTTCCCCTATTGGACTCTCTGGGAGTATCGGCTCGGGGGGTCCAATCACCCAAGGGGGTCCCCATAAAATCCCAGGGCCTCGTCACCGTCTCCCTCCGAGGGACCATCAGCCCCACAGAGTTCACTTGCATCAAGCGCCAAGGATGCAAGGATTTGCTAGGTCCGCCGATGGTTAGGTTTTTTTGGGCGATACATGGGGCAGTTTTAAGTTATGGCTATATAAAAATAGGGAACATGAGGATAAACAAATATGAAAATGAGGATAATCCATGATAACCCATGAAAAATATTGGGATACCACGGGATACCAGGACTTTCCGGACCCTTTTTTTTCAGCTCTTTCAGAAATGGGATGCCATGATGAAGAGATCCTCCACCAGTTTCGATCATTTTGTTTGGTTTGAAGGGAGGTTATGGTTGCACACAATCTTTGCAGGTCATATCCTGAACATATTCTCAATACTATAATATGTATATATATTTAATTATATTTATACTTTGAAAGCCCGTTGTTGTTGCCTCCTCCATCAAATGTACCGTTCACACCCACATCATTCTTCACTGGACTGCGCTGGCCAGTGTTGCAAAAAACATCCGCTCATTGGCCTCATGGGATTCCAACCCCCGACGCAACAAGTGGGCTACAATCCCATTTGATGGGTGGTTTCAGTTGAGATACAGCCGTGCATGCAGCCTAGACCCTCTGGTACTCTAAATATGGAAGCCTTAAGCCATAGTAATAATTAGTTGATTTACCTGGTAAAGACGGAGATGTTCCAGTTCGCTTACACTATTAGTCATTACCAGAAGGTAAGTCGGTAAGTCTATATTTCTCCATTAAAGCACCAGATGCCAATTTTTGTTTGTAAATCCCTTTAAGTCACCATATTTGTTGGTCAAAAACCCAAAGGGTCAGAGAAATCTCAGGGCCTCAGGTGGCCTCAGACGTTACCGTCTCTGCCAAGGTTGGCCTTAAGTTCCTTAACCGCTTTGGGCTTGGCCATGATTTGTGAATCCGGTACAGAACCTTGGCCAGAAATGCTTCGTTTATAGCCAGGTAAAGCAACACATATATGTGTGCTGTTGTTTCCTTTTTCGTGATTTACCAACAGACATATTGCACTGTTTGGAGATATTTGTCATGGGATCTATAAAACCAACTTGCTATCCACCTGGACCTGAAAACGGCTGGTTGAATCAACATTGGGATATCCATGGGGATATTTCGCCGCATCAAATTGATATGTTTTTTTTGGGTGATCCTGAAAATGGTGGATGCCTTGAACGAATCATATTTTGATGGTGGTGATTCACCAATGAATCATGGGGAATGAGTTCAATCAATCCCATGGAGTTCCAGTAGTGAGTAATGCCTAAACTGGTCTGCGGTCTCGAACATGTGCTATGTTTCATCCTATTTAGGATGATGATGCCCAATGACCAATATTCTTCCGGCGGGTTGAAACCCCCATTGTTTCGATGGCCTAGGTGCCCTGCAGGTAGCATTCACAATACGACGGAAGCGCATGTCTTTTCATGGGTACTTCGAGTGTCGAAGTACATATGTGCTCCACACCGACTTTGCGCTTTGGTAACCCTGATAATGCATCATGGCTGAGAAAAATCCCTATTTTTGACTGGTAAATCATCTATAAATGGGCCATGTAAAAATCAATTTTGCTATGATAAGTTACCAAGGGGTACATCACTTTGCTTATTTTAGGTGTATTGGGCATGAACCATGCTGTCGTTGTCAAAAAAACGTCGTGATCAAATCTCACAGGTTACCCCCGTTTTTGCCGCCTGAAACACTGATAGGACAGCAAAGCATCCTGGTGGAGTGCACTCCTCGCAGAAAGCCCTACTGGGCTGCTACTGATGCTGTTGGGATGCATTTTTGTTCTGATCTTTCAGGTGCCTCTGGTGGTTGCAGGTCAATCATCTAGGGTTTTTGGGGCTTTTGGGGATGCTAAAACAAAAACGACATGTAACATGACGAACACTCTATACCCTCAAGTTTCAAATGATTGTGTCAACCATTTCGTGTTTTTTAGTGATGATGATGATGATGGTGATGATGATGATGATGATAGCCTCCCAGACACAATGCTGCGGCTCGCAAACGAAAGCGTCTGACGTAACCTTAGTGTTTGCTGAGGACGTCGTAACGATGAGTTTAACCAACTAAACCAAGATCTTGGAAAAATATAGGGACCATCCCATATATGTTCTAGAATTGGAACGGTAAATTTCTGTATGTGTTGGCCACATATACCACTATATATGACTATATATGACTTACTGTTTTGGCCTTTATTGGGTTATCGTTTCTTCATCTATCATTGCTGGTTTTACCGGTTTTACCGCCATTACCAAACAAACAACCATCATCATGATCATCATCATCATATGATTGTCCCATTAACACCTCCATTTACTTCGAGGATTTGTCTATATGTTCTGTTTCTTCATTGGGTTTCCCACAGTACTTAAATCCCATGTATAGTCCATATGAACAATTGTGTCACAACTCAGATTCTATATATAATAGAATTTACCTATGTAAAAGTGGAAGATGTGATTGGTGATATACCTATTATTCATCATTAACCATCAACCATCATTATATGATTATTCATGGGGATACCACTTATTAAATAGGGTATACATGGGTATACCTATCATTTACCACCAACCATTAACGATGAATGTTTCATTGGTTATATACTTAATACCTATTATTCACCATTATATACAAGTATATACCATTTTATACCATTACATACCATTATATACCGTTACAAACCATTATATACCATTATATACCATTATATACTACTATTTACAATTATCAACCATTATTAACCACTATTAAACACTATTAACCACCATTAACGATTGGAGAAACATACCATTCATTCATTAACCATTAACAATCATATCACCATTATCAATTCATTATATTATGATAACCATTTATTATTAACCATATAGCCATTATAAATTCATAATGATTTTCCATCGCCAAACGTCTCTCCAGGTGAACCTCACCTGGCTGGCGGGCCTCACCTCGGCGGCCACAGTGGGCATCATTGGAGGGGTCTCGTGGCAACGCTGGCAACGCCAGAAACGAGGGATTTATATGGTGTTTATATGGTGTTTGTATGGTGTTTGTATGGTGTTTATAGGGGTTTTATATGTTTTTTTTTAATATACGGCGGTTTGATGTGGTTTAAAATATGTTTTTATGTTTTTTTTTTGGGGAGTAATTTAGGGTATGGGTATGTGGGTTTAAGTGATGTAGTTCTATATAATATATATATATATATATATGGAATTGTTGAATGGTTTTAGATGGTGTGATATGGTGTGACATGCTTTATGGATTGATCTGGAAAGATCAGGGGCTTCTTGGAGAATCCATAGAATCATGGGTCTTGATCTGGTGCGATATGGATTCATTTGGCAAGACCTGGATATTATGAGTCCACACCTTCATAATATGGGCATGCGGCATGACCAACTGGGCAATAGGGATTGGGAAATGAGGTTTCCCAGTTTACGGACTGTGATGATCTCCAGCATGTTGCGCAGTTTTATTGGACCCCTACAACTCAATGATGTCCATTTTGAGCAGCTGGACTCAACTTACAAACTTTGCAACGTCGCTTTGACCAGCAATCTGAAAATGTTTCACTATGCAGCCCTTGACAATGAACACCTCATTCCAAACCTCCTTTAAAACATTATTATAAACATAATTCATCAAACTTGATTAAACCTCATTGAACCTCCTGAAAATGGCCATGTTTTGATCATTTCAGCGGTTCGAAATCATTGGCCCTACAGTCATTGTTCAGGTCAAGGTGATACCTCAGTGGACGATGAATGCCGTCTTCCAGCTCAAGGCGCCTTAGCTCATTTTGTGAGTTGACTTTGGGAGGGTAAGTTTAAGGTCAAAAAATCAGTTCCTTGGATTTGTGAGGTTTTTTTTTATGTGTTTGTTGTTGCCTTTTTCGAGCTGCGAAAAGCGTATGCTCTAATCTAGTGGTGTCTTAAAATTGAAGCCATCCCATAGTTTATCGTCATCCAAATTGCCATCTGGATCCATGACACAAAGCACTGGATCATAGCTTAAAATTGTATTGTGGGTTATTGTGGGTTATTGTGGGTTATTGTGGGTTATAAAGATATCTTAAGATATTAACCTTATATTAGTGTGGATCCATATATTAAGAATTATTAAGATATCATGGTTAAAAAGTGGGTTATGAGCACCTCCCATGATCTCCCATGGCTCGGTTTTCCTTCCGCATCCGATGCAGGTGGACCTGTCTCCTCTGAACATCTTTGGCGCACTGCTGGTGCTGCTGGCGACAAGCCTCTATGCTTCTTGACGTGGCCAGCGATTGGGGACCACAATTATGTTAAACAAAGGGGGATGGCATTACTACAGTCTTTCTTTTTAAGAATCTAGACAAAGTATGGTTTTCTGTCACTGTGGCTTATTCGCATGTCCATTGGTAGGAACTCATTCTTGTTGATGACTCTCACTGTACAGTATATAGATATATGATATGATCATGATATGATCATAATAAGATCAACAAAGGGCAAAACAACTTAGATATATAGATATACCGTATATAGACATACTTCTAAATGCTGTATGCTACACGATGATACACTCCTAATTTCCTTGTCTACACCAGAACAACGACTTCTGGTGGTCGCAAGACCCTTTAGGCTGCGGCAAGCTCTGGAAATTCCAAGCTGGTTCTGCGAACCCCAATGTCCTGCGCGTCAACCTCAAGCCCCATGAGTCTCAGGTCCAGAAGGGGATGGAAGGCAAGACGAAACAAGGTGGTGCCCACCCAGTTAAGACATACGTAGTATAGATATTATATAATTATACATCGCATAAATAGAAATAGTTCAAACCCTATAGTTCCCCAATAGTAAAAAATATATCATCATATATCTACTATAGTTGTTTTTTCTTTAACTAAATAGTTTCCATAAACCCTATAGCTACTTAATTATGTTGGTTATAAACTAATTTAGCTATCGAACTGGGGCACCACCTTGTGTGGATTAAAATTATTATGCCTATAACTGGGATATTTTGTGGGTTACAACTACCATGCAACTGGGATGTTCGGGAATAGATGAACGGTCCACCAGAACGAAACATCTTTAGCAGTTATCTTGATCAAACTTGTGTCTAGTCTATCAAACTTATGTTTTCTCAACTTATCTCTATCATGTTTCATCCCTTCCAAGACTTTATCTCTCTCTCTTAAAATCTCAATCAAACTTCTCTCTATTCAAAACCCTCATTTCAAGCAGCAACAATTCTTTTCCATGGCCAGATTGGACCAGAATACGAAGCCAAGATTTTGCCATGAGCTCCAATGGATCTGGCATAGGGACGGTAAAAAAACGGCAACTATTGTAACCCAAAAATAAAGAGCGCTCAAATCTTGTCCTGACTGCTCCTTTTCTAGCCTTTGCATATCCGTACACCAAATTTTGGAAACACTTGTAATCACCTTAGATTTAATCAAGTTTAACACATGGAAACACGTCAGTAGATAAGAGTGATTTGGGTACTTGATATTGACAACATATCATTGTTTTGTTAGAACCTTTGCAGGTGGGAGTCGCGAAACATCGACCTCACGGAGAAATTCTTAGAGCCAGGAAGTTGTAAGTCTCATGGCTCGAAATCGTCGGACCGGAAGGATGGTTGGATAATGTTGGATAGCTGAGCCCAAAATCCCAGGCTGTTTTCGAATGCGAAATGACACCTTTGGAAACACATGCCAAACTTCGCAAAATCTATGGGTCTACGAGAAAATCCCCTTGGAGACCGCCTTTGTTGGGTTCCATGTCAGGTTTCAAGGGCATATTCCAAACCTTTTTGTTTTGTAAGGAATCACTGCAGAGATATCTTTCAAGGCCATTGAATAAAAGGTCCTAATGTCTGAGCGGTAATCCAAGATCGGTAATATGTCAATTCATTGGGGTACGAATTGTCCCAAAAAGAGGGCTTGAAGGGCTGGTCAAACTTTAGTATATGCACTGTGATGCAAGTTCCATCTATATGATTCTGAACATTGTCCACATAAGTGATACATATTTATATATATATATATATATACATACATAATATATATCTGTATATATATATATATATGGTCACCCCCCCGAGAACCCCCGCACACCAATATTTCATGCATATTTACAGTGAAAATACTATATAAAAAAGGACATGTTTCAATACATTTTGCACAGGACATTATATAAGACTGTATTATATAGACAAAAATATAATGAAGATAATAAATAAATAAATAAATCAATAAATAAATAAACAATTAACCAAAAATAACAAAAACAACAAAAATACAAAAAAAAAAACAAAAATACAAAAAAAAACAAACGTACCAAACAAAACAAAAAAATACCAAAAATACCAAAAATACAAATATCCTGCCCCCCCCCAACAGGAGGGTCTGGTCTCAAACATTGTTTTTTTTGTTTTTTTTGGTATTTTTGTTTTTGTTGTTTGTTTTTTGTATTTTTAGTTTTTTTGGTATTTTTTGGTTTTGCACATTGCTGTTGCAAAGAACCTTTGGACTTTCCCTTTTGAGGTCGGATATGTCCATTGCGGAAACGCCTTCGGAAGCGAGTTGGGCCGAGTATCTTGGCAGAAGTGTTGCGGCGCGTTGGTGGCGCCATGTCTTTCTTTCCCTGGGTGAACAAGCTGCAGTGCTCTGCTGTGCAGTCGCTGGGGTCCCGGTCGCTTCAACTCCCATCATCTTGGGCATGGATCACAAGCCTGTGGAGCGCATCTACCAGAACTTAGAACACACCCGTGCTCAACATGTATGTCAGAAGCAGAAGAATATTCAATTTGGTGCTTCTGAGGCATGGGCGGATGTCGAAGCGGATGAAGTCGACCTTGGTAAGGAGGTGTATGCCGAGGGCAAGAAGGCCAAATGGGAACAATGGGGAGGCATTGTACAACGAGGCCAGCCACATACTCTCTTCTTGTTCCGCCTGAAGCCAAAGGCGACCACTGTGCAAGCGCCGGGTCCAGGGCCCATCCGCAAATGGGACTGGAAACCCTTGGCCTGGAAGCTTTTGAAGGATCGCTCCATCATCTTACACACTGATGGAGCGAAGGCCTACAAATTAGCAGTTCCCGGTGTGTTGCGCGACAACGTTGTTCACAAGAAGAAGCGCATCATGGTCGCAGGCAAGGCCACATGGGTCAAACCTCGCTACACCAAGAAGTGGACCCATACACTACCTGGTGGCAAAAAACTTCATGTGAGAGCAGGCACTCAGATCATAGATCGCTTCTGGGGCCATCTCAGAACATACCTCAAACACGCACCCCGGAAGGTTGGATCAGCGACCCTGATGAGAAAGATCCGCGCTGCCCAATGGACCTATTGGTACAGCAAGAAGAACGCATGGACTTCGACCGCTACCATGCTGAGGGCTGCGATCCTGAGCAAAGTGCGCATCGTGCCAAAAGAAGTTCGTGCTTTGCATGTGTCCCTCTTCGTTTGCATTTGTCAAAGCTGCACACGTCCTTCAGTTTCATCCACAGCTTTCATTTGCCAGCACCTACCTGTCTGCTTCAACTGCAACCTTGTCTTCAAAACAAATTTCTCCACACTACATACTTCAAATTCTGGCTAACATGAACCTCAACTCAAGCATGAAACATTGCAACCAATGGCACATTCTGCTGGAAGCCTCAACCTCACTAAAGCTCTATACAAAAGGCTGTTGCACGGGGGGGTTCTAGGGGGGGGTGAGCATATATATATATAATATATATATATATATATACATAAATGTCAGATTATCCAAATGGGATGTTTACCTCCATTTCCAGTACTCCCAAAATCCGTCAAAATCAGTAGATGAATATGGGCGTGTCTAAGCAAGAAGTACCGACCTCATCCGACCTCCTAATACATATGTTCTCACTAAAGAGCGGTCATAATTTGTAGACCTGGGGCACCATTGATTTCCACAAACCACCATTAAGATATGGATGCTATGGGTAGAAGATATATCCTCTCCCTATCATAGACACTGCTAGTCACTCGGGCAGACTACTCCAAACCAATGGGCAATTCTCATGATCCGTGTAGGTGTGTTTGGAAAAGAAAGTACCCAAACATCCACTGGTTAAAAAATAATGTTCCCATACGTTTGCTAGTTAAAAATGGGCTAAATTCTCCATGTCTGACAAACACATCTCATATTGCTGGTTCTGTAGACTGTAGACCGTTATAACGCGCACTTCTTAAGTGATTGGTAGTATGCACCCCCCCCGGTACGATTCTCAGGTGTGTGTGCTAGTGCTAGTTCCGGGGCTTGTATCAGAAAAGACTTTGTGCAACATATGTTGCCATAAAAGATTGAATCAATCATAATACACATACCTATATATCCAATCATCTCCCATATTACGGTATTTTTGCAGCCATCAAATGATTTCTCTTATGCCTCCAAGCAAAATGTTACATAGATTGTTGCGTACACTACCATATCCAATCACATCCCCTAGTAGCATGTCCGTGAAGTTTTTCAGGGTGTAATGTTTGTGAAGGGAGATTCTGGGATGGTATATCAGAAATCCCGATAAACAAGATCAAATGATCAGTCTTTCTAACACACCTATATCATAACTTCAAGATTCTATTATTTTTTTGTTAACCCAATTATATCCCAATTATATGGTGGTTTCAAGATGTTGAAAAAGCTTGCTTTTCTTCCTCAGCCCATGGTGATCCCCAAAAACGACCATGTTTCACCGGGGCGGTCTCCACCACCAGGGCGTTGGGCGCCGGTGTTTTTCAGGTCGACTTCACACGTCTTCTTCGCCACCCCCGGCGTCTTGCTGGACACGGCGGTCAGCACGCGGCCCCACCGGGCCTCATCACTTCCCTGAGCCTGGAGCGCTTGGATGTCTTAGGTATGTTTGTGTCTGGATGGTGATTTATTATATTTAAGATTATGAGGGATTTATTATAATCTGTGTCTGGATAATTTATAATCTTACATGAGGGATTTATTATAATCTTACATATTATACTGTTTGTGTCTGGATTATTTGGGATACCTGCAGTATAACCAACCGCATGGTGATTTATTATGATTTATTGGATATAAAAAAAATCGGCGTCCCCCCAAATGTGGCTGGATAATCCCGAACTAGCCATGGAGGTTTCTAGCTGGGAAATTCATCTATGAATGCTGGATTTTCCAGCGGGGGCAACACATTGTAGCCATAAAAAGTTGTGTAAAATATGATGGGAAAGCTTTCATGTGAGGCTTGATTCATTTTGATTCATTCTTTTCCTCATTAGGTCAGTTCTGCGTTGTTTTTTTAACACACATTATTTTAGCAAACCCATACATTGGTGAACTGTTCACTGTTTCAAATGCGTTCCGTTTTTCTACCAGTTAGGATGGTGAACCTCAGTGACAAAGGGTAGGTAAACACAATCTTGCTTTGCGATTCGAACGATTGGTATATCAGACGCTACTCCTTGATGTTTGTCGCCGGATTGGGCCAAAACTTGGAAAACACCATATACAGCAGTATCACACTAAAGTTCTGTCTGTAGATGATCGTCTGCCAGATCCTCTACATACCAAATGCAGATTGAGTACTTTAGCCACCAATTTTGCACGTTTGCCGTTTTTAGGGGTACTTTAAGGGTCGAAGTATTTCGTTCTCCGCGTGTATTTGTTTATGATAGATGTATGAATGATCGAAGGAAGTTTAGAAGTCAAACTTCCGACAATATGGACAGATGAAAAGCAGAGCAGGGCAGAGGCAGAGAGAAGGGAAAAGATTAGAAGAGAGAAGAGTAGAAGAGAAAGAGTCAGCAGAAAGAAGATGCAGATGTGCGAAAAGGTGGGAAAGCCGCGAAACACTGTGTTTTTCCGATGATTTGTGGCTCCGGAGGCCCGAAAAGTAGGCTCGCTAAAGCGGCGGGTGCGGAGCCATCTGGCCAGATGAGAGATGAAAAATTGCACGCCGTTTTGGCGCGAAGCACATTTCGAAGTCAAAATGTACCAAACACACCATTCTTTGACCACTTTTGGAAGTTAAGATGTCGAAAAACTTACGCCGTTGTGGCGCAAAGCACATTTCAAAGTCAAAATGCGCAAAGCACACCATGCCCGGAACACTTTGGAAGTTGACATGTCGAAACAGTGCACGCTGTTGTGGCGCGAAGCACATTTCCAAGTCGAAGTGTGCAAAGCACCCCATGCTGGGAGCACTTTTTTGAAGCTGAGATGTCGAAAAAGTGCACGCCGCTGTGGCGCAAAGCACATTTCGAAGTCAAAAGTGTAAAAAACTGACGTGTTTATCGTGTTTGGATCGCTTTTTGAAGTTGAGATGTTCAACAAGTGCACGCCGTTGTTGCGCGAAGCAGATTTCGAAGTCAAGGTGTGAAAAACACACCACGTTCGTACCACTTTTGGACGTTCAGCCGTGCCACACTACACAACAACGACAACATCCATAACCACAACCGCAACAACCACAACAACAACAACAACAACAACCACGACAACCACAACAACCACAACAACCCCAACAACCCCAACAACCACAACAACCACAACAACCACAACAACCACAACAACCACAACAACCACAACAACCACAACAACCACAACAACCACAACAACCACAACAACCACAACAACCACAACCACAGCAACAACAACAACAACAACAGCAGTACAACAACAACAACAACAACACCAACACCAACACCAACACCAACACCAACAACAACAACAACAACAACAACAACAATACCACAACAACAACAACAACAACAACAACCACAACCACAACAACAACAACCACAAGAACTATCACAACCACAGCCACAACAACAACAACAACTGCTACTTCTTCTTCTACCACTACAACTGCAACTACAACAGCTACAACTACGATTCCGAATACCACTACACTACACTGGAGCTACAACTACAACCCCAACTCCAACTCCACTACACTCCACTTCACCACACTGCACTACCACTACACCACACTACAACCACAACTGCAAGAACAACTACAACAACTACACCAACAACAACTACTACTACAACTACTAGAGCTACAGCTACAACTACAACATTGCAATTACAACAACATCCACCACAGCTGCAGCTTCAACTACACTACAACTGCAACTACAACTACAGCTACAACTCCACTACACTACACTACACTCCACTTCACCACATTTCACCACACTTCACCACCACTACACTACCACTGCAACTACCACTGCAGCTACAACTACAACTACAACGACTACTACAGCTACAGCTACAACTACAACATTACAACTACAACTACATCAATTACAGCTACAGCTACACTACATAACAACTACAACTGCAACTGCAACTACAAATAATACTTTACACTACGCTCTACACCACATTACATCCAGCAGCTGTGGTTAAGGTGACCACTGCAACCACTACAACCACCTTTCGGTCCATCAGTGGATTCGCTCTGCCACCATGCATCACAACAACTCACCTCTCCTATAGTTTCCTATCTTTGAATCTTCCGCCACCGCCTTGTGCGGCACTACTGGCACACATTTTTTAAATTGGAGCCCACGGCCCATGGTAGCAAAACACCAATGCCGGAACAAAATGCAAATCTAATTTGTAGAAAACCCTTACTTGATAGTTTTTGATTGTTCTTGTTTTCTATTTTGCAGTGAGCAACCATTTTTTCTTCTATAGACTTTCATTTTGTAGTACACTTGGGGGCACTCTTTTGGATGATCCTGTATTCTGTAGATCTCTTTTCTCTACAAAATCACCTGCTCCCACCTTCGCCCGAAATGAGCAAGGGGAAAATCTCCTTAATTTCGATATTCCTGTTGTTAGTAGTCGGAAATCATCCCATTTTGGGGTATGCCGAAATGTTTTGTGACAGTGATGTTTTACGTTTCTTTGTTCGCAATCTGCTCGTGTCAAATCTGACTGAAACCCACCATTGGTTGATTTTCTGCACGGGAAATGGCGGGTATGTTCCCACTTTTGAGCCAGCCAGCAGAATGAGAATGGTGGACTCGTTCAAAACATTTCAAAACTATCTACCCCAAAGTTGGCGTCCATACAAACTGCATAAGCAGCGTGGTTCCAGTCGTATCACATCGAGCCCCGCCATGGATGCCCTTCATCCCTAATGTTACCATGGGTGGTAAAACCCATCCTCAAAAGGTAGGTTGATTATTGGGTGTATCACATGAATTTGGTGTAGACACAGCACAAGGACGACTTGTGAACACAGCAGAAGGCCAGACACATTCGTTCCGAATACGAATAGTAATCAAAGTTGGCCCAAATGAATATGTCGCCGATGCCGGTTGTGATTCCATGACAACTCAAAAAACACATTTTGTTGCATTGGTGAACTCCAACATTTGGGCCGCCATTGCCATTTTGTGCAAACCATCGTCTTTTTCGAAGCTGACGGTCGAGGACTTTTAATGTACCACAGCATCAGCTCGCGAATTTACGCGAAGCGGAATTCGTTCTGATTTGTAAGCGCTGAGTCGCAGCATCTCTCACTCTGCAGTGAAGATTTCATTTGGGTGAAGTCGTGAAGTATAGCACACAAGACCACAACACCACAGCATGATGGTTTGCAATGTGGCAACCCCTAAAACAAACCATACTCCTTGCTAACTATTTATTTTTGGCAGCAATCGCAAACTGTCTGTAGGTAGTTGAAGTTTATTTATTGGGTTTGCCACATGAAGGGGGAACATTCCAAGATAGCGCCAAAGGTGGCCAATGCGCTGGGTTCTGCTCAAAGCGTTGAACGGTTCTGTTTGTGTGTAGGTAACACCCCCATCAATAGTTTTGAGTGGGGAACCATTACTTGTATGTTTTTTGACTAACATGTAACATGGGTTTAATATGGTGGAAGTGTGGTAGCCGCCTTTTTTGGAGAATTGGGAGATGCCGATTGAATTGCGTCAGACATTGCATCAACATTGCCTCGTCCACTAAACATGTTTGCAGGATATGATAATATATTATAGCTCTGGGCCCGAATCCTACCAGGGGGGTAGAGCGGTCCTGGCCAAACTTCGGGCGGGTAGATTAAGCCATGGGCGTTTCATCCAATTTCCTGGAACCTTCGTTTTCTGACCTTTCGGATGGCCAGCAGACAGATGTGGTGGCACAGGTTTTGATTTTCTGCCCTGGGGCCCATGTTTGCAGATCTATGGTCAACCACCAAGTTTTCCTCACCAATGCTCCGATCAATAGAAACACGATGAAGATGACATTATTCAAGGTATCTTTCCTGAATGGTCGTAGGCCTTGGTTGGATTTCAGAAGTGATTCTTTTTTGCTAGAGCATCAGTCGACAAACATTGAGAAGCTTCAGCAGTTGATCGAGGGATGTGCAGGAATCGGGGCAGTTGACGTTGGTTTCAGATTTTTGGGAGTTGACACATGCCTTTTCGTGGAGCAGAATCCGACCTTTTGCAAATGGGTGAAAGACAGGTACTCAGTCCAAGTGATTCAAGGAGACATCTCAGCGTCAGCTACGGCGGCCGAAGTCGCAAAGCAGACCGGGTCTGGAACGATGGTGAGCGCAGGTATCTCATGTCAACCGTTTTCACTGGATGATCATAGCAGGTCTTTCACTGGAACCCTTCAGTTGAGCTATCTTTTACAATCAGTCATGACCATTTTGGAATGTACCCCTGAAGCCAAGCGATCCCAATGGATTCAAAGCCATTTAGAATTGCACAGTAAGCTCACAGGAAGTACTTTCAAACAAGAGGTACTGCAGATGCATCACATGTGGCCAGGACCAGGGACAGATGGTGGTGTACCATTGCAGCAGAGTATGTCCCGCTTGAAGACATTCCTCCCATGCCATCTCTGCGGTTTGATCCTTTCATCCTTCATCTCATCCCCAACATGATGGACAGTAACACATGCGACATGAAACAACTTGTACTTGATGATGATGAACTCAGTGCTTTCCAAACGGATGGAAGGGGTATCCGATCACATTGCATTAACACATGTAAGGGGATGCCAACAGGCAAGGGGATTTACGGAGTGCTTGTGCCGTTTGAGGATGCAAAGCAGCCTCACATGTCTCTCCGTGCGCGCCATTTACACCCGACTGAGGTATCACTGATGTGCGGACTCCCTCCGTCATACTTGCAAGCATCCGACACCAGCAACATTCGACTTGACCTGGCAGGAGTGGGTCAATGCGCATCGCCACTCCAATCTTTGTGGGTGTTTGCCAACGTTTTGTACCAATTGCAGGACAAAGGACTGGTTCAACAGGTGGAACATCCCAGGCATTCCCTAGCACAGTTTTGTCGAATTCTGCTGAAGGAAAGGGATGAAATTTGGCCACATGCTGACACGAAATACAACCGGATTTTCCAACATGAAATTAACAGCATTGATCATCCTTTTTGCTTTCCAAGTGTTGAGGAGTTGGATAACATGGAATTCAGGCCGAAAGGTGCAGGTGAAGCAAAGTTGGGCGCCCGAGCGTGTACAAAGATTCCCCGTGCCGGTTGTACAGCAAACACCGAACAGGATCCAAAACCCCACAACCTGATTGGAACCTACGAGACATCCATTCATGGAGCATCTGCACCAGACAGCGGGCCGTGTACAAAGTTCCCAAGGGATGCATCCGAATACCCTAGGAATGTTGGAATCCCAGAAGACAGACTTGCAGCCGAAGGGACGACAAACACAGATCGAATCTCTCCGACCGTAGTGGCGCCCATACCCGATGCATCCGACCATGCCATCATCTCCAAATGCACAGGACATCCGAATCCCGACCGCATCCGATGTACAGAAGCATCCAGGGTTGCATCCGATCGGTGTACAGACCACATCATCTCCAAAGACACAGGACATCTGAATCCTGACAGCATCCGATGTACAGAAGCATTCAGGGTCGCATCCGAGCGGTGTACAGATCACATCATCTCCGAAGGCACAGGACATCCAAATCTCGACTGCATCCGATGTCCAGAATCATCCAGGGTTGCATCCGAGCGGTGTACAGATCAGATCATCTCCGAAGGCACAAGACATCCGAATCCCGACAAAATCCGATGTACAGAAGCATCCAGGGTTGCATCCGATCGGTGTACAGATCACATCATCTCCAAAGACACCGGACATCCGAATCCCGACCGCATCCGATATGAAGAAGCATCCAGGGTTACATCCGATCGGTGTACAGACCACATCATCTCCAAAGACACCGGACATCCGAATCCCGACCGCATCCGATGTACAGAAGCATCCAGGGTTGCATCCGATCGGTGTACAGATCACATCATCTCCAAAGACGCCGGACATCCGAATCCCGACAGCATCCGATGTACAGAAGCATCCAGGGTCGCATCCGATCGGTGTACAGATCACATCATCTCCGAAGGCACAGGACATCCGAATCCCGACAAAATCCGAGGTACAGAAGCATCCAGGGTTGCATCCGATCGGTGTACAGATCAACAGATGACATCCGTTGCATCCGGCCTGCAAAATGCATCCGTTCGCCGAGAAACCAAGCATGCATCAGATGCCTTTGCTGACCTAGGTGTTGATTCACGTGAAGCCCAACATGGCAATGTCAGAAGTGACATGGATGAAAGGCAGCCTCTTTCTGGTCCATCAGTTTCCACAACAAAAGCCAAGATGAATGACAGGATTGCCAAAGGCAAAGGTGGACACATACTAGCGAGCATTGCCCCTCATGACCAATCCTTGCCGACAAGCATCAAACCGGTGAAAGAAGCCTCGCAAGCAATGCAAATTACAGCCTTTTCCACCAATGGAGGGGTTACAGGCTTTGAAACCAGCAAAGCACCTGATTCACCGCCATCACTCAAGCGACCGGTAGAAGAGAGTGCAAGCAACAGCACAAAAAGAGCCAAGCTTGACAATCCAAATGCACCAGACCGAGTGCACCAAGACGGAGAACACCACCAAAATGAGCATCAACAAATATCCATGCAACAGGTCGAGCCTCCTGAGTCACAAATTGCCAACACCAAGACTTGCTGGATTGCTCATGAGAACGAAACCATGTTTCCCATTGCCGTTTCAATTGAGTCCACCATTGGTCAAGTAGTTTGCGCAGAAGCAAAATTCCAGCACCTCTGGAATCATGGCGATCACCCTTTCAAACCAGTTAATGGGGTGGGGTTCCAATTGTCAGTGTCCGAGATCATGCCAGACCATCAACTCCTAATTGTTCAGCATGGACATAACATTGGAGACCCAAAGGGCCAACCATGCCTGGATGGAATGAAACGTTCCCAAGCCCTTTGGCATCAGAAAGGATGGGTTGCGATGGATGAAATGATCTTTTACCTTCAGACAATACATGTTTCAGGGACAGCAGTCACCACCAGCCCTTTGGACTTGAGGCAAGAAACAGAAAACCCAAGAATCTTGGCAGATTGGATCCTCACGGCCGTTGAGAGCGCGCAGGAGTCCAAACAAATGAAACTCATGACTGCGGGTTTGTTCAAAGATCACTGGTTTCCAATCATGGTTGAAGTAGTCAATGACAATTTCACCATCACAACAACATATGATATGACGCCGGCAGTAACAGCATGGATCAAGGCTGAGATGCTGGAAGAATATCAGCAGGCAAGTGGAACACACATGCCCCATGCGTTTGCCAATGATTGTGGATTTCAGACCATTGCATGGATCATCAACCAAGCATTGGATCCGGACAGCAACCGTGCAATCTCTCCCGATGAAGCTGAGTCATGGAGAAAGAATTTTGCTCACCATCTGGTCTTGTCAGGAGCACATGATCCACCAGTATATGCTTTGCCGCTTGGAGGAACATCTGACCAGCACTTGCCAGCACTACGAGAACTCCTCGAAAAGCACGGAGTGAATAGCAACAGGTCATCACAAGCTGCACAAGCTTTGACGCAAAAGCTGGGAGCCGATGTGATCCAACGCACATTACAATCACCAAAGCCATGGCAGGACTTGAAAGCAAGAGCATCACAGTTGAAGCCTCCTTTTCGAATTGTCTTGAGTGAAGACCTTCAAGCCAGTATCGACAGCAAAATCGCATCGGGACAAGCCGTTGGCAGAAAGCAACACAAAGCAAAACAATCCAAGCCGCAGGAACCCCAGCGCCTCATTGCCGATCAGGTCCAGATCCCCAACACGATCTTCCAGCAAGCCGATGGAGTCCTTTTGCAACAGATTTCCCCTAGCCAATTCAAAGCCCAATGCAAAGGGATCGCGTGTGTATCCTTTGATGATGCTACACCCTTCCTGCAGTTGAAAGCGCCACTCACACAGGAAGGCCCTAGGTTTGATTGTGCTTGACCATGATGATCCTCGCCTGCCATCGCATGATTTGGTACGTTTCCCAGCCACCTGCAAATCTACGGGTGAACCAATGTTGGTCATGGGAGCTCTTTTCCAGCTAGGCCAGAAACGAGTTCACAGAGCAACACCACAATCCGCAACCAAGATTGAGGAAGTGGAAACACGTGTCATCCGTGCACTGGTGTTTCAGGATCAGACCAAACTCAAATGGACCGATATCACGGACAAGCCGGTGCGAACTTTGTTTGCTGAAAGTGAGTTCACCGCAAATCCCGATTCCATCGTTGACGTTTGGGACCGCCAGTATGTGACAAAACAGTACAAACGATGCAAACCAGAGGAAGCAGAGATCTTCATTGTCACTTTCCGTGTCAAGTGTCCTGCCCATGAAGTCATCCTAGACGCCAGCGGTCAAGCAGGGAAGTACTTTGAACCGCGTGATCATACGGGTAGGTCCCCAGAAACATCCTACAAAGTAATCTGGATGCCACGCAAAAATTTCCAGGATGTCATGCTTGCCAAACAAACCAGTTTGCACCCAACTTGGTTAGTTCGCAGCGGGGATCGTTTTGGACTGAGAACCCATTGTGAATTTGCAAAGGATATCCATGAACAACACCGCCCAGACGTGGATTACATGGCAGGAGAACAGATGACCACATACCGTGTTGGACCACTGCCTTTTGGTACCACCAAGAGCTCTCTACAGAAGCTCTACAAGGAGTGGGGGTGGACAGCACGCCCCGGCCAACCTCTGGGACAAAGTATTGGGCAGGAAGGTGTCTTCTGGTCAACCCAATCCAGTGAAAACCCTTCCCACTGGGTATACTCCCTGGAACAAGGAGATATTTTGATCTCACCGATCAAACCGCACAAAACTCAGGCCAACAAAGTTCCCAGCCAAGGTTTGGTAGCGTCCAGACGGACCATCCAATCAATGACACAGGTACCAGAAACAGACAAGAGCAAACCTGCCACAGATCCATGGCTGCAAGCCGACCCGTGGAGTCAAGGAAGTGGTTTTCCTCATGCCTTGACACCTGCCCAATCTGCCGCCATCGAAGCATCCGTTGCCAAACATGTCACCGCAAACATGAAGTCCCACAAAACCGGGGATGTGGATATGGAAGGGGTGAATGATCAGAGGGTTGATGAGTTGGAAACGAAAGTCCAAACACTGCAGCATAATGTGAACCAACTGACATCCAACCTGAATGCCTTCCAATCCCAACAACAACAGCACAATGGACAGATGAGCTCCCAGATTGTTGCGGTGAAGAACCAAGTGGATGCACAGCAGTCCAGCCTTCAAAAAATGCTGGAGTCAAAGATGGATGATCAGATGAGCAGGATAGAAGCGCTTTTAAATAAGCGTATGCGTCACGGCGAGTGACACACAATCCATGATTGCATGCCAAGGTGCCATCCGCGCACTAGCAAATTAATGGTTCATTTGACCATTGACGGGATTTACATTAGGATTGGTGAAGCTTTGAACCCCGGCCCTGTTCAACCAGAGCTTATCCTAGGAGCCATCAATCCGAATGGGATAATGCACAAGTTGGATCAACTCCAGGAACTCCCAAGTTCCACATGTACAATTTATGGAGTTTGCGAATCCCACTTATCAAAACCAGGTATTGCCAAGTTTCAGCGAAGCCTAAAACTGGTAAAAAGCCATTTTCGTTTCCATGCCGGAGCTCCAGCTCCATTGCGGAGTACCTCTTTCACTGCCATTGGTGGCAAACACACAGGTACAGGGTGGCTTTCCAACCCACCCACAAGACCCTTGCATCCGACCTGGTCAGATGACGATTGGAATGAAGCCAGATTTGCCATGCACTCATTTCTTGTCAACGACCAGTGGTTGACAGGAGGGGTCTTCTATGGATACGCACAACAAGCCGCCACACAGGAAGGTAGGAACCACACAAATGCCTTGATGGAAAAAGTGGT
Source organism: Cladocopium goreaui (assembly GCA_947184155.2). Classification (NCBI taxonomy): domain Eukaryota; class Dinophyceae; order Suessiales; family Symbiodiniaceae; genus Cladocopium; species Cladocopium goreaui. The sequence goes on from CAMXCT020000949.1 coordinate 165,066, forward strand.
AGATAGGTTACTCATGGCCAAAGGAAAGCGATTCCTTGTGGGTGACTTTAACCAAGAATATGATGTGCTCGAACAGCCAAAGCGACTATATGACCAAGGATGGAGAGAGTGCCAAGTCCTCGGAAAAGAAAAATACGCCCGACCAATTTCAAAAACTTGCCACAAAACTACTACGAAAGACTTCATTTGGATTAGCCCGGAATTAATCCCTTTCTTCCATAAAGTAGAAACTTGTGATCAATTCCCAGATCACCTTACGCTCTTTGCTGAGTTCACAAACCTTGGTAAACCCCCTAAATCTTTTGTTTGGAGGCAGCCACGTGCCATTGACTGGTCAAAAGACATTGGCATTTTGCCAGAAACGTCCACCCATACCAATCCAGATGATTGCACGCAAAAGCAGCTTGAAGCCATTGCTAAAGGGTTTGAAGATGTCGTAAATGACAAAATGATCACTAAATCCCAAAAAGGGTTACAAACTTGCCAGCGGGGCAGATCCCTCACAACGCAGACGAAGGTCATTCAAGACCACACCAGGCCACTCCAACCCACCAGGCATGGCCATGTGAAGCCTGAATATCATGGTCAATGCCTCAGACACCAACAGTGGTATAAACAAATGCGAAGACTAGAATCCATCAAGCGCCTTATTCACAGCAATAATTTTGCTTCACAAAATCAGCAGATACATTCCCAACGTGAATGGAGAAGTATAATCACTAGCTCCGGTTTCCCATTCGGTTTCCAAAATTGGTGGAAAAAATGCCCAACCATGACTGCGGGTGCTCCCCGGGAACTGGGATGGCAGATACCCACCCTTCACGAAATTGACCAAATTGTTTCTATATTTGAAGCCAGCTTTAGGGACTTTGAAAAAATCCTCATCCGCGACCTGCAGAATACCGCAAGAGCCAATCGGGTCGCCAACCCAAATCGAATCTTTGCAGACATTAAATTGCCCACAGCTTCCCCAGTCGAAATATTAGATGACTCATGCAGCTGTGAAGTTTTGGACATAGACCTTGAAGATAACTCCATAACCCTGTCCAATAATCCCCAGTTTGATGATAGTCTACCAATCATCTCCCCAGATGGATTGATTGACCCCATAATCTGCTCCGATGACAAAATTTGGGCTGAAAAAGTTGACCATATTCAAATCGGAACCACCTTGCGTCAAGAAAAGTTTGTAGGAGACCTGGAGGAGCTCTTCCGGAGATTCGGTGATGAGTGGCGGAAACGTTGGGACCGACATGTGGAGATGCCAGTTGACTATTGGGATCCAGTTGTAGCACACTTCACTAAGAACACACCACGAGGAGATCCCATGCCACATACCAAAATCAGCCTGGACACCTGGTACAACACACTCAAAAAGAAAAAGAGCCGGTCCGCCGTCGGACCAGATGGGTGGTCCCGGCAGGACCTACTACACATGCCGAAGTACCAAACACAAGTACTTCTCGACCTCCTATACGCCATTGAGTGTGGTAAGGAGTGGCCATCATCCCTACTGGTAGGACTAGTCCATAGTCTAGAAAAAATCCCAAACGCCTCAAAAATTTCCCAGTACCGGCCTATAACCCTGTTCAGTGTTATATATCGATGTTGGTCATCCATCAGGTCTCGTGAGATTCTTAGGCATGTTTCTCGATACGCCCCAACAGGATGTTTCGGAAATGTTCCAAATAGATCGGCATCGCAAGTCTGGATGGGAGTTCAAACTGCCATTGAAGCAGCCAATCATGATTCAACAACAATCTCAGGGGCTATAGTTGACGTGGTTAAATGTTTCAATCATCTACCACGCATCCCGATGATGGAGGTTATTACACATTTAGGAGTTCACCCCAACCTGGTATCAACGTGGTTTCGGGCACTACAAGGGATGGTCCGCCGATTCAGCATCAGGGGGTCAGCTGGACCACCCATAAAATCCAGCACAGGATGTGCGGAAGGTTGCGGATTAAGCGTGGTAGGGATGTTTGCCATAAATTGCCTCATCGATTGTTTCATGAAACACCGAGCCCCTGAAGTCAAACTCTTGTCTTTTGTTGATAACATGGAAGTTATCTCCAACAGGGCACACCTGACACGAGAAGGTTTGTATCAACTAAGGAGAATCACCGAACTTTTAGACATTCAACTCGACGAAAAGAAGACAGTTGTTTGGTCAAATGATAAAAAGGAAAGGAAATACCTCCGAGACAGTGAGCACCAAGTGGCAATGTGGACACGTGAATTAGGAGGACACGTACAGTTTTCCAAACAAATGACAAATAGTGTCATCACTAACAGAATCAAGAATTTCAAGTCCAGATGGCCCGACATTGCCAGATCCCAAGCACCGTACACCCAAAAACTGAAAGCCATTAAAATGGTGGCATGGCCCAATGCCCTTCATGGAATAACCTCGGTCCACTTAGGTGATGAACACTATGAACACCTGCGTACTGGAGCACTGCGGGGACTTGGGGAACATATGTGGGGGGCATCACCCGCCATACACCTTAGTCTAGTGGAACATCCTTCGGCCGACCCTGGTTTTCATGGAGTCCTCAAAACAGTCATGGACTTCCGTTCCATGACAGAAGCAGATGCCTGCATTCCAGTATTGACCAAACTCGCTGAGCCCAATGACAGGAAAAAACCAACAGTAGGGCCGTGCAGTGTTTTGCTGCAGAGGCTGCATGCAATCAACTGGCACTGGGATGATGATACCTTTTGGGACCACAATGGTTTCGCAATTGACTTATGGCAGCAACCAATACAAGACATCAGACTGCGCCTGACAGAAGCGTGGCAAACCCAAGCGATGCATCATGTTGCACACAGAGCCTCATTCCAAGGGATTTCCCAAACTTCACCATACCTTACTACAGCAAATTTCCCGCAAAATTCCAGTGATGCCAGCATACTTAGGAAATGCCTCAACGGCACCTTTTTCACTGCTGACCATCAAAAATATCGGGATGCAGATGAAAGTACAGATTGCCCTTTTTGCCATAACGCAGACAGCCAATTTCACAGACATTGGGAATGCCCAAGCCTGGAAGATGCCAGAAAATCTATGCCTGAACACCACCGCCAACTGGCCATGCAGTCGCACCCTGCGACTTTCAACCACGGATGGATTCCAGCACCTGCAGCATTGCCTTATTTCCGACAAGCACTTCACAATATTCCTGACAACACCCATAATTTAATTATTCCCGAAATAGTCCCACCCACTTTAGACATTTTCACAGATGGGTCATGCCTTAACCCAGCCTGCAAAATGACCAGACTAGCATCTTGGGCAATTGTCCTTTACACGCCAGATAACCAACATGATTTCACACCAGTGGGAGCAAGTGTATTGCCGGGCCTGATCCAGACAATCACTAGAGCTGAACTGACAGCTGTCATAGCTGCTTTGATTCTTGCGGATCGTCTCCGTAAGCCATTTCGGTTGTGGATTGATAATGACTTTGTGGTAAATGAATTGCGACAGGCTTTTGAAACACCTGATTTTTTCTTTTCCAAGATTTCTCACAAAACTGCCAATCATGATTTGCTATTGACCCTTCACCTGTGGGCCCACCGAACCAAACTCTTGTGTAAGGGAATTCTCAAAGTTTACAGCCACCAAGAGAACTATGAAGACGCAGACCCAGCTACTGAATTTGCAATCGCAGGTAACGCAGCGGCAGATGAGGCAGCAGGGAAAATCTGCCTTAGTTTTCCTCATGTACACAAACTATGGAAAGTGGTATCCAAGCAGGTTCGAGAGTTAGTAGCATTTCGTTGTTCTTTGCACACCATGTTTGTACAAGTTGGGAATCTTGCTTTGCGTTTAAAATCTCACCAGTCACGGGGAGTCTCTGTGGCACAAGGGCCGACCCACTCAGCTGAAACCATAGTGATGTCTCACTGGCGAGTTAGCCATTTGGGTGCCCCGCTTGCACCCTACATCACTGAGGACTGGGGTAAGATAGCGCAATGGATAGATACTATTCATGAGGATGGACAACCGATCCAGCTGTGGTCTTGGTATCAGCTTTATCTTGATCTTCAGGTATGTTACCCAAACACATCCCCATGGTATAAGAAAACTGTTAAAGCATGGCAAAATGGCCGAGATTGCCCGACAGTGCCTTTCAGGAAAAGGTGCCGATGGTTCATGAATTATGTCACACGCACATGGAAACACTTGAAGGTAGAGCTCCCCCTGCGACTTTGCAGGCCAACCTCTGACGTCTTGCAGTTCTGGTGCCCTTGTGTGACGGTCATGGTAAGTCCAGAACGAACAGCCGCAATTGACCAACAACTCGCGAGCTGCCGTGCACGATACGTGGAGTGGAAGGATCTCGATTTCTTCGGCATGTAGAAGTTTTGGGGGCTCAATGTAGTCCGCTTCGGCCGTCTACTTTGAGATCAGCAGGAAAAGTGATAGGAAAAGTGATAATATATTATAGATTATACAAGGTGAGCCTAAGGTGAGCCCTCCCAGATAGCTAAGTTAACTTAACTTATATACAATTTGATGACCTAGGGTTCATGGGGACTATATCTTATAGTTAATGGGTTTACAAACCAACTTATACAGTAACTGGGGGGGCTCACGTTCTATGTATTTTACATCAAACGATTTAGGTTTCAATTTTCTTCCCTATAGGGTTTCAAACACCTTCTGAGAGTGTATTTGGGATTGGTCTTTGGGGCCTAAACACCTTCTCAGATGGTATTTCAAACACCTACTACTTGTATCAGTGCGGTTGACCGTTGTACACTTAGCCTGGGATATGCCTCGAAAATTCGTGGATTGGTATTTTGTCAGCTGAAGCACCAGTGCATGGGAAGCTCTACGTAGTGTTGGTGTATAAATTATACAAAACTTGGTTATTGTTTTGGAGATTTTTGGAGTGTTAGAAAATATCGCATATGGAGCATATGGCTGGTGTAATCCCATCCCCCTAATGACTTAGTCTTTGGGGTACTGTATTTAATGTTTATACTGTTTATAGGTGTTGTGGATAGGAATATGCATCTACCGGTAAATTTCCAGTGGACAGCTTCTCGCAGAATGAGGGCGTAGCAGCGTCGTAAAACGCGCAAGGTCAGCTGGAACCTTTCCACAGTTGTGGTTGCCAGCGGGCGCACCAGGCGCCTGGTAATTTCGTGTGTTTTCTGTGTTAAATGGGTGAGGGTGATGTTAACGTGCATTGGACTTGCACACATACGTGATGCTACGTTACTGCACGTTCTCTTCAATTTACACAACTACGTGATGCTATGCTACTGCACGTTCTCTTCAATTTACACAACTACGTGATGCTACGCTACTGCACGTTCTCTTCAATTTACACAACTACGTGATTACGTTGACTGGGGTGGGGGGGTGGGATGGGTGAGGGTGATGTTAACGTGCATTGGACTTGCACACATACGTGATGCTACGTTACTGCACGTTCTCTTCAATTTACACAACTACGTGATGCTATGCTACTGCACGTTCTCTTCAATTTACACAACTACGTGATGCTACGCTACTGCACGTTCTCTTCAATTTACACAACTACGTGATTCTACGCTACTGCACGTTCACAGAAAAGTGAAGACTTTGGTGGGGTCAGAGGTGAATCCATCTCTGCGACGTCGTTGTTTCCAATATGTGTGGAGATGTAATCTCCAAACTTGTACACCACTGGTCATGCTGAAAGAGCTGGCAAAGTTGGTGAAAAACAACGACGCCGACAACTGCTAAAAGAGTTGAAGAGAGACGTTTTGATGCAGAAACGCTATAAAAATGCCAGGCGCCTGACGCGCCCGCGACCTAGTGGTTGTCCCGGAGGACCTATGCGGTGAAAAGGAGCTGGGCTGAGCTGCATGTGGTTGGGATTTGATGAAGGTCCCATGATGAAGTTACCCTTTGGTGTACTAATATAGCTGTAGCATCTGGAAAATAGTAAATCAAAGAACTAAATGCTCGTTTTCAATGGCTATGTCATGTTTTTTTTTCAGCAGGTATATTAAATTGCTATTATAGACAATGGGTTGCTTTAAGTATTTCCTAATTTTTCTTATGTTCAAAAAAACACGCTACTTGGGCTGCTGATCCTGATTTTTTGTGATAGGGCGAAAGCAGAAATCACCAAAAAATCATGGCCATGTAGACATATAACCCCCCAAAATTGGTGGATGTGCCCTTTCATGTAAACACCTGGTTGGTGGTTTGGAACTGTTTTTTTTATTTTTCCATATATTCGGAACGGTAACCCCAACTGACGAACTCCATCATTTTTCAGAGGGGTAGGTCAACCACCAACCAGACACAAAAAAGACATCTATAGATTATAGTAAGATCAGCATTTTGTATCATTATTTATATCTAGGTATATCTAGGTAAATCATAGGCCCTGGTGACCAGGTTAGGGGTTGATGCCGCCATGGCCGCCATGGTCGCAGGGAAATGGAGATGCCAGAGGTGGCCGCCGCTAGGGTTTTCAAGCTTGAAAAATGGTGAAACATGGTGAAAACCTATGGAACAACGGTGAAAAATGGAGAATTTTCCGATAGTTTCTATGGTGAGAAGCTATGAAACCCGGCAGTTTCCGGTGAAGATCTAATTCCCCACCTGCCAGGACAGGGTTGTTAGATTTTATCAGAGTTGTTCTTCTCATTCTCCTCCTTCTTCTCCTCCTCCTCCTTCTCCTCCTTCTCCACCACCTCTACCTCCACTTCCATGTTCACTTCCGCCTTGCCAACTCTTCGCCAAGCTCTTCGCCAACTTCCGCACGCAGTGGGCACTGCTGGACCTCAACTGCAAGGGTCTGAGCGCACTGGGCACCGCTCGACCTCAACCTGGGACCTTCCGAGCTCAGTGAGCACCGCTGGACCTCAACCTGGGACCGTCCGAGCTCAGTGAGCACCGCTGGACCTCAACCGGGACCCTCCGAGCACCGCTGGACCTCAACCTGGGACCCAGCTCAGTGAGCACCGCTGGCCCTCAACAGCCAGATAGAATGCCAGAAGATATGCCAGATAGAACGCCAGATAGAGTGTCAGAAAGACTGCCAAAAGATATGCCAGATAAAGTGCCAGAATGTTTGCCAGATAGAAAGAATGCCAGAAGATATGCCAGATAGAATGCCAGAAGGTATGCCAGATAGAATGTCAGATAAAATGCCAGAAGGTATGGCAGATAAAATTCCAGAATGTTTGCCAGATAGAACTCAGAAGATTTGCCAGATAGAATGCCAGATAGAATGTCAGATATGCCAGAGGATATGCCAGATAGAGTGCCAGAAGATTTGCCAGAACATATGCCAGAAGATATGCCAGGTAGAATGCCAGAAGATATGCCAGATAGAATGCCACAAGATATGCCAGATAAAATGCCAGAAGATATGCCAGATAGAATGCCAGAAGGTATGCCAGATAGAATGTCAGATAGAATGCCAGAAGGTATGCCAGATAAAGTGCCAGAATGTTTGCCAGAACATATGCCAGAAGATTTGCCAGATAGAATGCCAGATAGAATGTCAGAAAATATGCCAGAAGATATGCCAGATAGAGTGCCAGAAGATATGCCAGAACATATTGCAGAAGATATGCCAGGTAGAATGCCAGAAGGTATGCCAGATAGAATGCCAGAAGATATGCCAGATAAAATGCCAGAAGATATGTCAGATTGAATGCCAGAAGATTTGCCAGTAACAAAACGTATAGATGTCATGATGGGGATAACTCAGTAAAGTATTTTTTTTTACAATTCTGATGAGGGGGAATTGTCCTCAAATGGTTTGTTTCAGGTCGGTGTGCATAACTACCAGCTAGTTTTAAATGTCTTCACCAGAGGATTTCAGGGTTTTGACGCATACCCGTTGTTAAAATGGGCGGTTATACTCCTTTGTGGCAATTTAATGAAATTTGGAGCGTTCCTAATGGCCGGGGGTACCCCAAAATGGATGGTTTATAATGGAAAATCCAGTTGACATGGATGATTTGGGTGTACCCGTATTTTAGGAAACCTCAGTTTTGAGTTACAAGCAGCTTTGGGGCAAGTAAACCTTGCCGCACACAAGCAACGTCAAATTTGGGTACTTGATCTTGAAAGTTCTGGAAACACTTTGAGAGGCATCGAAGGTGCCTGATGACACCCCGCCAAATACTGTGATATATTGTGTATGTTATACCCCTGTGAAATTCTCATGTCCCTCCATTTTTTTACATTAAAAAAACAAAAAAAACGGTGATTCTACTATTGAACAGAGTCAGAACAGAGTCATTTGTTGGGCTCCATGTTAGACTGTAGGGAATCTGCGTGAGATAGCTGTATTTGTTTGCTTTTGTGCAGTTTATCTCCATTTTGGTGTAGTATATTGATCTCCCAGTTGTGTACTTGTTGAAAACATCCCATTAAAGTGCCACGGTTGGAAACTATCATGTTTGAAATGTGTTGGATATTAGTGGTGTATCCCTCGATTTTGATGACATTTCCTGATAAATTTTTGTAGTCGTTGATCGTTAAGTGGCCGTGTTGGACGACAAGCAACTGCACAACTACCAATTTTACGATATGCTCATTCAATCCGACATGTAGGCTTCCTAAGTCACGGAGGATCCCCAGTCGTCACCATAGGTTTCAATACTAAGTCCTGGTTTCATGATTGGATGACTTGGGGGTACTCCCATTGGAAACCTCTACGAGTCCAATCTTCAGGCACCTCTCCGCCTGAGCCACTCGCGAGGCCTTTGGGATGATTAGATTCATGGTTGACATCCTCAGTTCTCTACGGTTTGTTTATTATTATTATTATACATAAACCACTTACAATAGGTGGTGCCCCCCCAGTTATGTTTATTGGTTTAGATATAAATTTCATATATCAACCATCAACCCCGTTTAAGCTACAGAAATAAACCAATTCGACTCAGGAAATGTTAAGCTAAGCTATGCTGTGCCGATGGCCCCAGCAACCAGCAAGATTCACAGCCGTTGATGATACAAAATCTCACTAACCTCTAGCGCTTCTCAGGGATGATTGCGGCAGGATTCAGATCTTATAGAAAGTTCCAAAGCCAAAGGGATACCCAATGCCCTTGGACGGTGACTGTCATGTGTAATATTGATACTATATATATATGCAAATGTGCAGACAATGGCATAATGGACATGGGACGTCAAATGGTAATTGTTATTGAAGACATTTCTTCACCCTAAGAAATAGCTCCAATGGACAGTGCTAGATCTGTGCATTTTTTTGGTCCCTTATTGAAGCTATGAATCATAGGGGAGTGGGATTATCAGATTACTATCAAACAAAGGAATTTGGATATTGGTACTGTTGCCTACCCTTTGCTGGTTGGTGGTTTGGAACATTTTTTCCATATATTGGGAATAACAATCCCAACTGACTAATATTTTTCAGAGGCGTTGAAACCACCAACCAGTTTTGGCTAATATAGCTATGGAAAATACCCATTAAAATAATCAGCAAACCATCGAAGTAGTGGCCAGTCTCCAAAAAAATCTCTGCGAAATTCACAGATGGCTGTTGTTTCCCGATGATATCCCCATAATATCCCACTAAACAACCCTTACCCTCTGGTAAAATAACATAACATCATAACTATGGAAAATCACATGTTTTAATGGGAAAGACAACTATAAATGGCCATTTTCAGTAGCTTTTTGTATGTTTACCAGAGGGTATTTTTGATGGTTAGATCACCATCTTGACGATGATTCCTCGGCTCCAGGCCAGAAACCGACCAAACGCACTTGGCTGCGACAGATGGAGGCGGTCATTCAGAATGTGTTTTGCCATAGATATCCTTTGGGAAAACTCCTCAATGGCTACGGACGATCACGATTTTTATAGCTAAATCAACCATACATGGCAATGTTCAATGGCTTTGTTTTGTCATAATGTGAGTAAAGCAATAAAGCATTACCCCTATTATGGGTGATGTATGATTGCTTTACAATACATGAGAGGTAACAGTGTGATTGCCATTTTTTGTGGTAAATGAACCACCCCACATTTTTTTTATGGGTGTTATAAACATGTATAGACCATTGGTTTATGATTGCTTTATCAACATCGCATGGATATCATGGGTTTGTTTAAGGTGTTTTTCCAATTTTCCCAATGGGATATCCACCATTTGTGGATTCTTATAGGGACAGTGTTTATTTCTTGGGGGTTGCTTAGGCAAACGGTTTGAGGCCATACATGGATATGGCTGGTGGTCTCAGAAATGTTAAACATGTTCAACCATAGGAGTGGGATGATGATTTTTTCCACTGACTGGTTAAGATTCTTCAGGCCGGTGGCTCAACCACTTCACTTTTCCGTTTGTAAATCATTGGACACGTGTAAATCCTACATGTCTCACCCAAGGCCTTTGACCTCTTAAAGTCTTAGCCATTTATTTAGACCATGAATGCGGTAAAGAGAAAATGCCAAAACCCTTCCAAGTCATCATCCTTTATGGGTGTTCTAAACCATCCCTACTTGGTGCTTCATCCTCGGTTAGTTCACCCTAGGGATTTCCCACGAGGCGTTTTGTAGGGGCAATCTCCACTGAAAAAACATCCAGAAAAACTAGGGTAAACTAAGCCACTTACGATTCCTGGGATGAAGCTCCAAGCAAAGTTTGCTAGTTGTTTATGGCAGGCTGAAGCCGGTAGCCCCGGTAGCCAGGCCATGCTGCGCTTATCTCAGGGTTGTCGCGCCCGAGGCGCCCAGAGGCGCCCCGATCATCGCTGATCCACGCATTTTGGGGGATGGGGAGGATGGGGAGGGTTGGAAACAGAGAAAGATTCGGTGTATGGATGGATTTGACCTGGGTTAACTATAGGATGTATGGATGGATTTATGATGATTTATGGTGAATTGAATATATCTATAGTTAGATGGCTCAACAAAATGGTTTACCCTTCATTTTGTGGATGGTTTTATGATGTTTTATGTCCTATGTCCATGACCAAAAGTCATTGTGGAACAACGGTGGATTGTTTTCGAAGTTGAGTCATCCATCTGGTCGGAGAACGCCAGGCCCAAGTCGAGGCCGCCTCTTTGTGGATGACAAGCCATGACAGATCATAGTTAAGTTATGTTAAGTTCATAGATCTGATCTGATAAGCAGTATGAGTGCTGTATGTAGGTTTTTTATTGAACATGATTTTTGACTTGTGTTTCCATCAGGACTTGGGCTAATGTTCGCCAAGTGACATGTTGAAACTTCAGATGTTCGGCCGAAGGATGCTTGGGACGTGTTACTGTGCATCCCAATGGCCATTATAATGGGGACATGGTAATTAAGAAGGTGACAAAAACTATGATTCAGCGTTGACTCACATTAGATTTGGTGGTACCATGTGGTACCTGTATCTGATGTTCAGACATCTAGACAATACATGACAATACTGTCTGGTTTGCGGGACAAAGATGTGTTTTCCTATGTATGTTTCCCTCAAGCACATGATACATACAACTCCAGTGCTTGGAACGAATGGAGCTACAAAGCTAGATTAGCAGAAGGTTGAATAGATAAAAACCTGTACTGCTATTTGCACAATCGTTGTAGATCACCAAATTCCTTCAAGAATCATCTGAGATGGTTTGTCGTCACGATCCCTCCACGTTTGGATGTGGCTTCGTACTCTAAGATTTGCGGCACAGCGGTGCCCCAAAGTTTGGGCTTAACGCGCTGTTGGCTTTGTTTTTTTTCGCGGTGTGCGAAGGTCTGCTGGCAGAAAAAGGCAGCGGGAATTTGGAATCGCCAACTGTCTAGGTGCTTTTCCGATCTAAGTCTCTTCCCCCAGATAGGTCTAGAGCTGAAACTGCGCTGCTTATTTCTGAAGTTCATGCAGGTGCGGGTATTTGATATTATGGGGAAGTATTAAGTTAAAGAGAAGGCAACTGCACGAAGGATTCGATGTTGCACGTTCGGCGGGTCGCGCGCAAGCTGCTCAAGTAAAAGATAACTGGAGTTGCATGACACAATGACCTCAAATGACTCACATTGCAACTAGTTGATGCTATAACTGAACCTGTCAAGTATCAGTTTAACCTCACCCAAGCATAGTCTAACCATATCATCCATGTCCAAGAATCGCCGCATGGAGCCATGGAACTTCCATGGAACTCCAATACACTTGGGAGGGAATCCACTTCAACTCCTCAAGTCATTTGGTGTGCACCTGCTGTGTGGCCATTGGGCCATGCGCCTTTCCTAAGATGGCAGGACCTTGGGAGCCATTGGAGCCTTCTGATGCTTCTGATGTTCAAAATCCACTATATCCCCACTTATATCCACTCAGAGGCCGGTCAGAGGCCTGTCAAAACAAGCTAAAACAAGCCCTCCTCGGCACCTGCGCTTGAGGACTGGTGAGACATGAGCGACGCTTTGGAGCAATTGGTTTGGGTCACCCAGTGGCCATGAACCGCCGGCAGCGGTTCTCGCCAAAGTGTGGCCATGTTTATTTGGAAAATGATTACTAAGCAGTGGATGGAATGGGGTACCCATGAGCAGACAAACCGAAGTAGATTTCACCAATCATTAGTCGTGTTAAGCATGTTGGTACCTTCAACTTTTGAATTTGTTGATGCTGTTCCGAATAAGATCCATATTCCCACGGTCTTTTTGATTATATACCCTCCAGTAAGTTAATATAAGTCATATATGTAGAAAAAACACACCATGTGCGGATCACTTCCTTGGGAACCCGTGGTTTTTCTATATCCACCTTAGGTTTTAAAGGCTACATTGGCTACATTGGCTACATGTTTGCTCCAAGGCAGAAGTACGAGCAGCTCAACGTGCGCTGGCTCTCGAGGTGGGGACCTCAAGAGCTGCAAGGACCAACGAATCGCCATGGATATTACTAAGAATCTCCGCACATTTATATACCATCCATCCTTATCTATCCTTATCTATCCTTATCTCTATATCCTTCCTTATCTATACTGTATATCCTTATCTATCCTCATCTGAAAGGTTTGTGGATGATTGTAGGCAACTTTGCGGGGACTCTAACATTGTCCATTTTGTTTAGTCGTGGGGGGTTGTGGAACCTCGAATCCTTTGGGGTGTGATTGCTGGGTGAATTATTTCTCCAAATCAGGTGAATCAGGTGAATCAGGTCATCTATAAATTGGCCGTGTTTCACGGTGGGCGATGTAACTTAAATCTCTAGGGGTGTCTGGGGTGTCGTTTCGGTGGCACTTTGCCAACAGATCCTCGCCACCAGGTGGAGAACAGCAGATCGGCGCAGCAGCGAGAATTGGAAGGACCAGCTTTTTGGAAAGACCGCAGATATGGTTTCCCTTAAATGTTGGCCATTTTAGGAGCCACTGGTGTATCCCAAGTCATCCCAAGTCGCGAATCCAGATGGATGTTATGAGATAACACCCCCGTTAGTTATGTGACAACATGTGACAACAAAAACCACAGAAAACCCACCATTCTATTTTGTTGATTACTAGGGCAATCTTAGATGGGTAGAAACTAATCCTAACTAGTCTTTTGGTATCAATGGGATTATCTATTAACCAGCATTTTTTTTTGTGCTGGGTATCTAAGATTGGCCATGATTAATTTGAGAAACCCTGGTTGCTAAGAATCTACCAAACTTGGGGATGGTTTATACCACCCATAAACATGGTAACATCAGGGGATGGTCTACTATTGGGTTTGCTTTATTAAACCCAAAAAAATCCATGAATCCATGTCATTTACACGTCACATGGATCCGGTGAGATTTTTCTGTTGCTGAAGTTCTACCGTGGTCTTCAAAGTGTTCCGGCAACACTTGTCTAGTTCAATTACCATGTTTATATTGTGTATATGAATACATATGAATACATATGATTGGTAAGCAGAATAGTGTTTCATAGAAACCAAATTTTGATTTCAAATAAACCAAGTAAATTCCAGTAGTCTTTCAGTCTTTCACAATAATAGCGAAGAATTAGACCGCAAGAAATGGCAAAGACATGCAAATTGGTAACACCTCAAACATTGGATTTGGTTCTCCCAGACCCTCTGGACCTTCAACGTAGCTATGGAAACTTACAATCCTATCAATCATCGAAGTAAATGGGCCATAAATATATATATATATATACATATGGTGGTGTCCTAAAATAGGGGTACCCCTAAATCCTCTAGAAATTAGTAGGGTTTTCCATGAAATAAACCATCCATCTGGGGATACCCCTATGGAAACCCACATATCTAGACCATAGCTATGTCATAGCACAGGCCTTGCGGCCTCAGCCCTGGAACTCACCGAAGCCTTGCAGCAGCTCTCAGATGAGGCGGGCCAGGCGGCCGCGATTGGTTGATTCCTGGGTAAATTACCCTCTGGTAATTTAACATAGCTATTGAAAATGACCATTTATAGTGGATTTTCCCATTGATTTCATGGTGATTTTCCATAGTTATGTTAGTTTACCAGAGGGTATAACGACCGAACCCTGTTCTCCCGAACCCTGGGAAGAATGGCCGCAAGATTCAGGTTAGTGAAATATTATAATTTACCCATATAATATATATATAGGGGATCGTCAGAATCCATGAGAAATGGGGGAATTATCAGAATGAAAACCCTATTGGTTGATATGATATATTGGGAAATCTATGAACATGTTACAATCCATGGGCAATGCTATCAACTAGGCAGTGTAACGGGATGACATAGGGATTATTTTGGTATAGCTTAATTCTATCTTATGATTATTGACAGCCCCATTTTTGGGATGGTACTGAAAAAAACGGGACTTTGTGGCTTTGGCAACCCATTCTTGGCCCAAAAACCCAAATGGTAATACGGTATGTAGCGTAACGGTCCACATTCGAAAAAGCCCAGCTACTGGATGATGAAGACACGTTCAACAGAAGGGCTTACCGTAAAAAGTTACCCAGGAATCGTTTATTATAAGTTTACCGTAATAGCTTTACCACAAAAAACGCAACGGACTTTCCTGAAAGAAATGCGGTTTGTGTTTCTTAACATTTCTGGAAACATAAAAATGGATAAACTTTTCAACATGGCCAACATGGAAATGTATCATCAATCAACCTTTACCAAACATTTCAGGAAACATTAAACTACCATAATTCAATCATCATTTACCAATCATTTACCAATCATTTACCATTTACCAAAATTTCAATCATTTACCAATCATTTACCAATCGTTTTACACATTTTTCAGGTTGAACGTATGCGGCTGGCCGACAAAGCAACGAAGCAAGGCTGAGCGCCGCGGCGCTTCCCGGGACCTGGCGGCCGCGCGGCGCCGGTACCTTGAAAGCAAGAAGTCGCTGGTTTCGACTTTAGTTGTTCATGTGTGTATAATTATGTATATTATATATATATTATTACTATTATTCTAGCTCCAAGTTACCCAAATTCAGAAAATGTACATATACTATGAATCCATCGTACTCCAGACCTGTCTCTTTGGACCCACTGTTTTCCCAACCTGTTTCCCTGTGTGTGACATGTTTCACACCTGTGAAATGACTGGTTGCGATGGGAAGACCTTTCAGCTCAATTTGGAAATTGTTTGGCACCATGTCGATGCCTTGTGTTGTTCCTGAAATGC
This sequence comes from Cladocopium goreaui, assembly GCA_947184155.2. Classification (NCBI taxonomy): domain Eukaryota; class Dinophyceae; order Suessiales; family Symbiodiniaceae; genus Cladocopium; species Cladocopium goreaui. Next base: position 180,671 of record CAMXCT020000949.1, read on the forward strand.
TATGGAGCCTGGATGAGCTAAAGCGTGTCCTGATAAGTGAGTTTCCCATTTTGGAGACTGAAGAAGGAGAGGGTTTCAAAATATTGTTTGACTTGTTTGTTGAGTGGGCTGAAATCCTGTTAAATTACAACAACCAGCATCCGCTCGCTCTGTTGAATTTGGGGAATTGTGGCCCAGAATCCTTCTCTCAGGGGATTTCCGGCCGCGCATACTCATGTCGCATCGCACTCGAGGGGTGTCATCGCACCACAGAGGACCCCATCGCACTCCACACACCTACTCACAGATCATCGTACTCCACAAAAGGGATCGTACACCAGAAAAACTTGCGCAGACAGCCAAAAACATTTTTTTTCGAAAAATTGACCTGAAGAGTTTTTTTTATTTTTTTTCCTCTTCGGAGGTAAAATGCTCTGGAATCTGATAATATGGAATATGGGGGAAATTGTTGTTTTTCCAGCGTTTTGAGCAGTCGCGCATACAATCGCATTCCATGAAATTTTGATACTTTTGACCTGTGGAGGCTATGGAAATTCTCGATTGTTGTCTTAGTCGTGCGCGATAGAGTGTGATGCCTTGTGGGTATGTGGAATGGAATTTGCAGCCTCGATTTGGTCAAAAATGATATTAACATATGCCTGAGAAGCCCACATGCAGGAACGGCAACGCATACGGGGGGGGCATCGTACTCCAGGGGTGGCATCCTACTCAATGTAACTGTATTAAGTGGAAATATGGTACCATTTGGGTTCGAGGAAGAACAGCGTAATCCAGACTTGGCCCCGTTTACAGATGCGGAAGCTGAGCCGCCAGCCAAACGCGTCAAAAAATAAGCTGAACAGCTTATCCAATGGTCTTAAAAGATCATAGAGGGAAGTTGATGATTCATGAGAGAAACAAGACTTAATGATTATGTTTATTCAAGAAATCATTGCTTGAGAAGGTTCTCAGCGGGGTTAAACATGTGCGATTGGACATGACAGCACGTGACAAGGGAGCGCCTGACAAGGGTCACACAACCTTATTCTCATCATCAAAGGTCGTTCATTATTTTCCAAATTTCCGGAGCTATTTTTGCATGGGATATGAACAGCCTTGGAATATGGGTAAGGTTTTGCTAGAATTATTTTTATTTTTATTGTTATTATAATATATATATATATCTATTATTGTTATTTATTTTATTTATTATTATTATTACTATTATATATATAATAGAATTAAATAAATATATATATATATATGATATTTACATGGTGCAATGGTGCTAGTTAATCTCTGAATATGACATTTTTCCAGAAACAATGAATAGAAATTGGTAGTGAAACATTACAGAACATTGATTTAAGTGTGGTATCACTGATTTTGGGATGTATGATGAGTGTAGTAAAGCCAAGTGTCATATGGAACTATATACCATCTGGTTATGACCAACATAGCCATGGAAAATCACCATTTTTAATAGGTAAACCATCTATAAATGGGCCATCTATACCATGGTTATGTTAAATAACCAGAGGGTATAAAATGAAAACAACAAGATGATATTTGGATATATTTGGTGTAAATGATGTTCTAAACTTGGAATCCATGGAGTTACCAGAGTTTTCTGTCCAGAATGGAACATGATCAACCGGTGATTTGAGATGGTTATTGTCAATGCCTTGGTGAACTTTAGGGGGAACAGTCACTAACATATCTACTGTAGCCTCAAGTTGTTGAAACCACAGTAACGTAACCAAAAACCACCAATAGAATTTTGGACACATGGAGATATAACCAACAGCTTATAGCGAAAGATCACAGCTAGATATATCAATGTGCACCCTTAGAGGACCAAGGGACAGTTAGTAACTTGTGCACCCACCGTGACAGTTAGTAACTTGTGCATCCACCGTGACAGTTAGTAACTTGTGAACTTGTGACAGTTAGTAACTTCCAAACCAGGAGATCTTAATTATGTACTACGACAATTGTAATCAACACTCCCATTCGATCTACATCACACCATATCAGCTTAATCACCCATGTAAGCCTCACAAAGCACAACGCCAAGGGCCAAAATGGCCGAGTCCATCTTGGAAGGGTTCACCACGTCATTGCCATGATGTGAATGTGATCAAAACCGAAGTGACATTGAAATTTACTGGTTTAAGATGCATTAAGATGCATGTGTAACATCCAACGTAACCCTTTGTGTTGCACTCAATTTAATTGTGCTTTGATATAGTCTGGCGCTGAACCTTGGTGGATGTCCCATCCAAGGTCCTCTGAGCTTCATATGGAGCTACTTCTGGCGCAGGCAGTGTGATGTTGTAGTGTTGTTTCGGGCCGTCCATGTTCGCAAATTCTTGGCAAGGTACATCATGTTACTAATCTGTTGAACCTGCTGATATAGGATATGTATATTATGTTGATTATAGCTGTATACATATATGCATGCATGCATCCATCCATCCATCCATACAGTTTGTGTATATGATGTATATGTATATATGTGTACATCACTGAAGGTAACTGCTGGGCAACTGCCACACGGTCCCAGAGTCCCCTGGGAGGTGTGTATGAAACGATTGTGGGACTTGAACTGACCTACTTGAGGCTTAGGCATGCAAGCAACCAGCACAGAATCAGTGATGTTGGGGATCCAGGGCGAAGGTTCAATGAGTTTTTACAAGAAATCGGGAAATGCCCAATTGATCAATTGCCCATTACATTCGTTTATAACAACGGGAACTACGGTTTTTGTTTGTTTCGAGTGATAACAACAGAGGCATCAAACACAAAGTTCATGGCGAGTATATACAATACAACCTGGCCCCTAGAAGTCCTGATTCAGTATCGGGATTCCGTATGATGAATATGTCATTGGGTGATGGGATTATTATTTCAAAGATGTCAGTCAGATTCTCTAGAGTCTCTACAGCCAGGCAGATACAGATGGTGGGGCTTCCAAGATGTGCCAAGATCTGGATGGGTTGCAATGTGGCCATAGCTATTCTCAGATTCTTAAACATGTTTAAACACTCCATTTTTTGGGCGTCAATGATTTTGAACAGAGTCCACAAGTGCCATAATTCATGGGACTTTGAGTCCCTTGATCAATGCTCAAGTTTGGCGACATGTTTTGCTACTCCCGCCGTGCAAGAAACGGCCACAAACATATGATTGACATCGTCAGATCCTTCATGGTGATTTGTTTGCCTCCACACCTGGTAGTTCCAAATCCTCCAAACAGAATGGGAGTTACCAAATATGTTCCAATTTCCGATCTTGGCAGATATAGGAGTCCTCAACATGTTCCAAGATTTTCCAACACCACCGAGGAGACTGTCAAGACGCTAAGCAGGTGCCTGGGAAATTTACTTCGGGTAGCTGAGTGGATTTTTAATGAAAAGTGTGTTTACCTTGCTCTAGTTGATGTACAATGTTGTTACAGTATATTGTTGTTATCCAATATGTTTTTGAGATGTATAACTTCAAACTGTTTTAACCATAGCTCAAGATGTTCCGTCAGCTTGAAGTGGTTCAAATACCGCATGTCAAGACCAGATACAATTGAATTTAAGTTGTTAATGTGTTAGACATAAATGGGATTGAATGGGGACATTTACAAACTCACCGGCTATATTGCTATATACTATAATTATAGACTGTTCCAACAAATAACTTAATTATGCATGTGGTATAATATACTAAATATTAATTCATATCATAATATTTGCAATTATAGCAGTTTTAGTTTTAGATTTTGATGTCTTGATTCGTCAGTGAGGTAATGTACAAACGAACCAGCTAGGTAGATGAAGGACTGGAGCGGCGAAAGCTACAGGCCGGGCCTCGGGTCAGTCGGGTCGGTCGGTTGAGGGTGGTGCCTCTTTTTTTGTTAAACTGGATCGATTCCAAGTATTTCTTCATGTTGGTCAATTATAAGAACATGTTGGTGAACTATGTATAAATCTACGCTTAGTTTTGTTTGTTACTTC
>CAMXCT020000949.1:189656-193370 GCA_947184155.2 Cladocopium goreaui
AGGATAGTGAAAAGCCAATAGTGGACTACTACAATGACCAAACTGAAAGGTAACATTTGTTCGGTCAAGCGACGTACGGATCTCTACTATGGTATTGATTTTCAGAGAGCCTTTGATCCATGTGTTCCACCTGCGTTCCACCAACTCAATTTAGCACCGCATCATGTCATCATGTCATACCACATCCAACGATTGTCAAGCGTGAAATCATGTGACTAGACCTGGGTCCAACTCAAAATCGTGGCATCGGACTGCATAAATCAAGTCAAAGTCTTCATGTATTATATGTATTTATCAACCATATCTATTTTTTAGTATTTTTTTGGGTACTATAGCTATCGATAGCAGAAACCAAGATCTTGGATGCTCCTGAGGCATTTTGTCTGCCCATGTGGCTCCAAGACGCGAGAGGGGCCCTTCCGGTCCCGTCCTGAGAAGAGAGGTGCGGATGGACTGCTTCAAGCCAACCAGGAAGGGATCAGGAAAGAGTTGCAGCCAGGTTTAACATGGAACCCCCGTTTCACGTCCATTTCCATGACCAAGATCTCCCAGATCCATAGTACAAGGGTTCAAGAGGACTATTGGAATCACCTGGGGTTGATATGGGTTGATTCATTGACAACAGTCCCATATATTTAAGGTGAACATCACCTGACGATCTGATGACCCTCATGGTTGGCTCTCTCAACAGGACCTTTTTCTAGGACCGATATCCATCGCCATGGGCCATGGCTGGCCTTCAGCGGCGAACCATGTCGACCATGTCCTAACATTTCCCACTTGTTTCCCAATCAGTTTCTGCCTGATGTCCTGATGTGACAAACTACTTTGAATGCTCATGTTCTTCTTGTCAATTGAGCAGTATTCGACTGGTGATTATACTATATATATACCCTTTATACATTGGCCATGGCCATTTTCTCATGATCACATGGGGGTTTCCATCAATGGTACCACAATAGCTGGATGGCTTATAATTGAAAATCCCAAACAAAAGATGGAGTTTCAATTGTTGAGAAAATCAGTTTCCCCTTGAATGGGCATATGTGGGTTTCCATACATGGGGGATACCCAAAACGGTTGGTTTGCAATGGAAAATCCCAAACGAAAACGGATGATAACTAGGTGTACCCCCATTGATGGAAACCCCCATATGATTTAGTCCATGAAGTGGGAATCCCCCTTCACCCAGCAGTTTCCCGGGAACAGTTCAGAATTTTGACCAATTTCCTCAGCTGCCGGTGGCATTACTTTCTGGACAATCCCCCATGTATAGTTGAGTTTCTCATTAAAACCCTTCATTTCAAAGGTATGTCCAATTGTCACAGGTTGGTGGTTTGGAATATGGCTTTTATTTTTCCATATACTGGGAATAATGATCCCAATTGACTAATATTTTTCAGAGGGGTTAAAACCACCAACCAGGTCATTTTTGATTACCAGAGGGTAAAGCAACAACTATCCACGAATATTCACATTAGTTATCCATTAATTATCCATTGATCATCCACTAATCATCCCAGTTTCCATCTATTGATGCGCTCGAATCATCATGAATTAATATCCACTAATTATTGTGTACACAAATTGTACTGTCGTGTACTGTCCATATATATATATATATATATATACCACTATATATTTTACCCGTATACTAGATGATAGTTAGTGGATAGATAATGATAGATGCTTTACACTATTCACTAATTATCGCGATGTATATTATCACGATGTATATTATCCACTAGTTGTACTATCCATGAATTTTCCATGATACTATAAGTCTTAAAAATACAAGTTACCTGTTATACGTCATTTTTAATATATCCGTTACCTATCCATTAAGTATTACATATCAGGATAACTAATAACTTCTAAGAACTATTAGATAAGTCATGTCCATTAGTTAATTGTAACTGTCATATGTCAAATGTCAAATATTATTTCCATAATATTACCATACTACCAATAATTTGCATATTACCAAATTAACTATGCCCATTCTTGGTAAGATGGTATATGGTAAACAATATATAATAATATTACCCAGATTTTGTTTTACCCAAATATATACCACAATATTACCATAGTATCATATGTTAAATATGGTAATATGGGTAATATCATATGGGAATGTATGGGTAATATGGTCAAGTATGTTACTATATACCATATTATGGTTAGACCATTCTTGGCCGCTGATCTCCGGCGCAGTTCCATGCCTCTGGCGCCACGAGTTGGGCCAACGTGATCCAGGAGGCCGACCAAGATGGATATCACCTGAAAATCCAGGGAATTTGGGCTGCGTGAAATGAGATACAATATATATATATATATATGCATATTCTGATTGATATGAGTATTATTTGATATTATTTGCTATTCAGGACATATGAGTACCCAAAAACTTGGAACTTCAACGGAGGATGCCTCAGGCTCCGGAGAACAGGGCGCAGTTCCGGTCAGTTCTGGGGTCCGACCTAAGAGCTTTACCCGTAGATGGTGGCCGCTGGCGTAGTCATTCGTCCACAATTACTATTTAAAAAGAACACATTAGTAGGTTACCCATGGTGAAAACCCTGTGAAAAGAAAAAACTAAGCATCATATCATCATATATCACATATCACATAATAACCACAGGGTTAACTGATATCATTATCATACAGTATATGATAACAAACACATTTGATCACTTGCTCCACTTGCAGGCTGTGGATGAGGATGGCGACCGTATGATTATCTCTGAGTGTGGCCCTACCACAAGGCATGGGCCGCGGCAAGTCCTACTGGTGGCTCATTGTCTATGCAATTTATCTCCCTAGCAGTAAAAGTCACGGTATACTGAACATAATACGTATATATATATATATATGTCTATATACATATATGTGTGTATAATTACATATACATCCCGGCGGGTGGGAAACCGCGCTAGCGGTTAAGCACTTTTTGAAAACAAACTCTTCTGGCGCTGTGGCGACATGCACATTTTATGATGAACATTACCTTAAATTTTCCCGGGGAAAATTCGATGACTTTGAAGGAATGTCGTGGTATTTACAGGGTTTTGTGCTGCCGGCGGGGTGGTCGCTGTTTCCCTTTTCTTTGGGCGTCTTATTCTCCAAGCGTTTGCTCAGAGCGTGGCCGGTGAGACTGAGAAAGTCTGTGCAATTTCCATGGTGCCATCGCCGTTGCCAAATCCCAATTCCTTGAAGCAACTGAGGGTTCACAGCACCATCTTTACGTGTGCTCCAAGAGGTTGGCACTGCACCTTTGGACAATTTCCACATACCATCGATGCCACCGGTGTGCAGGAGCAATGTACATCTCAACGTATTGTGAATCTGAGACACGTAATATTCACATCTAAGGGTTGTAACCGCGTGTGACAAAGAAAATAATATCATATATATATATATATATAAATAATATACATGTTTATTCGCATGTTTCAAACAAGGTAAAAGCAACCCCACCCAAACCCCAACCAATGACGTAGCAGCAGCGTGTGTACGCAAGGCACATCGACGATAAAAAAAAAAACACCCCACCCAACCCCTAACCGCTGACGTAACAGCAGCGAAGCATCCACGTGTGTACGCAAGGCACATGAACGTTAATATCCCAGCCCACCCCACCCAACCCCTAAGCACTGACGTAGCAGCAGCGAAGCATCCACATGTGTACGCAAGGCACATGAACGTTAATTTCCC
>CAMXCT020000950.1:0-17500 GCA_947184155.2 Cladocopium goreaui
AACTTGACTCCACATTCGTGCAAGGTCGTAGCGTGTGTTTGCAATGGATGCACCCGTCTGTTCAAGAAGAACATTTGCAGCTTGCGGCTTCCGTTGGCATCGACAAAACCACAACTGTTTCTTGGAGCAACCCCACTACCATTCCATGTCGAAACTTTTCGACTGCTGATTAGCCTGGTGCGGTGCTGACAGCAAAACAACACAGCTGATGTTGGGGCGACACCGTTGGCGGCCGGGCAAGGCCATCTTGACAAACCTCGCTGGTTGAGGTCACATATTGATTGATGCTACGTGGTTGATCGTGAGACAATTTTGCAGGGTCATTGCGTGAATTCGAATGCGAATGAACTGTCGTTCCGGCCTGGAATAGGCTTGAGCCCCAGCCTTCCGAGATCATAATGAAAGAAGCGTTGCCACCAGTGCTGATTGTGAGTTTGGTATAGTTGGCTGGATAATGGTCGATATGTTGAGGGTTGATACGTTGATATTCCAACTATTTCCAACTTATGGGGATATTGGCCAACGGATGAATTCACAACCGATGTTGGGAAGATCTAGACATTTTTTGTCAAATTTCCAGATTAATATTTAGGTTTGTTGTGGTTTGTATTTATGGGACCACGGAGCAGCACTCATCTCACACACCCCTTTGGTTCTCGATAGTGTCTGTGCCCACTGAGATCATGTACGACTTCTGGGAAGCCTTGATCGGTCGCATTAGTACCACTGCGGGAGGCCTCGTAAAGAGAGCCTTGGCGAAGCACTGGGGCCACTGCGCAGGGCCAGGATCAGATGGATGGGGGGGTTGTCAAGAAACTGATCAGAATCAAACTTGACTTCTCTTGGTATACCGACTATTTTGAAACAAAGCCATGTAATTTATCTTAGACGAGATGTGGGGTTGCTTCATTGGGAGATGCTTCAAAATTGATTTTTAGGCTAGAACCAGCCTAGAGAAAACCACATGTTTCCTTTCCATCAGAGGCTCTGATGTTGGTTCCGTTTCGGTGACCTCTTCTAAGACCTGAAGTTGGCGAACCTTTGAGGGGAAATCCCAAAAATTGATTTTCGTTTGTGCGTTTTCTGGTATAATTCATGGCTTTAGGTTTTGTTTTAGACGGTTTCCCTAGGTTTATCATGGTTTTTGGCCAAGGAGCTGGAAAACAATACACCTTGACCCACAAACATCCAAAACCAGCAGCTGCGGCAGATTGCAGCAGTATGGTTTGAACATGTTTGAACTGGTTGGTCATCAGCATCATCACAGTCTGATACGAAAAAACACGTATCTTTTCATTGGTTTTCTTTGTTCTGGAAGGTTTGTGGGAGTTTTTATGGAGGTTTCGTTTGTCTTGACATCAACAGAGACCCAGTCCTCTGTTCAGACGACCCCCGAAGTTAATAGATGATGTCATAGTTACCTGAGGTTGTAAGTTACCTGAAGGATTTACTGCATCCATGCTGCGGAAAGCTTCAAGCTCTTCATTGATTTCCACACATGATTCAGGCATGACAGGCAATACTAATGCACTCAGAGCCACGCAGCCTAGTGTGGTAAACCGGTAAACCCACAAATGAACCACGACTTTTGGAGGGCCTGTTTCTAGTGAAATTGGGGATGGTTTAGTAATAGAGTTTACGATAACCCATATGATCCATGGTGCTGGTATATATGCTAACATTTAGGGTATATTGATGGTAAATGTCACCATATATAGCATACATGGATCCTATGGGTAACTAATAGAGTTCAGTAGGTTGGGCGTGGTTTTCGGAGTCCACTGACCCTGGCTTTGACTGAATTCTTCATAGATTCTGGTGAATCTCAGCGGCCAGAACTCAGAACTGGGAACCATCTGATCAAATCTAACTTTTTTCGACACATGCAACACATGGGTTTCTTCGACAAGAAACTCGGGAACTCGGGGAACCTAAAAATATATCAACATATTACCCATAGGATCCATGGTGCTGGTATATATGCTAACATGACTGGGGTATATTGATGGGATCCATGTTACCAAATATAGCAGCACCATGGATCCTATGGGTTATGGTTGATCACCATTTGCCTGATTTTGTTTAGTGTTTTTTCTTGGGTCCCCAAATTTACGTTCTTAGGTCAATGGGCCGGCGTGAAGAACTTCCAGAATCAGCCTTTTGGCCTGAGATGAATTGCACGAGCGTGCCACTATGTTTAACCACCAAAGAGTGCTGTTAGTAGTGGTGTTTTTTCATTCATTCATCCATTCATTTGTCGTTGGTTCATTTATTCGTTCGTTCATTCATTAATTCATTCATCCATCAACTCATTAATTCATTAATTCACTCATTCATGTTCTTTTTCATTTTCAGGTTCATTTCCATTTCATTTCATTTTATTCCGTTTCGTTTCGTTTGTTTCCATGTCCATTTCATTTCATGTAATTCCTTTATTTCTTGTTTGTTCGCTCAATTTGTCCTTTCTTCCGTGTACATTATCATTCTTTCATGCAATCCTATGTTTGTTGCCTTCATTCAATAGTTCAATCGTTTTATCATTCATTCTCTTATGTGTTGGTTCACTCATTGAGGAGGTTTTAAGTCATTGACTTGTTCCTTCATTCAATGCTTCTTTGATGGGTGAACATTCATTTCATCTCAGCTGTTTTCTTTGCATGTTCATTTCATTTTACATACATTTTTTGATTATATAACTATCCATTGTTTCATTTGTTTTGTCAATCCATTTTAATGTTGTTGCACTTTACTTCACTTTGTTTCAATCATTTCATTTCATTTCATGCCGTTTAACTCCGTTCCCTCAATCTTTAATTTAATTCATTCAGTCATTTATTATCATTCATGCATCTCGCTCGTGTGCATCCAAACACCTTCCTGTACCCTTGGATTTCTTAAAAGCACTGTATTGACTCTTTTCCAAAACTTCCGCCCTGGGGCAGGTGGGCACTACTGGTAACCAAGATTAACTATAATGTAGATCTATATAGTAAGTCCATGTAAGTCCCCGAAGTAGATCGTTACTTTCAACTGGGGGAGGTCAACAACCCGATTCACGCACCAGTTGCGATTCGTTGTGTGATCTCTCAAGTTGCGACCCAAATAACAAGTTTTTTGAAAGACATTGTTCAAATCACCAAAGGAGTCTCTCTTCCCTGGCAAGATATTAGCCATTCCAAGGTTGTTCACCTTGGTGTCTTTGTTGGTCTTTGCCTATTCTCTTCACCTGGTGAAGCGACCTGGCTGTACCACCATGGGCGATGGCTGATCCACAAGGTTTATCGGTTATGGCCGGTTCAATGGGGGAAAGGACGATAAAGGATGCATTGTTGATTGCTTTTTGGCTGACTCTGCAGACACATTTCGGGGGCTGCTGTTTCTGAACACTGGGAAAAGCCTTTCGAATGGCCAGGTTATCTCGGGTCAAAACTAGAGGGATATTGTGGCTAGTCAGCGTCTCAGGATCCATAAGTTCTAGAACTTTAGGATAGGTCAAATTGGAATATTGTTGCTTGTCTCCATGTCCCAGTAATCTATAACATGGCAGTGGAAAATCCATCGAACTAACAAGTAGAATCATCGGAAAGTAGGGCATTTTTCTATTGTTCTGTTGGATTTCCAGAGGATATGCAGTTGGACATTGACATCCGCGGGTTGGTTCAGAAGACGGGCACCTAGTGACCTAAGTGGACCGGTCTGACCGTACTCATGTCGTCCCCAAATTGTGACAAGTGGGTCGGGATCCCAAACAAGTTGTATGATATTGATGGTAGATGAATGCACAGGGAGGTACTCCCCCAGTTATATAATAAGTTGGTTTATAATCCCCATGAATCATAGTTATAGCCAGTTATAGCTTCATAAACCCTAGTTATTGGAGTCATAAACCAACTTAGACTATGGGGCACCCCCCGAATTTGATGACAGTTTCAAAGAAAAACAACGGGTTTCATAAATCAACCGTTTTCCCGTGACTTTTACTTGCAAATTCCCGCATTTTGGCCTGGGTCAGGAAGCATTTTCTCAACTTCAGCGACCTGGCTCCATCGTTTGGTGTTCGGCTGTGGTCCAGCTGGGCCGATATTCAAAGATCACGATGGACGGGCATCCCGAAAATAAAGTCATAAGCTACCGAAATACATTGTTGGTGGAACGCTTCAACAAAGTCGTGTTGATTTTGCTATTATAGGATTTATAGGTTACCCTTAGTTGCTTATCTTCACACCCTTCCCCCCCCACAGCGTTTGGAGTTTTTCAAAGCCGCTGTTGCGAGTGATTTCGTCCATTCCGAATGGCCCAGGCTGGAGAAAGATGCTCCTCATCACAGGAATTGTCCGGACCCAGAGGATCCCAGTGCTGGGGTGATGTGGTTGACAAGGGCAACCCACGGCATGGCTGATCGATTCTTATCGCCGGGTAAACATGTCTGGCCAATTGGAGCCATTAGCTTGGGTCCCAAATACTTGGACCCTTTCGAACCACAGATTGTGGGTTGTGGCATGGTCATTGTATGTCATGGTTCTTTTGGTAGTTCATGCCATTTTCACATTGCCTGACCCATACCCCAGCAAGAGGGGTAGCCCAAAAGCCAGTTGTTTCTTTAATATCATTATCCCCATAGAACCTAATTTTTGGACATTGCCCACTGGGAAGTTTCATAGATTTCCAGACCGACTCGCTTGTGTCCCTCTTGCCGGCCGGTGTGGCCGAGATTCTGAACCTTTTCGATGTGCCATCCTTAGCCCAGGGTTGTCACAGGCGAATCAGACAACGGAGTCTGTGTTACACGCTTGCACATTGTTCCGAAATGTGATGTTGGGTGAAATGATCATGTTCATGATGATGATGATGATGGTGATGATGATCATGATGATCATGATGATCATGATGATCATGATCATGATCATGAGGATCAGGAAGAGGAGGAGGAGGAGGAGGGGGGAGGATGCATGTTGATGATGATCTTTATATAGAATCATTATCATTGTGTTGTTTTGTTTTTAACCATTGCCACCACTCAAATTGTGTGCGTCTCTTCACTTCTCTAGACAACATTGAGAAGTAGTGCTGGTTTTGAAGGTCCCCATTTCTAAGAGACCAACAAACATCATAATATTGCATGTCATATATACACATCATACTAGTATAATATGTATATAATATATATGTATATGATATTTATAAGTAACTTTCTCCCTCTTGGGATTGTATGGGTTGTATATATGTATGTATAGATATATACACACATATATATATATATATGTATATCATATTTTCCCAACAAGGGCAACGCCGACATGCCACATATCATTCCTGATATCATCTGAGGCAACGTTGGCATTGTGCACCACCTATGATGTAGCGCCTTGTTGAGAACGGAGACATTTCACAGCAGCATTCATTGGTGAATAATGGTTAATTAATATGTTAATATTGGTGTAATTGGGGATTTATATTAACCAATATCAACACATAAACCATTATTAACCATTAATGATTGTTATTTGGGTAGCCTCTATTAGTTCGCGTCATGGTGGCGCCATGGCCCATAGAAATAGATGATCCTATGATGATTTACCGGTGTTCGCTATGTTAAATTACCAGTAAAATTTGGTTGGGCAACGTGATTTGGTGAATATTTTTTGGTTATAAATACGGATATGATCGCCGGCTAGGAACCTTTTTTTTGTATGGGATGACAACTCCAATGACGGTGTTTTTGGGGGATTCTGTTCCCGTTTGTGGGAGTTATGACGGGGGACAATGAACCTCCCCAGCACTTATCTAGCAGAAAGGGTTTCACATATGCCCAAGAAGCAGGGTGTCCCATCAGCAAAAACACTTATAAATCATAGATCATGATAAATCATTATATGTGTTTCTATTTATTCCAAATATACGTATTATCTTTGCTACATTTTGCTACTACCCAATTCAATAAGTGGAGGTGCATCATAGATGCCTTTTTCCGATTGATATTTCGGGGTCACCTAATTTTTTGACAACCACAAGGTCGATCCTGTTCTTCCATTTTAGGGCATGATTGATGTCAGGTCAGAAACCAATACTTCTACCTGGGAGAGACGATTCTGGATGAGATTCCCGCGGCCGCAAATTTCGTCCCCTGGCTGTTGGAAGAGCCTTCCACACCTCAAGATGAGCAGACCCACCTTTAAATCTGCTTTATTTTTGTAGGGAAATGGGTGGCATGGAGGGATAGTTGACCTTAAAGAAGTATATAGTATAAATATGTTCAAATCGATTTGCCGGAGCAAATGTCAAACAAAATGTCAGCACTTGTTTCAGGAAGCTGGCAACATGCCGGCCTTGTTTCAGACGGTTTCTATTTTGGCCGGATCACATGTTCTGCGCCAGGTCGTTGGAACCTTTATCATCGTAGAGATGGCTGATCAGGTTCTGCCACTTGCCAGGGGGCCAGGGGGTTCCAAAGCACTGATGATCCCTGATGCCTAACATGTATTTTTTGTAGGGCATAACATCAGCAACTGTGTATGGATGGAATCCAACATATTGGGGAGACGACCTGTACAGCCATCAATGGACATTGATCAAATACACAGTATGTATAGCGCGGACAGCTTCTGAGTGGTGCGCGCACGGCGGCAGCAGTGTGGCGCAGCACGAGGTTCATGTCCAGCAGACTGCTTTATACACATCTCAAAGGCCGACCGGAGAGTTTGCCCCTGCCAGGCTTCCATGGTATTCACTACGCCATAGAACAACTGTAAGATGGCGTCAGCACAGGGATGTCAGGGCCCTGACTGAAAGCCGAATTGGATAGGCACGGCACTTGTCGCACATGCCCACCTGTCCATTAACCAACAATCAGTTCGTGCAACTGTATTGTAGCGCGCTGAAGAAGATGGGAAAATCCAAATGGCACTTGGTCTGATTGCGAAGACCAACCCCAATAAAAACTGGGAGAAGCTATGCTGAGCACTGGTCTCCCCAAAGCTGGGTAAAAAACACGACAAGTGCGACCCACGGATTTTGAGCCGTCCCAAGCCACATGCAATCACTGTCGACATGCTAATGCTGCCCCACTCGCTTGCTGTCTCAACGAATGCCGCTCCCCAAAGATATACCGGTGCCTTGTCGGACATCAAACTACAAAATCTACGGACTTTAGAATTGTAGCAAGCCACGTGCACCGGACATGCGGGCCGCTCTGTCCCACAAGTCCTTTCGAGGTTGAAACCAAGACGGCCATTCAGGGTAGCATCCATGCCAACTGGACTGCTGCACCGGCCATTCAGCCTGGAGAGAACCATCTGCCAGGTGCCAAACAAACAAACTAGTAATCAAGGCACTGAAATCGAGACAGGCAATGAGACGTGCGCGGACTACCTGTAGAGCAGCTTTGCTTGTGATGACACTCTTCACACGATTAGGAGTAGTTGTGATGCCCAAACCAGATAGCACCAGGGGACGCACAATAACAGCCAATGCTTTTCCGGCGAATCAGCCACACGAGAAGGAAACAAGGCCACGGTACAACGATCTCCCATTGCAAGCACCGGTTGTAAACAGCCCCACTAACTGGAAAGACTTGGGCCGAGGGCTCACGGTATGTATAATATACCCATAGTAATATCTTCAGTTGATTTCTCAAACTGGTAGCTGGGAATGTATTGCCTGCTTTTGCTCAACTAACCAGGATGGCAGCATGACTGAAGGATATTAGATTCAGATGTGCAGTTGAGAATGCCATGAACTTTTCGAAGCGGAGCCCGCATTTTCAGCGGGCACTTCAGCCCATTCATGTGTCAGGCAACACTGGTATGACCCTTGTATCTCAATGGGGAGTAGGGATATTCTTGTACCCTAAAAGAGAATTGGAATGTATTGAACTGTGGCCAAGCATTGACTTCAGAGATACCCCAGCACTGTCATGGCCGGCCATGGATTGGCCGTGCTCGGCCAGGGGAATGAGGGATTGACCTACGGCCTTTTCACCACTGTTTCGAATTTGGGGTTCCCGTTCTCTCGGGCCATCGGCAATCAGGCCAGGTGGGCCAGGTGGTGCAGTGTTCTGGGTCAACCTCGCTGAAGGGTAGTGCCACAAACCAAAACGCATATAATGTTAGTAAAGCAATAGTATCCACCATCTCCTGCATCTCCAATTTTAAACGATTTCACCGTAAATGGGACGTATGAGCCATCAATTCTTATAGGTATTCTTGCGTTACCAACATTAGTATAAACCTAATCAGTCGGTTCTCAACAGGACCTATCAGGAATTCAAACATTGGTTGCTGATAGTTTCCAGTGCGTGCACATTGGTCCTGTCATGTCAAACTGCGATCCCGGAGGAAGCCTTGAGACTTGCGTGTCTCATTGTGTTTGTCTGGGTACAGGGTACCGGGTACCTTGAAATCCTATGGTTCATCATGAATTCCCGCCTTAACTTGCTGTTTTGTGGTGCAACCCATTTCTGTGCGTTTCTGAATCTTATTTTCTCAGTGAAACACCTTGACCGAAGTCGATTTTACAGACATGGGAAGACAAGAGGAAACCCCAGAAATTGTACAGTTTTTTTTTGCTATAGGACAACCATGCTTGGTGGTTCATCCCAGTTAGTAAGTGGGTTACAACCCCAGTTACAAGTGGATTTACCCTACTTATCTCATGTATATCCTGGGTTATAACCCACTTACTAAGTGGGATGAACCACCAAGTGGACAAACCAAATAACGACCGATCACCTTGGCCACGCTGAGATTTTCGGCCTCTTTCAACCCAACTTGTCGGATAGGGAGAACTACAAGCACCTTGGCTGTCGTAATTCAAGAAGGGGATGACAATCCTACTCCTGATTTTTGGATATTCATGTATATATATATTTATTTATATTCATGGTATACGATGTATATATATATATACACTATACTATCTGGCTGTCATAATTCAAGAAGGGGAAGAAGGGGATGACTATTCCTACTCATCATCCCCAACCTTGGATGGGTAGTTTCTTGCTAGATTGACTATGTCATGATTAATTGTATTATTAGGCCTTTTTTCCTCGGCATGTGACCCATATTCTTCAAATTGCAGCTTGACATGTAGTCTGACATTTGTTTTGACGTTTGTTCAGGCAAAAAAATGACATCAGCTCTGACATTTACTCTTACATTTGATCTGGCAGATTTCATGTGTGACATACATTCTGATATGTATTCTGACAATTGCTCTCGCAATTTCCATGTCACACATCTTCTGACATACATTCAGACATAGACCCTGACAAATAGTCTAACATTTGATTTGTTCTTTTTCTGACATTGACTCTGACACCCATTCGGAAATTTGATCTGGCACGGCAAATGTCAATCGACATATCTTCTGGTATCCTGGCATCAACTCATAGTCTGAAATTTGACCTGACAATTTTCTTGTGAGATACTTACAGACATTGATTCTACCATTTTTTGACATGTAGTCACACTATCTCACACTTGCCCTGGCAAACTTTAGCTGTCATATATTCCCACAAATCTCGGGGCATAGAGAGAGAGAGAGAAGAGAAGAGAAGAGAAGAGAAGAGAAGAGAAGAGAAGAGAGAGCATCTTGGCATTGAGGTCGGGTGTGCCAGGCAGCAGATCTAGAAACTCCCGCCTGACATCTGTGGAACAAGTTGTTCTAGGATGGTATCGAGGAAATTTTCTGCATATATAACTCCCAGGGTTCTTTTTCCATCTCTTACCTATATATGTAGCGTGTATATATATTTATATATATATACGTATATATATATATAGATTATATTATTATATACTGTATGTATTTGATACGATGCACGTTCATGGGGTCCAACCGCCTTTCACATCCATTACCAACTTACACTCCCCGTCTGGGCTAATTAGCTACATAGTATCTCTTTTTTTCCTGCATATCCCGAAGATATCATGCCAATTCGATCCAATTAATTTTCAGTTCTGCATATGCATACTCCAATTGTGTTTTTTACTTGGGATGTCATGTCCGTAAAACTTCCATAACAATAATTTCATACAATTTCCCTATTGTCCTGTTCTTTTCCAATTGGTTTGTTATTACAGTTACGTGTATATTAAATAAATAAATAAATATAAATATAAATATATATATATAATATATAGTATATATATAATAATAATGATGATGGAAGGTCACCCGACCTCAGCCGGCAACAAGGACCTACCCGCCCTAATCCCACCTCCGAAAGAGCTTTGTGCAGGAGAAACAACAGCTGCAGTTTGGTCATGAAGTTGAAAGCAAAACCAACGAAAACATGTCGTTCTGAGATAGACAGACATGTGCTGACCCCCTGTGATTTAGGACAATTTTTGCTGGTGCCACGTTCAATTGTTTGAAATCATAATTATACTGTATGAATCTTGGCCGTGGAACAAGTGCCAAAAACAGGTTTGACGCGGAAACTATTCTGAACTAGTCTGGGAGAATGTTGACCTCAAAAATAAGCCATCCAACATTCGGAAAGTTAAGAGCAAAACGGGGGGAAAAAGGTCAAGACATTCATAAAGAAACCTAGGTACTACTATTGACTGGTTGGCCTACTAGGGTAGAGGGCACGGTCTCTATTTGTTCGGCTTTGTGGGCCTTCAAAGTTGTCTTTTCTGCATTTTTTGAATTTCAAAATGTGTTGTTTAGGAGCCCGGGACCGTTTTGACGGGAATTGCGCTGTGAGAAACTCCTATTGTCTCGGTATGGCGCTTCCCCCTCGGCTTGTTTCCTCAAGCCTTTCAGAAGCTGCTGCTGGGCACAAATGCCCGACCTCACTATTATGTTCGCAATTGATCTCACCAGTGTAACTGAGTGAAAGAATGAACATAACCCACGACCCGCGAGATATCATAGTTTGAACAGAGAGAACTATATATAGTCTTAGATAACTATACATGTATATAAATACATATATAAATACATATATATATATAATATATATATATAATATTATATTATGTGTATGTATTTCTGTTCATATCTCTAAGAAGGCACCAACTTTGAGAAACTAACAGGCTGGACACGATGGAATTCCGTCACACCGTGGCACGATCGCGGCCTGGCTTCATATCTGTTTCGATAGTTAAAATCTGGTTGCCTTGATTTGCTGCAGGTGATTTTGTACTTTCCCAGTGGTTATTTTTTTTTGCATATATACATATATACATATACACTGTAAATGTACATATATGTGTATATGCCATTACATATATATATATATGGGTGGTCCGCTTCATCAAAATCAAAATGGAAGGGAGAACAGTTCAACTGGGTTTGCCCAAGCATGGGGTAAGGCTCAAAGTTGTCAAATTTTCTTTCAATCAGATCATGGGACAATGCCTGAGAAGACGATAATCCCTAGCGTTGGCCAGTAGCCCATTTTCAGACACATCCAAATTTGATCGCTAAAATTGCATTGATCGAGCTATTGCATTACATGCATGCATGCATACATACAAACAAACAAACATACATACATACTTGCATCATCCAACCACCCATCCATCATTCATACAGTTATAGATTCATACATCCGTTCATTCATACATACATACATGCATACATACATACATACATACATACATACGATACATACGATACAAACACACATACGATACATACGATACATACGTAACATGCGTAACATACTTAACATACACAACATACATAACATACGTAACATACGTAACATACGAAACATACACAACATACATAACAAACAAAACATGCATAACATACATAATATAGTATACATGAACGATATACAAATATCACATACTGTACATCACTTGTCATAACACAACATAACATACAAAACATACATAACATACAAAACATACATACGTACCATGCGTACCATACATACCATACATACCATACACACCCTACACAATACACACCATATACATCATACATACCATACATTCATACCATACATACCACACATAGCGTACATATCATACATACCATACATACAGCACATACCATACGTACCATACGTACCGCGCATACCATACGTACCATACGTACCATACATATGCATACATACATATATATATATGTATTTACATACATACATACATTACATACATTACATACATTACATACATTACATACATTACATACATTACATACATTACATACATAACATACATTACATACATAACATACATAACATACACAACATACATATCATACATATCATACATAACATACATATCATACAAAACATACATTACATACATTACATACATTACATTCATATCATACATCGCATACATAACATACATATCATACATAACATACATAACATACATAACATACATAACATACATTACATACATTACATACATTACATACATAACATGCATAACATACATAACATACATTACATACATAACATACATAACATACAAAACATACATTACATACGTTACATTACATAACGTTACATAACATTACATAACATTACATAACATTACATACATTACATACATACATTACATTACATTACATTACATTACGTTACATTACATTACATAGCATAGCACAACATAACATAACATAGCATAACATAACATACATTACATACATTACATACATAGCATACATAACATGCATAACATGCATAACATACCATACCATACCATACCATACCATACCTCACCATACCATACCATACCATACCATACCTCACCATACCATATCATACCATACCATACCATACCTCACCATACCATATCATACATACATACACACAGACATATGAGATATAAGAGATGTGACTATCTTATTTGTATGCGGTACAGTAACCTGTCACTGTTGATGATCTTGGATGCTGGAGCTAAGGAGAGCAAATAAAAAGACAACCACAAGGTTTGTCGTGTCTATCTCCCCAATTAAGTAATGGAGGTTATAGTGTAGTGTTTGAATGGGTGTTAATTGGATTTCTCAATCCCTTCATGTTTTGAAAGACATGTTTCAGCATCAGCAAAAAGGAATCAAACATGATTTTTCTGGATTTCACAATGCCGCGATGGAAAGCCGAGGTTCCTGCTTAGTTATGCCTTCTCTTTTGCGTCCTTCCTGCTGTTGGTGCTCCTGCCGTACCAGAAGCAAGAAGCACAACGGAGGCATCTTTCATTGGCCAGAACGATTGAGTGCAAACTGATTAGGAAAATGCCATTGGCTCCCAGACCCCGTGGAGCATGAAGAATGGCGATGGGATTTTAAACAACATGGGTTGCAACTCGCAAGCATGGGGGGTTTGCTGTTAGCTCCATGATGCAACTGGAATTGGAAGACATGCCCCCCAAAAGCCGAGGGTCCGAGGGTTACCAGTCATTTCGGTGAGGTTGGGAATTTGAAACCAAAAATCGCCAAAGATGGTCAAGGCCAAATTCAAATAGCTCCGCAATGATGAGAGTAGTTTTCGTCCCAACATCATAGGCCGAGATGTTTGTTTCCTGTTTTCATGAAGACTTGAGAATTATGGCCAAGTTTTTGAGGGATTCCCAGTTTCATGGTGGGATGACCGTAACCCACCATCAATTTGACCACCGCCAGGAAGAGGGAATGGTCCCGACGTCCTGCTTTTGGCCCCTTGGCATCAGACCCAATAGCCACCAAACGGCTGCGGGAAGCTGAGTCAATGTTATTCCGATTGAATCAATATGTTGGATAATTATCGAAGGAAGTTTAGAAGTCAAACTTCCGACAATATGGACCGATGAAAAGCAGAGATGGGAAGAGTCAGAGAGAAGAGAAGAGTAGAAGAGAGAAGAGTAGAAGAGAGAAGATCAGAGAAGAGAAAGAGTCAGAAGAAAGAAGATGCAGGTGCGAGAAAAGGTAGGAAAGTCGCAAAACACTGTGTTTTTCTAAAGATTTGTGGCTCCGGAGGGTCGAAAAGTAGGCTCGCTAAAGCGGCGGGTGCAGAGCCGTCTGGCCAGATGAGAGATGAAAAATTGCACGCTGTTGTGGCGCGAAGCACATTTCCAAGTCAAAATGTACAAAACACCACATGCTCGGACCACTTTTGGACGTTGAGATGTCGAAAAAGTGTACGCCGTTGTGGCGCGAAGCACATTTGCAAGTGATAAAGGTAAAAACACCTGACGGTTCGGGCCACTTTTGGAAGTTGAGATGTCGAAAAAGTGCACGCCGTTGTGGCGCCAAACACATTTTGAAGTTAACATGTGGAAAACACCAAGGGTTCGGACCACTTTTGGACGTTCAGATGTCGTTTCGCGTGGCAGGCGCAAGGGATTGTGGACCTTGTCAAAAGTGAGCAAAACGTGAGGGCTTTGTAGCATTTCCAAAAAACGATGGCAGGCGTGGGACATTTGAAGAGGATCTGCAAAGATGCATTTTCCGTGGCAGGCGCAGTACAAGAGACATCTTCATCAGAGCTGTTAGGAGGTCCGGGCGCTGATTTCCTGAGAGGGGTTGCATTTTGGAGCATCAGATCTTCAGGTTTGCTGAGATGATTTTGCGTGACAGGTGCAGCACTTCGTATGACCTTGACCTGGCATCCTTTTTTCGTGGCAGGCGCAGTCGTTTAGACAAATGGATTGGACAAATCGCAAAACGCATTGGCACGAGGCCGTCAGCGCTGCACGCAACTTTCCATTTTTGAAGGAAGTCTCGCAGAATTGCTTCGTTTTTGATGTTGTCAATTTTGAAAAATGAAGAAGTCTCGCAGAATTGCTTCGTTTCTGACACTGTCAAGTTCAAATATTGAGGAAGTCTCGCAGAATTGCTGCGTTTTGTATGTTGTCAAGTTCAAAACCTGAGGGCATCTCGCAGAATAGCTTCGTTTTCAAGCTTGCAGATAGACAGGTAGGTAGATAGAGAGACAGACAGACAGACAGATAGACAGATAGGTAGGTAGGTAGATAGGTAGATAGGTAGATAGGTACGTAGATAGATACATAGTTAGATAGACAGATGAGATGAGATGAGATGAGATGAGATGAGATAGATAGGTAAATCGATAGATAGATAAATAGATAGATAGATAGGTAGATAGATAGGTAGATAGATAGATAGGTAGATAGATAGATAGGTAGGTCGATCGATAGGTAGATAGATAGATAGGTAGATAGATAGATAGATAGATAGGTAGGTAGATAGATAGACAGCCAGACTGATAGATAGACAGCTAGACTGATAGATAGATAGATAGATAGATAGGTAGATAGGTAGATAGGTAGATAGGTAGATAGGTAGATAGGTAGATAGGTAGATAGGTAGATAGATAGATAGACAGATAGACAGATGAGATGAGATGAGATGAGATGAGATGAGATGAGATAGATAGGTAAATCGATAGATAGATAAATAGATAGATAGATAGGTAGATAGATAGATAGGTAGGAAGAAAGATATATAGAGAGATAGGTAGGTCGATCGATAGGTAGATAGATAGATAGGTAGATAGATAGATAGATAGATAGGTAGGTAGATAGATAGACAGCCAGACTGATAGATAGACAGCTAGACTGATAGATAGATAGATAGATAGATAGGTAGATAGGTAGATAGGTAGATAGGTAGATAGGTAGATAGGTAGATAGGTAGATAGATAGATAGACAGATAGATAGATAGGTAAGTTGATAGACAGATAGATAGA
The DNA here is from genome assembly GCA_947184155.2 of Cladocopium goreaui. Taxonomy (NCBI): domain Eukaryota; class Dinophyceae; order Suessiales; family Symbiodiniaceae; genus Cladocopium; species Cladocopium goreaui. The sequence goes on from CAMXCT020000950.1 coordinate 15,657, forward strand.
TAGATAGATAGGTAGATAGATAGACAGATAAATAGATAGATAGGTAGGTAGATAGATAGATAGGTAGGAAGAAAGATATATAGAGAGATAGGTAGATAGATAGATAGACAGATAAATAGATAGATAGATAGGTAGGTAGATAGATAGGTAGGTAGATAGATAGATTGATAGATAGATCGTGAGATAGACAGACAGACACACAGCGAGAGAGAGAGAGAAAGAGAGAGAGAGAGAGATAGAGAGATAGATGGATACATAGATAGAGAGGTGGGTAGGTAGGTAGATAGTCAGAGAAAGAGAGAGAAAGAGAGAGAAAGAGAGAGAAAGAGAGAGAAAGAGAGAGAAAGAGAGAGAAAGAGAGAGAAAGAGAGGGAAAGGGAGGAGACACAAAGCACCTTTCGATCCATGAGGGGCTTCGCTCTGCCATCCGTGATTCACAACAACCAACCTCTCCTATAGGTTTCCTATGTTTGAAACTTCCGCCACCGCCTTGTGTGGTACTACTGGTATAATCACCACCTCTGTAAGTGGCTACTTTTCAGGGGGGACCATACCAAAATGAAAGATATTTTTTGGGGGAATCCTTAAATGTTAAAATTGTTCGCTGAACGTCCCCCAGGTGTCGTTTTTTGTGGGGAAGGTCTTCAAAATTCCTTCAAAATGTAAGCTTACATTTTCAAGCCCCCCTCAAAAACACCTTAAAAACGTAGCTGACATTTTGGGCACGTCCCTCTTTGAAACGTTGGTGATATTATATATATATTATATATATATAAATACATATGTATATTAAAGTGTCTGTTCACACGACATGTTTCTTTGCTATGTCTTCCCCAAAAAGTGTTCCTACACTACCGGTACGGTAAGTGTGATAGAGGCCTAGTTTGATTGGCTCGGAAATCTGCTGCGGTTTTCGTCTGAGCAAGCTTGTGTGAGTCTGCTTCATTTTAAAGGATCCTTGCATCCTTGCACAGAGATCCCTACATGCATCCTTTTGCAGATATCTTGTGAGTTCTTTGAGGATCCTCGTGCAGAGGCCCTGTCAGCGTGAGTCCTTGTTTAGAGATCTTGTGGCTGTCATTCAAGTATCGTACACTGTTGTCCCTCGCCAGAGTATGTAACTGTTCACGTCCGGACGCGTATTGAACTACCCCTGAGCCTTCCGAGCTGGAACCCGCAAAAATATGTTCTTACTGATCCCCATCAACTGACAATTTATCTGACACATTTTTTGACATTATAGTGGGAATTCTGTCTGACATATTTTCTGACATTCTATTTGACATACATTGTAACTTTTTTCCCGGGGTTTTCTCTGGCACTCTATCTAACCGCGACATACATTGTCAAGTTTGGTGACATGTTAACTAGTCTGACTCAATTAGTCCGACATAATTTTTGTCATCATTTGTTCTGTGATTTTATTTGGCATTCTATCTGACAAATAGTTTGACATTTCATCTGGTGATTCGATTTGACAAGCATTCTGACAGAAATTCTAACATTTAATCTTTCTGACGCATGCATACGGGCATTTAATCCGACACTTGTACTTACATTCTATCTGACATGTTTGTTTGACATGACATTTAGCCTTTTTTAATCTGGCATTCTATCTGACATATATTCTGGCACTTTCTCTGGCATATATTTTGACAATCTATTTGACAAAGAGTTTGAAGTAAATAATATAATATTTTTCCTATGTGACAGACATATTCTAGCATTCTATCCAACATACAGTACACATATATGTATATACATACGTTCTTACACATTCTAACACTTGAGCTGACCCTCTACCTACTGACGTTTTATCTTGCATTCCACCCTGGCAGAACAAA
>CAMXCT020000950.1:22500-25000 GCA_947184155.2 Cladocopium goreaui
GTTGAAGGGACCCTGTAGTAGCATTTATCTAAGGTAGAGTGAACACCTGGACACTTCTTCAAGCAATACATGCTCTCTAGTGGACATGAACGCAGCTTCATCTGCAGCTTAAGCTTTAATGTGATTACAGTTTTGAAAAAAAGCAATTAAAAAAGTGCACTCCCACAGTGCCCTGCTCTCATAATATATTATATATATGTTTATTATTTATTTTGTATCGAATGTAAAAAATAAATATAGATATTAAATACTTTGTATTATATGTATTTTATATACACTACATACTATATTTATATACTATAACATGTATTTATATATATACATATATATACTATAATATATATATATATTATTTTATTTATTATATATTATTTATTTTCAATATGTTTTTTCTTTGATTTCGGCACTTTATATGATATATGATAATGTTATTAATATATATATATGGTATAATTTAGATTTATGGTATTTATTTACTAGTTTGATATGCATTATTTTATTTACATGTTTTGTTATTTATATATATTATGTGTATATATATTGTACTATACATATTATGTATTACAGTATGTGTCTTTTATTTGTCTTTTATATATCATTCATATCATATATAATGGTGTAATTTGGTATAGCATATATATATATTACACATATGTATAATTTGTATCTGATATATTTAATATTGAATATTCAATATATAGTATTCAATATTTAGTATATTATATTCAACATTTACCATTGTATATTAGATGTATATTATGTAGTTTCTTTTTCATATTTTATATACATGGTATACTTGTTTTAGATGTTACGTTACATTTTTTTAGATAAATATTTTTTACACATATATTAAATGTATGTATATTATGTTATCTTTTTAAATATATAATATATTTCTGTTTATTATATATCATATACATATATTGATTATTGTACCTTATTTCTATATAAATATATATTTATATCACGCATTATATTTTGTATAATATTTATATAGTATATCATTTGTATACATATATATAAAAATGAATTCCATGTATTATATTGTCATTACTATATATAATTTGTTTATATAATGAATATATATATATATATTGTATGATATATTATATATGTACTTTATATTTTATTTACCATTTGTATACATTTTTCTAATATCAACTGATATATTTATATATTCAATAGTTTATATCATATACATATAATAAACATATTATCTATACGTATATACATATATACACATTATATACATATATGTATATGTATATATATATGTGTATATTCTATGTACGTGTATGTGGCATGTAGATACAAAATGACCCTTGACTCTTACTTCTTCCGTTGATGGTTTGCCTCCGGTGGTTTATTCTGACCGTCCAGGAAGCTCCTTGGGTCACGAGGTGTTTCTCATTGCCATGTTTGACTGCCATACGTGCAATGTAACTAGCAAAGAATGGACATAAATGTACATTCTTGGCCAGTTAAATTGCAACTTTTGTTGGCTAGATGGCGACATTTGTTGTTGTGATCACCGTTTTGGTTGAATTGCCATTATCGTTTATTCCAAATTCCAAATGTTTTATTGCAATTTAACAGAAACAACAAGAAGAACAGCAACAATAACCAAAACAAAAACAACGATAACATGTTCTTGATTCTTATTGCAATTCGGAATCCCAATTCTTATCCCATTTTCGCCCAGGGACCGAAGGTGAACTTGATGCCCGAAGCTGATACCGCTGGGACGAAGAGCATCAAAAGGAAAGATGTGTATCTAGATCCTCCAGTTGTCGTAAAAGAAGTTCGTATGTTATTCCATCAATTGTTGTAGGTTGATCAATGTTTATGTGTACTTGGGTCACACGGTGTGTTTTTTTTCTTGTGCCCTAAAAACATGGCCTGTTTTGGATGATGGTTGCCACCTTTGCCATCAATGGAATGCTTGGATGATTTTGGAAGTAGAAACATTTAGATATACCATTATATACCAGAATACCATGAACGGTTGCGGGCAAGATGCATTATTGTTCTTGTTATCTTGCAAATTTATGTAGCATGCAATGTTTGTTGGGGTCAAAAGAATTTCCTCGCGGACGTTTCTTGGGTTGTTCAATCTCAGCGTACACAGGGCTGGTGTCAGCATCGGGCAGCCACTTTTGAAGCTGAGAGTCGCATAGCCGAGCGAGAGGGTGTCTTAAAGGACGCTCTTACGCTCGGAACGGCATAGAACGGCTGTATGGACCTGCCAACTAAGAAAAACCGACAAGTGAAGGGTGAGCGGTCAGCTTAATGAGGTTGAGGTTCAGCAAAACACTAATGAAGGAACGCAACAAACCAGTGAAATTCACTGTAATTACTGTATACAGAATTGAAGTTGACCTACTATGATTAGCAAAGTACCCCTAAATAAAGCTAAGAACATGCCCAAACTACCCATGATTCGAGTTTTTTTTTGCCGTGAGCGCGCCCCCCAAAAAAGCACATTGATCACTCCTTTAGC
>CAMXCT020000950.1:27500-92537 GCA_947184155.2 Cladocopium goreaui
ATATATACATACATACGCTAGGGGGAGCAGGTTGGCGAGAGGAGGCATATCATCGTGAAATTGATAAAAAGTAGCATTTTGCTATGGGGAGCTGACGGTTTTTCATGTGTGTTTTTTGCATAAATAAGTTGATAGTTACGGACATTTTTTTATCGGGCGAAGTTAAAGTACATAGAACATTTAAAAAAAACAATGGATTCTCCAGTCATGGTGAATCTCCCATTGAGGAAAGTAAAAAAAACCTTAGACAAACTTAACTGGTAAGCTAAGTCTTGTTATTGGTCATTAGCTATTGCTTGTCTAAGGTGATCATTGGTTGTTAAAAAATAGTGGTAATGATAGATCATTACCAATTATTGGTTGTTATTGTTCCCTTATTTCTGGTTGGTGGTTTTTAACCATCTTGAACAATATGAAAGTCAATTGGGAGGATGACATCCCATATATGAAATGGAAAAATCAAAAATGTGTTTGAAACCACCAACCAGATATGTAAATCTAGTTGTAATGGTTTATAATCACCATATATAAATCCCAGTTTTGACTATAGTTGCAATGTTCATAATTAATCACCATAAATCCCAGTTAAACTGGTTATAGACCAGTAGATCATAATCTATTCTCTTCATGTTGGCGTCACCAGCGCCGTGCCCAGCCCCCCAGCTCAGCTAAGTGGCACCAAGACATCCTAGGCCAAAGATGCACATGCTGGGGGGTATGCAATTCTTCGCCAGGTTGACATGTACCCTCTGGTAGACCAAAAACTATGGAAAATCACCATGTTTTATGGGTAAATCAACGAACTAAATAGCAATTTTCAATAGCAAACTGTTAGTTTACCAGAGGGTATGAAAATTCATCCCGGTTGACATTGGAAATGATGCTAAGTTAGCTGAGCTAGTCCAAAGTCACATGTTTTTTCAGGTTGGGAACTGAATGTAATTTCACTGGATGACTGCACCATTGGTCTGTGAGTTCAACCGTTCAGCCCAGGATGTGGAACTGACTCGACTGAACCAGACGTTGTCTCGAGATCGCCACCGATCGAAGGGATCATGGATCGTCACTGAAGATAATGTTTATCCAAATTGGAAAAAATGTGGCAAAGCCTGGCTGTCAAGGATAAACCACCCCTAAGGACTTAGAGAAAAAAATGATGGTTTATGAACTAAACCGAATCCCTAAATTGGAGGTTTGTCATTGGGGTTAATACATTGAAAATGATTTCAAACCACCAGCCAATTGTTTCACTGGTTTCTTACTGATCCAGCAGTCCCTACTGTATTCCTTCCACCTTTTGGCCCCCCTTTTTTGGCGCCCTGAAAACGCCTTTGTCAGGTTTCTGAGCCCCACTTTTCGTCTAAGGTCCAAGTTGCAAGGTGTTTTTTCACATGCTTCTCGCCGAAAATGCGGGGATCATACTGACTCAGCCGATCGTTCTTGGCTAACATCTTGCGACCCTCGGAATCCATGAAGTACGCCTGCAAGAAGAATCCCCTTTGGATGGACATGTCCTGGATCAATCGAAAGGGGAACCTGGGATACCACAATTAACAGAAAAATGTTAAATATTTGTGCATACATACATATATATAGTACATGATGTATGTACAATATATATATATATATATATTATATACATACATACATACATACCATACCATACCATACCATTACATTACATTGCATTGCATTGCATTGCATTCCATTACATTACATTACATTGCATTGCATTGCATTGCATTACATACATAACATTACATACATACATAACATTACATACATACATAACATTACATACATACATAACATTACTTACTTACTTACTTACTTAATTACTTACTTACTTACTTACATACATACATACGTACATAATTAAATTACATTACATTACATTACATTACATTACCATACATACATAACATTACATACATACATAACATTACATACATACATAACATTACATACATACATACATACATACATAACATTACTTACTTACATACATTACATACATATATATATGTGTGTATACATACATACATGTATGGGCCAGGCGGCCAGTATGGGTGTGTGTGTGTGTTGTACATTGTATACATCCGTTCAGGCCTCAATTTGATTAATGCTTATAAATATACTCGAAACGAGTTCATCTGTGTCTTTAGAGTCACCAACAGGGGGGCAATTTCGCTGAATGAAGTGCCCAATATGGCCATTCGTACTTGAGTTGTCGTTCTCATCCGCAGCTGCCCAGTGACGTGGCACAGCTCACAATAGAACCAGCCCCAAATAGAAAAAACATTGGGGCTATTGTGTATACATCATCCCGATCGCTCCTGGTCTTCGCGGCATTGCAATATGAAACACCCAGGGACCCAGCCGATTTCTCCAGGTAATGGTGAAAAAGAAGCACCAGCCGAGTGGGGCCATATCACCAACTTGACTATTTTGACCCTTTTTTTTCCATGTGTAAAATCCGTTTGAAAATCACTACGTGCGCACTAAGAACTAAAAAATCGATGTAAAACCAGTTTTCATTTTTTTAAATCACAACAACAGCCTCACTAAAAAAACGAAGCTTCCACTGAGAAGACTTCATGAAAACCTACCGCTTCCCATACCTATCCAGCCTGAGAGATGTTCTCAATGTTCTTTGCAGAGAGCCGGAAATTCAGATCGCCTTGCGTAAGCAAAGAGGCACAAATCGTCTGAGAACATGTTTGAACCGTGTTTGAACCCCTTGTTGCTCAGAAATTCAAAACCCGTCATTGTTCAACCCAATTTTCATGAAACCTGAAAATATGTCCAGTTTTTTAATTTAAACATTGCAGGCTGTGCTATATTTCACATCCTTCGGGGCAAATCACAATGGGCCGGATGCGCACGGCCGAAGGAGACCAAAGTTTGAAAAATGCGGCAACGATAGACCATATGTTGAGGGAATGGGAAAAAAGTAAAAAGGAAAACAGAAATAATGGGCGTGTAACAAAAACATATATATATATGAGAAAGAAAGAAGGAAAGTAAGAAAGAAAAATATATTTATATATATATATACATTTGACAGGGGCTTTAGAGGCTACTCCGCGCGAGAAGTGTCATTGACGTAGGCAGGTCTGTACCTCGTCAACTCGAATGTCCGCGCCGAAGCTGTGAGTGAAAGTTCCTCCGTGAGAAAGCATCCCTGAGTAAAAGTATTTGTGTGTAAAAGCATCTCTGTGTAAATCATCTATGTGTGGAAACGCCTGTGTAAAAACACGGCTTTGTTAACAGCATTTCTGGGTGAAAGCACCTGTGTGCAAAAGCATGTTTTTGGTAAAGGCATTCTGTGTAAAAGCACCTGCTGTAAAAGCATCCCTGTGTCTAAGCATCCCTCTGTGTAAAAGCATCTGTGGGCGATATTGTGCATTGTTCTGGTGCTAGAATTTCTACGCCGCGTAATACTTGCGCAAAATTTGTTCTTATTTGAAACATTTTGCAGCTAACGCCTGTAGGCTGCATGGTATGATGCAACATGCGTACATTGCACGGCACTTTGCCATTGCACAATATTTTGCTGCGGTGCAAAGCTAGTCTCTGCAAATTGCATGATGTTTGCAGCATTTTAGAACTAGCATCTGCAAACCGTGTTTTAATTTTGCAGCGTTGTGAAGCAGAAAAAAAACATAAACTGGAGAATGCTTGCAGCATGTCGAAACCAAACACATCGATTGCATGGTATGTACAGCATACTGGGGCTAAAATCTGTGCATCGTATGGTGCTGGCAGCATTTTGCAACTCTCACTTGTAAACCACATGGTATTTGCAGCAGTTTGAAATTAAATGGAATTAACAATTGCAAATTGGATGCAATCTTGCGGCTTTCTGAAGCGCAAAGCTGCACGTGGCATCGTATTTGCGACATGTTTAAATTACCACCTGAACATTGCACATACTTGCATGGTGCTTGCAGCATGTTGCAGCTAAAATCTGTGAACTGCACGGTGCTTGCGACATTTTGTAACCCACACTTGCAAATTTTCTGGGTCTTGCAGCACTTCAAAAGTAACATGTGTAAACTGAAAGGCCTTTGCAACATTTTGGAGATAGACCTTCGTTTCTTTCTTCCTGCCGTCCTTCCTTCCTTCCCTCCCTCGCTCCTTTTTCCCTCCCTTCAGCCAACACGATTTCCTTCTTTTTTATGCTAATACTGTTTGTTTTGAGACCTATGCGTGAGAGTCTCCGTGCAAGCATAGCATGCAGCAAGTACGTTAACTCCTCTAGTGAGCAGCCCACAGCCCTGGTTGCTGCATGGCATCAAGGAATGTTCACAACATACTTGTTTCGGTAGAAGCATCGTAGTAAGTACCTTAACTTCTACTAGTAAGTACGTTAACTCCCCAACCCTGCAAACGCAATGCCATCGTCATCGTTATCATCACCATATCATCATCGCCATCACAATCACCATCACCACCACCACCACCACCATCAGCATCAGCATCAGCATCATCATCATCATCATCAGCAGCAGCAGCAGCGCCGCTGCCGCCGCCGTGGTCGTCGTCGTCGTCGCCATCACCAGCAGTAATGATCGTCAGCACGACAATAGGGTGGAACCGTCAAAAATTACTGTACCACATGCATGGTGTGAACAACCAAGAAAACAGTCGGGGCTTGAGTGACACGCATTGAAATGTCACCGGGACACAGCTAACGCAATCAGCAGCCACTAAGCCACCACCGAGGCACCACAGAGACACCACGGGGACGCACCCCGGCCAACGGCGCCCGTCCGCGTTTAGAGTTGACAACCCCAAGCTATCGCTATTGGGAAACTATGATTTCCTTCATTTACAGGGACAACACAAACCTATCAGGTTGGGAGCCCCAGTTCTGAGCTGGTTTATAAACCCCATCAACCATAGTTGTATCCCCCATAAACCTTAGTTAACCAAGTTATTTTCACCAACTTAGCTATCGTAAACCGGGGCCTCATCTTGTACCACCTTGTCCGTCAACAAAAAACGTCTGGAACACAAACCTTCTTGGGGTACCAATGGGATTCAATGAAGGTATTGATCACATTAACTTCAATTCAATCCCATTTGAATCCCATTAATTAAAGCCAATTAAATCCCATGGAAAATACCATGAATATCCCACTAAATTCCATTTGAGTCCCATTAAATCCCATGAAATCCCAGTAGTATCCCATTAAATCCTTTTTTTTGGTGCGAACAAACCGCATCTTCCTTTGAAGTCCAACGTCAAGACACCAAAGAGGAGCACCGCATTAGGCTCAGGTCCTAACTCGAACTTTTCGGCCGCACAGAACCTTAGTGGAGTAAGAGAGAAATGACCAATTCTGGGGGGTTAGTCGGATAAAAAATAGGATTTACCCTCTGGTTATTTAACATAGCCATGGGATTTAATGGGATTTAATGGTGGTTTAATGGGATTTAATGGGATTTAATAGAATTTACCCTCTGGTTATTTAACAGTTCGCCATGGAAAATCACCATTTTTAAGTTCGGTAAACCATCTATGAATGGGCCATCAACAAACCATGGCCATGTTAGTCATAACCAGGCCGGGTAAGAGGATTTAATGGAACCAATAGTTGGGTATAACCATGGGATTTCAGGGATTCTGTGATGGGATTTTTTGACGCGGGAACTGTGATGGGATATGGGATACCCTCTGGCAATTTAACATAGCTATTGAAAATCACCATTTTTAATGGGTAAATCCACTATAAATGGCCATTTTCGATAGCTATGTTAAATTACCAGAGGGTATGATTGGGAAATATGATGAGATAATGAGGAGATATTGAGGACACTCAATGGAATATGATGAGATTTTAAAAAAATGCAATTTGATGGGAACATAATTAAATAATTGGGATGTAGTTATTTCATATCATGGGAATATAGCTATCAAACATTGTGATCTAACCCTCAAACATTCGGAATTGGCAGGATGTTAATGTGGATATCTTGGAATATACCCTCTGGTTATTTAACATAGCCATGGAAAATTGCCCATTTATAGATGATGTTCCCATGAAAACCTCCATTTATAAGGGATGTTCCATGGCTATGTTAAATAACCAGATGGTATATAAGGGGCTTTATAACCATGAGCACGGGATATTTTATGGGATGTGATGGAATATGATGAAGCTTCAACAAGGGGATTTCTTCAGGCCAACCTATGGCTTTGCATGGAAATTCTGGGGATGTTTGAAAAAAATCCACAGGTGGATGTCATCATTTTCGCATTTTCGCCATCATTTCGGTAGCCGCATGTAGCCGCATACCCTTGACCTGTCGGTAGCTTGAGATTATCTCATTGGTAAATTGGATCTGTCTGATTCCCTCTGTTGGTAGCCTGGCTGTCATTGGGATTGGGATCAATGTCAAAGACAGCTAGTTGGGTAACTACCAGCAACATGTACACAATGTACAGTGTATCAACCAGCAATTTTCGAATCTATTCAAATGGTCATCCACAGGTTTCCACCATGTTTACATCACCTGTTCGGAGTGCTCACCACTATTGAAGCACCAATTCAAGGAGATTGTTTGCCAGATTTCAACAGCAATTCTCCCAATTCATCAATTCATGGGGAAAATACGCAAAAAATTGCCACTTGGGATGAACTTGTCATTTTTACCTCAAAAAACGTCAGGGCCCAAGAATCCCACCAACAAATCGATCCGCCAGTAACGAAAACCGCAACTCCCAGTGGGAAGAGTTCACTGGAAAAAACCTCACAGGATCTACGTGACGTTTACGTGACACTGTCTGAAACCATGCAAAAAACACAATCGCTACCCTCTGGAAATTTGTTACATAGCTATTGAAAATGGCCATAGAAATCGTTCGTTGATTTACCCAGCTATAAAATGGTGGATCTTTCCATACAAAGTGGGGCCCCCTAGATAGCTAAGTTGGTGAACATAACTCCAATAACTATGGTTTATGGTACGCAAATAACTATAGTTATTGGGGCGAATCTAAACCAACAAACATAACTAGGGGGCCCCACATTGTAGTTCTTTGTTAACGTTTACCAGAGGGTCCTCTTAAGCCAAACAAACATCTGCCGCGACCTTCAACAAAGCCACTTTCTGTGGCTGTCATAAAGCGCACAGGGCTCTCGCATCTCACCTGAAGCATGGTCAAGATTTAGGTGTAATGGGGACAAGGGATATAATGAATATACACATAATATCACATATAAGATATAATATTTCTTGGATATAATGAATATAATGGATATACTATGGCGCTATAAGATATAATATTTCTTGTGGGTTTGGTTAGCATGTCTCACAAATTCTCAAATGATGCTAATAAATCTCAGAAAAATCAACAAATATGAATGTAGCACACCGTTGGGTTTGCTGTACAAGACCAGAAAGATTATATACTGGTATAATCAATTATAAATTAGATATATATATATAATCTTTGACTTATATGTATTTATATATTGTGTACTTGAATTATTACATTTATATATAAATACACAATTCAAGTCAACCAATTTCCATGCCATGCAAGTCCAACCTGAGCCAACAAAGACGGTCAGCTCAAATATGGCGCAACCTCACCAATAAATTTAGGAATTCAACCAACAATAGGTCAACAAAAAATATGACAAACATCAACAAAGCCTAGGGATTTTCAAGCTATAAATATGAGATCAGCCAGTACTGGCCACTGACTTGGATTTGCTTAAGAGCCCCCGAAATAATCCAAATTATTCCAGTAGATTTGCCAGTGTGGATTAATGCGAAAAAACAACTTGGGCCAACCTGTGCCGCTACTACTGGTTGATTTCAGATTTCACCAATAATCAAGGCATTTTATCATCAAGAATATGGTGATACTGTGGATGGTTGCGAAATCCTGCATCACCTTGGATGGTTGAAACCGCATAAACAATGGAATAAACCACCTATCAACTGGTGCAGGATTTCTTCCATCCACATTATAATTGGATGAATAACCTGGTTGAGTATGTTGAGGGATTGCATTTCGGCCGTTGAACATCGTTGAACACTGTGACCCGTTGGGTCGAATGACCACAGTGCATACTTCGATGAAATAAGAACGGATTCCATGAGAATTGCAACTTCTGCAGTGCATGTCTTTTGTCTACATTAAATGGGTATGGGTCAATACCTATAGATACATTTTTAGTGGGATGAACATCCATAAATCCCAGCTATTTTGGGGTTCACTAGGTACCAGGGTTTTGACACATCCCCAAATACACCACAAACATTGCAACCCGGGTTTCTCCAGATTCCAGGCGCACGAATTTCTTGGCGATTCCCGTGCGGAAGCTGTGTAAAATATGATCTCGAGCACCATGGCCACAGGTTTCTAGCCTTACACTTTCAGGGAATATAGTAATCTTCATCAATATCAATAATAAGACGGCAATAATCATAATTCACAAAACAGTACAAAACAATCTTGGCAAATTACTCTTAAATTCTTCTCACTCCCCGCCCAAATCACTGACTTGATGAAAATGTCCGCCTGATTTGCCAACCACTTCCTTCCTCGCCCAGCTGATGGTGAGAGTGGCTTTGTCCAAAAACTGGGCAATAAAACACGATAAAACACTAGATGGGTTTGTCTGAAAATAGTGTATCTCATATTCCAATGGATTATCACCATGTTCCCCATTAAAATTGCTATTTGTGGGTATCCCCTATTTTCAGACAAACACTAGATTTGGGGACAGCGTATTTCCAGACACACCCATGTGGCTCATGTGGAGGTTTCCTAAAATGGTTGTACCCCTAAAATCATCCAACATTAGACCATTTTGGTTCACCAAAATAGTTTTGGGGATGGCCTATTTTCAGACACATATCGAGCTTGTCCGAAAAAACACGTTTAAATTACATTCCAAAAAGTGTGGACATCACTCCCAAATGAGCTTTCACCATCATGAAATGGAAGTCATTGCCAACTGGTTGGTGGTGCAATAACCATCTTGAAAAATATGAAAGTCAATGGGAAGGATGACATCCCATATATAAAACGGAAAATAATCCAGCCATGTTTGAAACCACCAACCAGCCAAAAAATGGCGAAGTTCCTCGAACTTCTTTGCGTGATGCGAAAAAGGGCTGGAAACTTCCGAAGAACGGCTGGATTTTCTTCATCAAATCACCAGGGACTTTTCACTGCACATGGGTCACGACCCGAAGGCGTGTTGTGTCCCGGAAGTGCTGGGAAATTTTGGGCGGGTGTACAATCTAAATGCTTGGGAAGTATCCCTTTACATAGGCTACCAATAGTATCCAATAGTAAACTGTCACTTGTTTTTTTTTGTATCTAAGCAATGTTAGTATAGCAATAGTGAAGCATCCCCAATTTTTGACTGAATCGGTGGTCTAAGCCATCAAAATATGGATGGTTCACTATCCATCCCGGATTGATACACCAAAAAAGTGAAAGTATCCAATACCCTCTGGTAAACATACAAAAAGCTATTGAAAATGGCCATAGAAATAGTGGATTTACCATGATTTACCCATTAATAGCATGGTGAGTTTCCATAGTTATGTAAACGTTTACCAGAGGCTATTGGATACCATTGGATACTATTGGTACCCTAGCAGCCGGGGGTTAGGAATGCAAGGTCGACATTGCACAATTTGGCTGTCCACGCTTCGATATTACGTACGCAAGGAGCACTTACATTTGATTTTCCCCAGTCATGGTTGATGTGCTATGAGGACAGTGTTTGTAGTGTCAAAAAACTCGTGGACATTCCACGAAATGATGGTTGGCGCGGATGCTTATAAATGGATTATTCTCATTGTCCAGGAATGTCCAGGATATGTGAAGGGTAGTACAACCCCCTACAATCATCAACCAATTGTGTCTTGTGAAGCTGTTCATGCAAAGAATACCTTTAGCACCAAGCAAACCACGCACAGTGACAAGTAGACCGACATCTCCCTTATTTTGGATTGATTGCATCTTCGTGCCTTCAGGAACTTCGGGACACCAGCCCTAAATCCTTTCAAATCGAAGATGTCCCACCAACCTTTACTAAGCCTATCTTTTACATTCCTGCATTGTCAGGACTTCTGTTATTTTATTTGCAACAAAAAGAAATCCCCAAAAATCCGTCCAATATCGCATGGAAACTCCCATTGAAAATCAAAAAAACATTTCAACAGCTATTTGGAGGTTTCCTGAATTTTCGGGCTACCCTCTGGTTATGTCAACAGTTTGCTATTGAAAATGGCCCAGTCGAAATAGTGAGTTTTCCCATTAAAAGCATGGTGGATCTTTCCAGTTCGTGATGTCAACGTTGACCAGAGGCTACCCAAATCATCCCCCGAGGATCCTCAAGGCGTTGGCGGTTCGCAGATCCGGAGCCCTTGCCTCGGACAACATCTGTCCGATGCCATAGTGCCGCGCCTGGAGGATTTTTTTCCGGGCGAAAAACAGCTGGAAAGATAGGCGAAATGGGAGATTTCAATGGGATTTTCCAGATTTATTGCTGATTGAATTGGATTTAAGTGGGATTTTGCATCTGATTTAGTAGGATTTTCCATGTGTCTCTTAATGGGATTGAAGCGGGATTGAAATGGGTTTTACCCTCTTTTGACACAGTTTGCTGTGGCAAATGGTCCATTGATTGATGATTTATGATGATTTCTCTATCAATAATGGTGATTTCCCATAGCTAAGTTAAATAACCATAGGATAAATGGCCTTTAACTCGGATTTATGTGATATGCATGGGATTTTAGAGGATTTAATGGGTTCTCAATGGGATTTCGTGGGTTCTTAATGGATTTCATCAGGTTTGTGACCTGGAATCTTACCGTTAGAAACGAGGATTTCATGGGATTCCAATTGATTTTTAGAGATTTGATGGGACAAATTTTGCCGATTTCACCATCAACGGTTGGGATGAATGGGATAAAAAAAATTAGGTCAGATGCGATATCAATATTTATTCCGCATAAACTGGACTATGATCGAATGTATGGGGGGATATAATGGCCATCAAAAAGTTGGATTTCTTGGAATTGAAATGGAAAGAGAGAATTAATACAATGTGGGGGTCCCCAAACGATAGGATGTACCCCAATTTGGGATTTGGCTACGTCAGAACTCTTGCTCATGGTACCCCTTCGGTGCAGCACTTGCCATACTTTATGGTTCGATCAACCCAGCTTGTTTCGCCCTGCGAGATGTGGAACATAGCAGGTGTCCCTACAACGTAGCAACCTCCGGATCTCCAACGGTCAAGCGACCAAGCGACCACAGGTGGCCCTTGGGGATGACCCCGGTGCGGAATAGCTGTGCTGAAAGAAATGACCATTTTGGAAGACATTTGGCCCGTCATGCTTTCCAGCCTGCAGAATCCTATCAGAATGACAGGCTTTACAGGCTGGATTCAGCTTACAGCTCCGACTTGTTGGTCGCAGAAGACAGCGACAAAAGGATAGAGTTCAGCACGAGCAGTCCTGAGACTGCTGCCTGACGTGCTGTTTGGCTATCCTGCAGCGCTACAACGGGTTCTTCTTCTTCCTCTTCTGTACCCCAATTTGGATTCAATCGGTGTTGAAATGGGATGTTGATGGGAAACTTACCATGGAAAAAATGGATTTAATGGGATTCAAATTGCATATTAATGGACGAAGAACACAAGATGGGGTCCCAAATTATCTACAACTAGCTTGACGATGGATTTTGGTGGATCTATCTACAGTTGGATCTATCTATACACAATGATATTGTATTCCATACAGTCCATACATACATGTATTTGACAATGCGTGTTGTTGCTTTACTACTTTCTCTCTGGCAATTGTTGCTTAGCTGCGGATATCACCATGTTTAATGGGTAAATCATCCAACTAAATGGGCCAGGTTTTTTCCACGTCGCAAGTTCTGCAAACGTTTGCTGCTGGAGGGTATCCCATGAATTAGCTCCATAGCCCATGAATTCCATTAATAAATATCAACTTAACATACCATATGAATTACCTTCTCTGGTAAACTAACATAGCCATGGAAAATCCCAACCATAGATGGAGGTTTCTAGCTGGGAAAATCATCTATTTCTATGGGCCATCCATGCCATGGCTAGCCATTTGTCATAACCAGAGGCTAATCTTCCGGTCTCCAACAACAAACCACCCCACCACGGAATCCCGTTGCATCCCGCCACGGCGTCCTCTTCCGTCTCGCTATCGAGGTGGGCACAAACAAACTGAAGCACGAAGCCTTCACGGACCTGGCGTGTCGAAAAAGATCTGGAAAGGCCATAGGTTGGTGGTTGAGCCACCTACCCCTCTGAAAAATGATGGAGGGAGTGAAAGTCAGTTGGGATCATGACATTCCCAACTGAATGGAAAAAGAATCCAAAAGTTCCAAACCACCAACCAGTCTTTCATGGTGACATTAGTCAATCGGAAGGATGACATCCCATATATGAAATGGAAAAATAAAAGCCATCTTTTAAACCACCAACCAGCCATGGTTTTCCTAGGAAAATATCTTCATGGTGAGGCCTTGTGGCAGTGTTGACCCTGTAAGTTTACGGCAATCAATGTAGAGTTCCTGAAATTTTTAATATGGAATGTATGTGGAAGGGATATCTGTATATGGGGGAATCTAAATGTTTACATATTGGCAATATATAATCTGATATCTAATGGTGGATATCTAATGGTTGCCAATATCATGGATGAATGTGTATATATATATCAGAATATCTAATGGTTGCTATAAAGATGTGTACCGGAAATGCCAATATTGATTGTTTATTGCCAATGAACATGTATTGTGTCCCATATTAATGGAACATACCAACCATGGATTGTTTACTTGGATGTTTTCTCAAGGGATGTCATCGGGATATATCCAAACAACCAATAAAAATAGTGGGTATACAGTACTAGGCGAAAAAATTACAGTAATGGCATATACTGAGAGATACCCCGGGTAGATTTTGCAGATACGGAAAGCCCATGGGGAATCCCATTCAGAAAATGATCTACAGATGGCGGGTGTTCCTGCCGGGAAGCAGTTTTGGGTATAGTAACCGTGGGGTATGTAACATATATTCTGATTATGTGTATGTACATACCAATATTGGTAGATTGATGGACATTGTTATGAAAGTTCAGTGGTGGCGAGAGTACGTGTTCACCGTGTTATCATGTTGGATAGAACCCATGTTTCGTACAATTTCGTACAATCATTGTCTGGTTGGTGTTTTCAATCCCTCTGAAAAATATGAAAGTCAGTTGGGATGATGACATTCCCAATATATGGAAAGTCATAAAATTCCATGGTTCCAAACCACCAGCCAGTTGTTAGATTGCCAAGAATGGGTGGAGTTCATCGCCGGGTTTCGCGACCAATCATGGCTGATGAGAACAGCGCAGCTAGGTCGATATCTCCATAAATGGTTTACCCTCGGGAAAACGTTTACATAACTATGGGAAAATCACCATGTTCAATGTTCAACGGGTAATTCCACTACACCCCCGAAATCCAACGTGGAACTGCATGCTATTCCCGAGGTCTCCTAACATGAACCTATGGTACGGTCTCAAGTGGATTTTGTTCCCCAGGAAATCATGCAACTACCTTTTTCAATAAAATCACTCAAAAACTGACATGGAACCCACGCAATGCAGGCCCAAACTGAACCCAAACTGCGCCCTGAAACAGCCAGCATGGAATTTGAACAAGTTATCACACAGCGATCTGCAACCTTGAAGGGTGATTTGAAGGTTAACCTGGAAGCCAAGTGGTTTTTAAGGCGTTCTCCTTGAACATTCCATGTTAGTGACTTTCGGGCGACCTTACTTTTCACTTCGTATTGCGCTCACCTTTTAATAACTATTCAGGTTCCAGGTCTGTGGTGGGGAAAGAACTGAAACCAAACCACCTCCAAGAAAAGGTCGTGACTTATTTTTGGATGTGTTGGGTTCCGTGTTCGTCGCACAACCTTCCAAAGTAAGCCGCAACAGGCAGAAAACCTGACAGCGAAGAGAGAAAAAACAAGCAACATGAAAGGATAACAAATATCAGCAAACATCAGCAAACTAAGAAAGAGATGGCAAGAGCAACAAGGAGCAAAAGAAAGACAAAATGGGGGAGGTCACCATGGGAAAGGTACCGTGGGGGTCCATGTTGGGTTCCATGTTGGCTTCCATGTTGGTTTCCAGCTTTCAGGGTATGGGGGAGGTCACCATGGGAAAGGTACCATGGGGGCCCATGTTGGTTTCCATGGAAGGTCCGTGTTATATAGTTGGCAGTTAATCTTTCTTGAAAAAGTCAGCTAAACGTGTAGTTTTGGACTTTTTTTTGTATATTTATAGCTTTTCTAGATATCATGTCAATTTACATTGAAGCACATTTTCAAAGTTAAACATACACATATCAAAAAGTAAAGAAGTCGCAAAATATCACTTTTTAATATTTAAAATGTTACACAAATACCTTTTTCCTATTCACCCACTGTAAACGTGACATTTCTCATTTTCTCGTTGTGGCTTTCCCTGTTGGGTCGAAGTCCTCGAGCAGTTGGGTCCTGTTGGGAAGTGTTCCCGTAGCTTTGGCGCCCGGAGGCCCCGCCCGGAGGTCTTCCCAACTGGAAGGCTACAATGAGAAAATGAGAAATGTCACGTGTAAATGGGAAAAATACCTGTATATTACGTTTATGGTGGGTAAATGGGAAAAAGTATCTGTATAACATATCAAAAATTGACAATGAATATATACCTTGAATATATGTTTTTGTCTATTCTTTATGTTTTGAATATGTTTTCGATGTGTTTCTAAGATGTGTTGAGGATATGTCTTGTGGGTGTGTTTTTTGACATGTACTGTTTGTGTTTAAACTTGTCTTCAGAATTTGTACTTTGGAATTTATCTTGGACAAAATGACTCAACCACCATAAACAGCATAATGGTTCCGAATTCCCCGTGTCAGCCGCCATGGCTAACATGGAACTTTTGGATGAGCACTCTCTGGCAGCTTGTGGGGTTCTATGTTAGTATGCCATGCAGCCAAAACTTGTGCAAAAATGTCCAAATTCACTAGCACCAACATGGCACCTACCTGGCACTTATCCCGCTCATGAATTTTAACATGGGTGCGCTAGCATGGAACCTTTTTTTTTTGCCCAACGTTGGTTTTCGGGAGAGTATTTCAATGGTCATTTTCAAGTTCGCAAACTGTTTTTTCAACCGCCCATCACCCTTCTACTGGACCATGAGGTCACAGAAGTTATCCCCAAGACAAACTCCAGGAAATTGCGGATTATTTTCAATAGCCAAGGTGCTAAGGTGGTAAACCCAAGAAAAACCCATCCCAATTTAGGTCTGGTTGGTGGTATACCTACCCCTCTGAAAAACATGAAAGTCAGTTGGGATGATTATTCCCAATATATGGAAAAATAACAAATGTTCCAAACCACCAACCAGAGGTTTATGAACTTGGGTAGACCCATTTATGAACTATGACTATATCTAAAAATGACCCCCCATTAAAAAGTTGGTGCGGATCGGTATAATTCATCCGAAATGCCTCCACAGAAGGTCAGCAGAAAACGCACAGTAAGAGGGACCATCTGACGCAATGATGTCCAATCTGTGGATACAACATGATAATAGCCTAACTTTACATCATTGGGTAAACTCCATAAGTAGCTCGTTTGCTCCCCATCAAAAATAGCGGCTTTTTCGGGAAGGTATTCCATTCGGGTTGGGGCCTGATTCTCGTGGAAGTCCAAGGTGATCGACACCCCACCTTTGCCCTTGTAGTCCAATGCTGTCCTCAGTCCCGAACAGAATCGATACGTGCGTAAAAAAGGATAGTATCATAAGGATGTATAACAGCCAGTATAAATATTGAATACTAATTATTTGTTATATGTATTGTGAAGACTATCACCCAATAGTAAAAAAAATGTCTATATGTATATAATTATATATCATTGCAATTGTATTGGCCACCTCTGGTGAGCATTGAATGACAATCGGTCCGTGAAACCACTCCAAGCCCGTCGAATCCAGGACAATGTGATAATGTGATAAATCCAATGTCGTTACATGTTGTTACATGTTGTTACATGTTGTTACTATCTCCAATGACTCACCATTTTTCTGGCTGCAATTCAAACATATTCAAACCATCCCGTTTCCTGATAGATAGAAATGGCTAGAAATGGCATAACTAGGTGTACTGGCCATGATATGTGGGATCAACTTGGTGAACTGGCAGCCAACCACTTCCGACCCTTCCCCGAGATCTTTGGATGTCCAGTCAGACTGGTACCCAAGATCATCCTTGATCATCCTCGTCATAAGCCCCAGAAAACTAGGTTTGGGACTGGATCTGTTCCTTTTTTGAATCCACCAAACATGTAGATCAATGCGGATGAACACCATGGGATTTCCGTGGCGTGTATGAAAATCTCAAGGGTATCTCAGCAATATGTCCCCATCAGATCCCCATAAAATGGTTGAATTTATATCATCTGGGTTTTATCTCCTCATACAGTTGCTATATTCCCATTATCTCCATTACATCCTAGTGAATATCCCAATGATATAATGATATTCCCATCCTTTTTTTCTGGTTGGTGGTTTCAACCTACCCCTCTGAACAATGATGGACTTCGTCAATGGGTTTCGGATGACATCCCATATATGAAATGGAACATCATCCATTCATGTTTGAAACCACCAACCAATATATTAATCATTGATTACCATTATCAACCATTATTCACCACTATTAACCACTATTAATATATTGGACCAGGGGGCTATCCCCATCAACCAGTATATAATCATTCATTATATGATCAACCATTATTAACCATTATTAACCACTATTAACCACTATTAACCACTATTAACCAACCAGTTTTCACCCTTGGCCATGAATTTTCCAGGATTCACTCGTGCCAGCGCAGAGAACAGCGGGGAACTGACTGCACCACCGAGGACTGACGCCGCCAAACCTTGGCGAAGAAAAGCCACGAGATCCCACGACAAAAAAACACCACAAAATACCATGGATTAATAAACCCCAAACGGCTGTTTAATTGCGGGGGATACCATTTATGTATCATTAATTCCAGTGTATTCTGACTATTTGGATGGTACCCCCACAACTAGTACCCTCTGGTAAATTAACAGTTCGACCCTGGCAGATAGGAGTTGGAAGAAACTCGTTTCCACTAAAAATTGGTGATTTTCAGGGTCAACAAGTTAATTTACCAGGGGATCAATCGTATACCCGGCCTGGTAAACCTACCAACAACTAAGGAAAGATCCACCATGTTGAATGGGAAAATCAACGATTTCGACTGGGCCATTTTCAATCGCTATGTTAAATTACCAGAGGGTAAATAAAAACGGAAATAGTTTCTTATGCATGTATAAAAATTGTAAAATAGGATTAAAATTATCCCACTTAAATGGTAAAAATAGTATAAACTATGTATACATCATAGTGCCATGAATTTTGTTCCATATGATATCAAATCATAATGGTGTATGATATTGAAATCGATTCAATTGACATATAAGTATTCAAGATGAATCCTATTGTTACATGGATGATGCTATTATAATACCACTACATATTATGATACCCAATCGCAATGGGATTATAATGCTATGATATTGAAATGTATAACATTGTATAACCCCATTAATTGGAATGCAAAATCCCCTATGTCCAATTATATGTTCCAGATACCCTCGTCATCAAACCTGGCAATTGGGAATCCCAACCATAAATGAAGGTTTATAGCTGGGAAAATCATCTACACATGGGGAAAATTCCATTGCCATGTTTGATTTCCGGAGCGTAACATAAATCCCAAATACAAATAAATGTAATGGTGATATAGTGGGAATTTTTATAGGGATATCATGAGGACAATAACACCATTCCCTCACGTAATTGAACCGTGGTGCGACATGAAAAATCTTCATGTTTAATGGGGGAACTCGATGGGCCATGTTCCATAGCAAACTGTCTTTCTTTTTTGCGGATGACACCATACACATCCATGCGACATAAATCCTATATATCCATTTTTTTGATGCAAATATAATCAAATATATGGTATATCCACCAAAAACTAAATCTGTGTCCTTTTTGTCGGGAAGTCGGTTGGTGTAATTCAGTGTCTAGAGCCCCTATCTTTTTTGTGATCAACTTGAACTTTGCCAAGCCCAATGTTTAATCACTTTCCAAAGGACAAACAAGATAGACCAGTGAATAAATAAATAATGTTGGTAAAGCAATGTCACAAGCCCACAGTTTGATGGCTTACACCACCCATAAAAATTGTAAAATTGGAGATGGTGGATCGTTTGTTTTTTTTAATATACCAACATTACGCACAGACCCCGTGGTTTGCCCGGACTGCAACATTGAGGATTCCCTGTCGTTGAACATGAGAAGAGAAATTGCAAAAAATACTGCGTATACGCAGTGTATACGCAGTATTTTCTGCTTTCGGATTCGGAGTTTTCAGGGTTTTAGGGTTTTAGGGTTGTAGGGTTTAGGATGGTTTAGGGTTGTCGTCCGGTAAATACCAAAACACTAGCCCTGCGCAGGTTTTTGAGCATGTCAAAGGATAATATTTGAACTCAATTCTAGCCTTGCGGGCAAACCATAGCTGGTTGGTGGTATACTTACCCCTCTGAAAAATATATGTCAGTTGGGAAGGATGACATCCCATATATGAAATGGAACATCAAAGCCATGTTCCAAACCACCAACATTAGACACAAATTGGAGTCCCATCTTTCATCAACGTTCGAGCCCAGCCCTGGTTGCGAGCCACCGAAGTTTCCAGAATTCCCGACGTCCTTGGGATCTTAAGATCAGATGGCTAGTGGTCAATGGCCATGCAGGAAATGATTGGAGGTACCTGCCTATGTTTTAGGAAATGCCCCCACAAAATATGGCCCCAAATATGGTACGTTTACGTAGCTCCATTTTAGCATCCTGAAATTCCCGTTGAGCTGCAGTTGCGGTGATTTTTGCGGCTATAACTGGTTATAACCATCAAAAAAAACCGCCCATGACTTCGGATATAGCCCCTATAACTAATTGGTGGTATACCTATGAAAGTCAGTTGGGATGATGACGTTCCCAACTGAATGGAAAAATAAAAAATGTTCCATACCACCAACCAGATAATTGTTAAGAGAAACTGCATACCCAATGGGATAACGTTTTGGGGTAACCAATGCATCCGCAGAATCGTTCACCATCTGAAACCATTCGACAAAAACCCTTCTTTGGAAATCTGAATCACACTCCAAAAACACCGTAAAACTCAAAAACCATCCGTTTCTTGCCACTCAAAAGTCCGCCACTCAAAAGTCTGAAAAGTCTAATTTTCAGGCAGACTTGGTCTGTCGTTTTTGGGTGGGTCAATGGGTTTTTCAACCCATAACAAAGCACCAAGGAACGATCAGGCACGGGGATCTCCACTCTGACTCTTCACATTATTTCAACTAGGAATGGATCAAAATTAAAGCTGGTTGGTGGTTTCAACCCCTCCGAAAAATATTAGTCAGTTGGTATTATTATTCCCAATGTATGGAGAAATAAAAAATGTTCCAAACCACCAACCAGATTAAAGATATCATTGCCTACCGAGATACCCTGCACAAAATCAAATCGTTAGCTGGTTAGTAGATACTTCTATTCATAGGTAGCAAAAAAATCAAGGATTTAAACTACCCATCCAAGGCTGACCTAGATATGGTTGTGTCTCAAAAATGGGGAAGATTTCCAAATAACCATGTTTATCGGGTGATGATGCCAAGCATCGGATTTCGGGGTAGCCGAAAATGTTCAGACAGACCGATCTACTTTCATTGGGTGTGTACAACCACAAAGTATGGAATATCTTGGTGAATATTGGGCAGCCAAGTCCTTGGGTGCCAAGGACTTGGATGGAAATTGATCGAAATTGATCAAAATCTGCGGATTTTTGGTCCCAAGTGTTACTATTTGGTTATGACTAACAGTTTGCCATGGAAAATCACCATGCTATTAATAGGTAAACCATCTATTTCTAGGGGCCATCTATACCATGGCTATGTTAAATAACCAGAGGGTAACCAAATCACTGAAATTTTGGGATGACCACAACATGATCTGAGCTATTGGTTCGACCCTCCCACCGGTTTCTGAAACTGGACGTGGAACCTAGTTTTATATCTATAACTGACGTTAAAAAGAAAAAACATGGCTACCAGCTGCTGGCAAAACATGTCAAAACATCCCTTGAAACCCCGTTCAGCTTGGTGTCCCCCCATTTTGGTGGTGTCTTTTGCGGGGGGCTGGGATGAGTATGTATCCAGTTCTATTGGCATCTATTGGCTAATCGAGTGTCAAACCTAAATGATGAATAAACACTGGCTCAATGAATCCGATGCAGAATGCTCCCCGAAAGCGATTGTTCATACTCTCGAAATTGGTAATCCCCAATAAACAAATCAAGCAAGTTCAGTTGCATGAATCCTGGTACTACTTTGTACTGAGCAGGTTTCTAGTAGCTGAGGAATGGTCTCAATTCCGCCCATTTCTGGTAAGTCATGTGGGCTGGTTAGTGACTCTGGGTCTACCACTTCCTATATAAGTGGACAAATGCTCAAGTATCCACAAAAATCCAGTCCAAATTTTTGGTTGGCACAGTTGCTAAGTAGGAAAAACCTGATCAGCATGCAATTTCAAAAGTCAATTGACCCCGCATTTGTCCATCAAGTCTCTGGAGATTTGTCCACGTGGCCATGACTCAAAATTACACTGGCAAGAGACCCCAAACAGTGTGGGGAAGGGAAAGTAAGTACAATGTATGTAGGGCAGATGAGGCACGGAAACATACGAAGGTGACAGTCTAATGCGGCCCCGCTGCAAAACAGTGTTTCTTTTAAACAAGCAGCAACGTCACGCGGAAGCTATTGCGGCTGCAATGCTGCCGCGAGATCCATAGCAGAGCACGGCCACACACTTGCGGAGAGAGCGAGCAACCGCAGCTCTCGTCGTGTGCTGGCCAGCTAGCAAGACGGCATCAAGAAAGACATCTAGCATACGGATGTGCGGAAAGAGCAGCAACCGTGTCTGCTACAAAGTTGCTGGCCCTCGTTTAACGAGTGCCTCCTAGATCAAGTCCAGCACCGCAACAGGCTAACGCCAAAGTAACAAAGTCCAGAGACGAGGAGCCAGATTACCAGGAGAGGAGGAGAGGCTGCCCAGTTTGGATGGTTTGAGGCAAGAGAGGTTACCGAGTTTCGAACTGTCGCGCGTGTGGTCTCCAGCGCCGCCAAGGTTGCCGCCGCCATGGCTCCGGACTTGCGCGGAAGAAAAGCATAGAAAAGCAGCGCCTGTTCAAATGGACCTGGTATGGCATATTTGCGGTGCAACATTGTAAAGCAGGAAATTCCGCATAATGCTTATGTCGCGCACCATGTTCACGTCCTGAACCGACTACTTCAGCAAAGCTGCAGTCAGCAAAAGACGTTCAAAGCCAAGGCAGATGAGGCAAAAACAACCCGACGGATCTTTCACCGTCCCATGATTTCTCAAAAACGTCGTTCTCGTGCTAGCCAAACGCGCATTCTGGGTCCAAAAAAGTTTCTTAAAAAAAGTTCATCGCAAGATGCTTTCGTCAACCCTTCCAGCATTTTGTGGTCAAAAACGTGCCGAGTTCGGTTTTCCTTTTTTCAGCTCACAGCTTTGCCAGGTAGAGGCCCGTTTTGGCCAGCAGGTATCATATCTATATATTTACAAATGTATCATATCTATATATGTGTCCATATGTATGATCGCAATATCGGTGTATGTATACATATGAAGATGCGAATACTCTACAGGTAAGAATCTATATATGCCTCTACGTATCTGTAGTGCAAGCGAACGTTAACATGGCCCACCCCACCCCACCCAACCCCAACCCCATGCGTGACGTAGCATCAACTTCATGACGCAAGTGCAAGCGAACGTTAACATGCCCCACACCACCCAACCCCAACCCCATGCGTGACGTAGCATCAACTTCATGACGCAAGTGCAAACGAACGTTGACATGCCCCCCACACCACCCAACCCCAACCCCATGCGTGACGTAGCATCAACTTCATGACGCAAGTGCAAACGAACGTTGACATGCCCCACCCCACACCACCCAACCCCATGCGTTACGTAGCATCAACTTCAAGTGCAAGCGAAAGTTGACATGCCGCACCCCACCCCGCCTAACCCCCACCCCAAGAGGTTTAAGATGACATGTAACAAAAATGTCGAATTTGTGGGCCGGTAAAAGATCCGACTGCAAAAACAACTCCAACTCCCGTTGAAATGGACCTATACTACGGCGTATTGGCGGTGCAACACTGCAAAGGAAGACATTCAGTATACTATGTCGCACACCATGTGGAGACAGGCGACACATCGTTAAACCGATGCGCGTGCAACATCCTGATCGCACTCAAATCTTCAAAAGACCATCGCAGAATTCAAAGATTGGCATCTACAAGATCTTCATGCAAGGGCCCTGTGCAAGATCATCCAGGAGCTCTTACACAACGTCACCAGGATCTCCACAAGATCTTCTATTAAGAACCTACGCAAGATTACGCAAGTGGATGCCAGAACAGCAGGATCTTCTCAAGATATTGAGGTCTACAAAGTACTGCGCCTGCCACAAAACATGAATCCGATGCAAACCGGGGCCCACATTTTGTGCGAGCCTGCGCAGTCGAAATGCACATGGACATCTCAGAAGAGCCCGTTTATGCGATACAATGAAGATGCTTCAGACCAAGATCGGGGCCCACACTTTGCGCGAGCCTGCGCAGTTTAAATGCACTTGGACATCTCAAAAGGGAAATTTTATGTGAGAATTCACAATGAAAATGTGGCAGACCAAGAGCTTGAGAACCCCGCGGCGCAGACTTTGCGCTAGCCTGCGCATTCGAAATGCACATAGACATCTCACAAGGACACTTTTAGGAAAAATGCCAGGGCCCAAATGGAGCACCCTGATCTAACACCGGCCTTTAATAACACCTACCGGCAAAAACAGATGGTTGCCCTCTGGTAGTCAAGGGTGACAATGGGAAACCCCCTTCAAATGAAGGTCGTACTAGGAAAATGATCTATAAATGAGGAATTGTCCATTGCCATGTTTGACTTGAGTACCACATGAAATCCTAAATCATAGATAAATGGTGATATGGAATGTGATGACTGTGATGAATGTGATGGGGATACCCGGGAATTCACCAATGTCATGGCGGCCAAGGGTCACTGCGCCAGGGTTTTAGGCGAATGATTTCTGAGACGTTGCCAACTAATTTGGAGCCGTCCAAGGGCCTGGGTTCTCGGCAGGGGTTGCTTCGAAGGTGCATAGAAAACCCCAAAAAGAATGGGGAATTCGGAGATAACCAGGGATAGATATGATCCAATCAATGGGATAGGGATTTCAAAAGATGATGTATTCCTATTTGTCCCGATTTCGGAATCGGCTTTTAATTGTCTGCATCTTTGTTGGGAGCTGAAAAATGATTGAAAAACGGGCAACTAACTATCCACCAGGAAATCAATAGGCTTTTTCTCCGCAAGGATGCGAGTTGAAATGCCGATGCCCAAACTAAATCCATCAACTTCTTCGAATTTGTTTTTCCTGAGGCCTGCCACATTTGAACTCCATCCCTGGACCTATTTCAAGGGTGACCCTCTTCTATTCACCCCAAGCCATGTGCAACCAATATATTCCAATTGATCTTTCACATCATCAGTGCGTGTATATATATATACATATATATATACATATATATATATATACATGTGGATATACAAATATGTATGTATATATATATATATCACGTGAATATATATATATATACACTGTACACATCTATACACTCTGTACTCTGCACCATGCACTACTTATAGATGTTACGTGGTACATTATACATATACATCACATACATCACATACATCACATACATCACACATCATCATGAATAATCATAGTACATACACAGACATTGATGTTTATATATATATATATACATATATTATTTAGTACCTCCCCCACACACAAAGAAAAAACAGAATTTCCACCGCTTTGATGCTGTTTCCAGGCCAAGGGACTTACGCACAAAAGCGCTGGACATCTGTGCGTTGATGCTGCCGCCAGCAGCGCCCCAATGTTCGCCGTGAGCCACCAGCTGCCACCTGTCGTTGAAAACAATGGTGGGTGGGTGAAACAAGCCATAGAAGGGGTATATAGTATAACAAACTATTATGGGGATATGTATATTTGTATGTATATGTATGTATATATATATATCTCATGGAAGTATATATATATATATCCATACATCAACTAGAATGGGATATGTTGGGATCTGACGGGATGTTTATACGTATATGTATATATATATATACACACCATATCCCCAACAACATGATACTTGGGTTTGCCCAGAAATGGTAACGACAAGGAGATGTCCAACCCCCCAAAAAAACATTTCGACGGCGTTCACTTTCGCTACTTGATTGGTGAAGTCATCTAAGCCAAACAAAGCCTTTGAAAAACAAAGTGCGGGTAAAGAAAACCATGTAGAGTTGCAGAAATCCAGAAAATCCAGCAAGCGAAACCCTGAATCCAACCAAAAAATGCACCTTTTTCCTTGGCTTAGGGTCAAAAATCTGGGACAAAAAGACCAAGAAGATGGAGTTTTTTCACATCGTGAGTATGAAACTCACCGGAGGTAGCCTGGCTTTCACATCAAGAATTAGCTGTGGATGTTCATCCCCCCCAGCTTTGAGAGATCTCAAGCCTGGCTTCCCAAAAAAAAAACACCCCAGTCGGTGGTGCTGAGATTCCCAACTCCTCCGCCATGAAATGATGGATTCCTTTTGTGGCTTCGGTTTGACAGGTCACAATCACATCCTCGGTGTCGATCCCGGCTTCAACGTGCCAGCGCGAAAAAGTGTGGTGGTGCCCCAGTGTGAGCGCGAATCAAATCGCTAGGTGCTAACTCCAATAGCTGTTGGCTTCATGGTAGATATATCTCGAACTAGCTACGAGCTCGTTGGTTTAGCAACAAACATCACTGGGGGTCACCAGCCTGTAACCCTTCACACACCGGGGTTGAAGTTGGCTTGCCGATCCCCGACACGTGGAGTTGTCGATGGGGAAGACCCATCACATCATTCCCAAACCACTCCCTAATCATGAAACTGCTGGTTGGTGGTTGAGCCCTACCCCTCTGAAAAATATGAATCAGTTGGGATGATGACATTCCCAACTGAATGGAAAAATAAAAATGTTCCAAACCACCAGACTAAGGATAATTCCAGATGTTCAAGGATGATTCCCCCTTGGAATTCGAACATTGGGATTGGACCCAAACTGTGCCGTGCCAAGGAAATCGGCCCCAAACTGTGACCTCCCCATCTGAAACCAAGATTAAACTGAAACCGCTCAGCCGATTGGGGGACATGATCAACGGTCATTGATCAATTTAGGCCCACATTCTTCGAGGGTTAGAGGTTCGAACCCCTATAAATCATTATTAAAAAAAATTGATCAAAACATCCCAAATTGTTCATCTGTGAAATCATTGAATATCCATTGAAATCTCCATTGAATTCATCATTTTTCATCAGTGAACCGATTAAACACCTCATAAATCATGATGAAATATGATGAAATATGATGAAATATGATGAAATATGATGAAATATGATGAAATATGATGAAATATGATGAAATCTCCATTTTTCATCGTTAAACCATGTGTTTCACATCCTGATCATCCCATTTTATGGTGAAATCTGTCCCCCTCTGAACCGTCGGAAACGCAGAAGCCAGGCGTCGGCGTTGGTCTTTGCGAGTCTCTTGGCCTCCTGTGTCAGGTCGGCCTCAGAATTTTCTACGCTGCTCAGCCTTTGGTTACCCTCTGGTAATTTAACATAGCTATTGAAAATGGCCATTTATAGTGCATGTTCCCATTAAAAATGGTGATTTTCCATTGCTATGTTAGTTTACCAGAGGGTATGTCAAACATAGCTATTGAAGCCATCCCCCATTTTTCGAAAGTTCGTTGATTTACCTATTATGGATATACCATGATAATACCATATGGCAACGTTTACATAACGAACTGGAAAAAATCACCATGCATTTTTAATGGGTAAATTTAGATGGCGATTTTCCACCTTTACCAGAGGCTATTTCATGGGGGAAGCAGTGGATTCCCCAAGATCAAAAAAAAAAGGCTAAATGCTGATGGGATTTTACCAAAAAAAATGTTATCATCTGGTTATGACTGTTACATAGCCATGGCTACGCCATGGCCTATAGATTTAAAGATGGTTTACCGAACTAAAAAAAAATGGGTGGATTTTCCATGGCGAACTGTTAGTCATAACCAGAGGGTAAATATGTTAATGATCTTGTAAAATGTGGTAAAATTCTGGTAAATGTCTGGTAAATGTGGTAATATTGTAAATGTGGGTGATAATAATTGTATTGAGATGGTGTATTCCAGTAATGTTGAAATATATGTGTATATATATATATATATATATGTGGTTCGCACAGCACTATTTTAAGATATGGAACGCCAGAATAGTGCTTTAAAACTGTCGATTCTGTGGCATCTGAACTTGATTTATAGTACCATCATAGTGGGATGGCCATCAACTATTGGGGCGAATTAACTATTGACCTTGTGTTAAGTATTTATAGATTTACAGTCATACAGTGGATGGAAGAAATCCTACATGTTTTTGCTATGGGATTCCTATGAAACACTGTAAAGAATGGGATAAAAAAACGGGGATGTTGTCCATCGACCAAATGGTGCAAGACATGCAAGACATGAAGACTAGATGTCCATAGGATGTCTCATGGTCAAGTTACAAGACCTGAATATGCTTCATGGTCATCCCAAAAAATTATCACTGCTTGGTGGTCGAGCCCTACCCCTCTGAATAGTGGTGAAAATAGTGGTTAATAATGGTTCATAATGGTTAATGATTGCTAATATGGTTTATTATCAGGAATTGCTGTTAATCGATATGTAAATCCCTATTAATGGATTGCTGACCACCCCTCGATGTGGGTATGTTTAGCCAACCACATCCATGGCTATGTTTAAATTACCAGATGGTAGATAGTCAGCATTGGTTTGTCCAAAAATGAGGTATACCCCAAACTGACTCGCTTCACTGCGGAATATGATTCACCCGTGGATTTGGGGGGTTTGTTTTTTGGACAAAACTAAGATTGTGACGGGATGCCAAATCAGAAAGGTGTCTATTTTCTTGGGGACTGAACATATCCTCTGGTAATTTAACATAGCTATTGAACATGGCCATTTATAGTGGATTTACCCATTGAAAATTGTGATTTTCCATAGTTATGTTAGTTTACCAGAGGGTATCCATAGCCGCTTTGATGTTCAAAGGCCAAAAATCAACGGCCCCTCTGGGGGAAGCCGCCCTGGGCGGCGCCCCCTTGCCACGATGGTTTTTTTCATGGAACTCATTGGAACCCGATGAGTTTCCCAGAGATTTCTGAAAGGACTTCACCATGTTTATAGGTGTTATAAACCATTCCCAGTCATGGGTGGTTTATGATTGTTTTGACCACTTGAAAAATATCTGGTTGGTGGTGCGTGCAATAACCATATTGAAAAATGATGGAGTGAAAGTCAATGGGAAGGATGACATCCCGTATATGAAATGGAAAATAAAATTAATGTTTGAAACCACCAACCAGTGTATGACACTCTGGAAGGACTTTGGCATTTGGCATTTGGTGGATCATTGAAGACCTACCATTTGCCCAGACTTTCTGGAAACAGATCAATCGGAGAAATCCCCAAATTCGCAGCTTAGATACCCCAAATGAAGAGTTCATTTTGAGCTGAAACAATACTAATATTCCTCCACATGTGACAAAAAGTATACACCATTTTCACAGTCCAAGAGATGATTTACGAGAAAATTATTACATTTCCCACACCAGATTGGTTCAGTCACTTGGGGACGGCTTCCCCCTTCTGCCATCATCGTGGCTAGTGAGGTGGCCCCATGGCTAGAATGGTTGGAACCCGAAAAAGGCAATGACCAACCGGTGCGGATTGGTCCATTCAGTTCCTATGGGAATTCGATTGGATGTCCAAAAATGGATATTAAAAAAAAAACAAGTTGAAACCCATGAAAAAATGAGATCCAAAGAGCATATTTATGAATCATTTTCAATCATATGCAGTCATCATCTCAAAATCTTATGGCTTTCCCCAAAAAAAATGATGTTCCAAACCACTCAATTTTCCCATCGTTTACAAGGATTCCACCGGTGGTGAAAAATAGGGGCGTGGCAACGCCCCATCTTGCGCATTCTGGGTGACCCCATATTCGAAGTATTTACAATTATTTGCACTTATTACTCAACAAATACAGAAATGCGTGTATATATATATATATGTATATACATATATATATATATATATGCATACGTATATATATATATATATGTGCATACATATATGTATATATATATGCATACATATGTATATATATACATACATATCCATGCGTTTGTTTAAACTTAGAAATAACTCTATGTTGAACCTTCGCTAATCGAATCGTCCAGGAATCCCACCACTCTCCCGCGCCTTTCCAGAGTTCCACGTCCATGTCTTTACGGAGACATCCTCATCCTGATTCATAGTTAATAATGGTTAATAGTGGTTAATAATGGTTAATAATGGTTAATAATGCTTAATAGTGGTTAATAATGGTTAATAATGGTTAATAATGGTTAATAGTGGTTAATAATGGTTAATAATGGTTAATCATGGTTAATAATGGCTAATATATACTGGTAATAAATAATAGGGAAGATGTATGATACTGTGGATGGGCCAGCGAAATCCTGCACCACCAATTTGGGATGGTTGGAACGCTATAAATTTTCTGGGATGTTTACCATCTATCAACAGGATTTCTTCCGTCCACAGTATGAAGGTTCTCATCCCCAGTATGAAGGTTCTATGGGGGTTGAAATGATATTCATTGGGTTTCATCTACTCATACTTCGATTTTCACAGCATTTTTTAAGCTTATAAATTCTCTGGTCACTCACAGCATTGACAATTCGTAGTTGATCTATCCCAAGCATATCCAACCAAGATCGAACAGGTTTTGGATGGCTCAGCCCACACCATGTTTGGATCGTACCACACCAGCTGGTTGCTGAAAAAACTCACTTTAGAAAATATCATCCGAGCTCTTGAGCGCTGGGTCATGATCTCCAATTTCATTCTTGTTCCCAGTGATTAATGATGGTTAATGATGGTTAATGATGGTTAATGATAGTTAATGATGGTTAATGATGGTTAATGATGGTTAATGATGGTTAATGATGGTTAATGATGGTTAATGATGGTTAATGATAGTTAATGATGGTTAATGATGGTTAATGATGGTTAATGATGGTTAATGATGGTTAATGATGGTTAATGATGGTTAATGATGGTTAATGATGGTTAATGATGGTTAATGATGGTTAATGATGGTTAATGATGGTTAATGATGGTTAATGATGGTTATGATGGTTAATGATGGTTAATGATGGTTAATGATGGTTGATGATGGTTAATGATGGTTAATGATGGTTAATGATGGTTAATGATGGTTAATGATGGTTAATAATGGTTAATGATGGTTATGATGGTTAATGATGGTTAATGATGGTTAATGATGGTTAATGATGGTTAGTGATGGATAATGATGGTTAATGATGGTTAATGATGGTTAGTGATGGTTAATGATGGTTAATGATGGTTAATGATGGTTAATGATGGTTAGTGATGGTTAGTGATGATGGTTGATGATGGTTAATGATGGTTGATGATGGTTAATGATGGTTAATGATGGTTAATGATGGTTAATGATGGTTAATGATGGTTAATGATGGTTTATGATGGTTAATGATGGTTAATGATGGTTAATGATGGTTAATGATGGTTAATGATGGTTAATGATGGTTAATGATGGTTAATGATGGTTAATGATGGTTAATGATGGTTAATGATGGTTAATGATGGTTAATGATGGTTAATGATGGTGATTAATGATGATTTCATTTACCCTCTGGTAAACGTTTACAGTTTGCGAACTGGAAAGATCCACCATGCTATGTAGCTGGGTAAATTCCAACTATTTCGACTGAGCCATTTTCAATAGCTATGTAAACGTTTACCAGAGTTTTTTTTTCGGAATTTTCCATTGCCACGTTTGATGATACCGGAGGGTATCCATTGCCACGTTTCCTCTGGTAACATGGCCATGATTCTTTGTTAATGTGTGGAGTTTCCACAAACCCAGCGTTTGTCAGCGATTCCAGCAGACCCTGGCAGATCCCTTTTCAATAAGAAATTCTTTAAGGGCATTCATTGTTTTTTCTTTAAGGCCAATAGATCGATTGTCATCAGAATATCACTGAATTTCTATTGAAATTGCTTTCTATGAGATTTTCTGATTCATACCACTTTTCAATGGCCAATAGATCGAATAGGTAGTAGAACCCCACAATCAAACAACAAACCGATATTATTGTGTTGATTTTTCCCACTTACCCACTTGTTTTTGAATGTTAAGTTTGTTGTTCCCTCCCTATGAATCAACATGGGTGGTCACCCCTATCAAACAACACCCTTCTGGAAAATCCTAATTTTTGGATTCAAAACCTAATGGAAAACACCGATGGATTCAAAGCATTTCTCATACTAAATCTCATGAATCCCATTCCAAATCTCATGAATCCCATTTTTGGTTTTGCTGCTCATATCTGGGTGGTGAAAACCTTCTCAAGGATCTACGTATACATATATATATATACACACACATAACTATATATATATACATAACTATATATATATACATAACTATATATATACCTAACTATATATATATATATACAACTACAATGACACTAAAAGAAGTCGGAAATCACTCTTCTGTCTGGTTGAAAGTCCTGCCAGAACTTGGAGACCGTCTGTATCCGATAGGCCAGATGGGGCCTCACTACCTCGACGCCAACGATGGTGCCCTTAGAAATGGCTTAAAATGCCCTTAGAATTCCCATGGTTATCCCATGGTTGGTTATATTGAGTATCCCATCATCTTCCGTAATGTGTTATATATATATATTTATATATATATATGTACAATATGCAGTATACATATATCATTATATCATTGTGGTTGATTCTGTACCCCCACCATGGGGCTTCCCAATAAAAACTGAAACTTAGCATTAGACCATACAGGGTGAGGCACCCGTTTATGAGAGCTGAGTTGATTTATAACGCGCTTAACTCTGGTTTATAGGGGATATAACTATAATTAACTATAGTTGACTATAGTTAACTATATTTGATATAACTATTAACCATATATAATATAACTATACTTGGTATACCTATACTTCACCATTTTTTTCGAAGCAACGATTTGAGGGCCATCTTGTAGGGATGAACCATTGAGTTCCCATTGTGACCATCGCTAATGGAAAATGACTTCACAACGATGTTTTGGAGTAGGACACCATGATCCACGGATAGTAAATATAGTAAATACATAGATACATTATCATAATTAGTAGGCAATTATCTACAGTATCATGGAATTTAGATAGAGTCCCAATAATATCATAGTCCAATATAGATATATAGATAGAACAATAGATGGAAAATTATGTTTTGGAGTAGGACACCATGAGTACAATTCTCATGTTTCCACGGAAAAGGAGTGAGTTTTTTCCAATAATCAAAAAAGGAGAAAAAAAAACAATAATCAACCAAATGAGTAGGAAAAGGATGGAAAGGACATCTGTCTCTATCTATCCGCGGCAAATGTCATGAGTTCCTAACCTGGAAATAGGTCCCGGTTGTTCATGATGTTTTCCCGGAAAAATCCTCGATCAGCTGAACAAGCTTGAGTAGTCTAGGCAAATGCAGTTCATACAGAAAGACCCCAAGTTATGATCAAAGGTATTGGTCATGGGGGACATCAATGATGATTTTGGGGTGCCTAAAAATTCTAAGAAACACAATCACAAATCACTGTCAGATGATCCCTGTTGAAGTTGATCATGAAAAAAACCAGTTACTCCCAGTTAAACCCAATTAAACCCCTAGCAAGTCTCCATAACATATCCATAAATTCACTAGAGTTCTGTAGTAAATCCTCAGATCACGACTGGGCAGTGATCTAACTTGATCTAACCCAGTGCCAAGGAGCAAACAGGGACAACAGAGAAATGAACATCCTTTTACAAACCATCCTCGGCCAGGGATATGTCAGGGATATGTCAGGGATATGTCTGGGGCATTTGGGTATACAGTAATGTACCACCATGACATGTGATAGGCTGAGCCCCTCGTCCCCGTGACATTTTTTACATCATGCGTCTGTATCATCTCTGCACCATCGCCTGGGAGATTAGTGCAACTCATAGCCAACATTTGGCTGAAATTGTTGAGCCATAGCCAACCATCACGGTGATATACTGGGGAACTGGGGATATCATAGGAATAGGATGGAATATACCCTCTGGTAATTTAACAGTTCGCTATTGAAAATGACCCAGTCGAAATAGTGGATTTTCCCATTAAACATGATGATTTTCCAGTTCGCTATGTAAACGTTTACCAGGGGGTAATGAATATAATGTGAATGGACTGAATGGAGATATCATCAACCATGGGGGATGCCAGCTGGATATTTTTTTCAGTGAATACTGCTGAATACTGCTGAGGGCAGAAATCATGGGGAGACTATGATGGGTATTTCATAAGACTATGATGGGATTATGGGGATGTTTTTTGGGGAAGTTCTGGGATATACTGGGAGATTTTCTCGCATCTACTGGGAAAACAATGGGATAAAATGGAATAGACGGAACCCTAAAAATTGAACATGAGATCCAGATTCATAGCCAGTTTCGGACAAAAAAATCTTGACCCCAAATACTTGGGCGGTCGTTTTTTTCCATTGGAAAGCCATGGCAGTTTCCCCATGAGAAACCTGATGGGAAGGTTAGTCCCATCAGGATGCAAGTTAGTACGTTGTTTTTCGTATAATGATAACCAGTTAATTACAGAGACACACATTTTGGGGACTTTAGAACCTCAGTTACCTTTGCAACTAGTAACTAGATACTACCCCCTGGTACCTGGAAATCCTCCGTTTTCCCTTGACTTTCTGCCCTTTTCCCCATGTTTCGCGGTGACGAGACTGCGCCGAGCTGCGTCGGAATACGGCCCGATCCCAATGGGAGAACGCGACCCTCTTGGACCCGAAGGTCATGGACCGCGCGGCCAAGCGGCAAGGTTTTAGCTGTTGGAGAATCCCCAACAAATACAGAGAAACCAGAAACTGAAGGTGATGTAACCAACCATTCATCGGGATACAACGGTGATATACAGGGGATATTGTGGATTATGATGGGAAAATGATGTCACCCAGAATACAACCGGATATAGGTGTCTGTATATGAAATAATGATAACGTAATTGATGAGAAACCCAACCATTAAATAATTAAAGGTGGATACATATATATATATATGTATGTATATGTGCATGTATATATATATATATTATTAGCTATCATTAATAACCATTCAAATGGGATATGGGAAATTATCGTCAGTTCAATGGAGAAACATGAACTTCAGATGAGGATATGACCTGCGAGATGACGATCGGGGACCATCACTCACAGTGGGGATTTTTTTTAATCGGGTGATGAAAAAATGATATGGTGAGGATATACCCTCTGGTAAACTAACTTAACTATGGAAAATCACCTTTTTTCATGGGAAAACTCACTATAAATGGCCATTTTCAATAGCTATGTTAAATTACCAGAGGGTAATGAAGTATTTAATGGAAAATGGCAAAATGATGAGGATATATAGTGAAGTATATACCATCTAGAATCTAGAACATATAATGGCAAAATGATGAGGATATAGTGAAGTATAATGATGGAATGCATCTATATTAATGTTACATATACATGGAACCAACAATTGGAAACGTATTAGGAAGTCCCCAAAACAAAATCGATTGGAAATCCCTGCTCATGGTTTATGATGATCCCCAATGTTGAAGTATAACCCTACAATCATAGCCGGGATTCTTGAAACCGCACAATGATACAATGCTATACTTTCTATAATCAACCAGCACCATGGTAATTTGAACCCAGTTGCGCGACCCAGCAGCTTCCAAAAAACGAAAAGCGCCACTCCCAAAGCCAGACAGACAGAAACGCAAAAAAAAATCAGTCTCTGCTATTGGCAATCTATGACATGCAAGAATAGGGACATCTATAACGAACCATTGGATCTTGAGCTAAAGTGCACAAACAAAATTTGAGGCCTCACAACCCGTTTCGAGTCTGCTGGCCTTGCAGGACAACACGGGTAGCTCTAATGGGGCCATTATCTACC
Organism: Cladocopium goreaui; assembly: GCA_947184155.2. Taxonomy (NCBI): domain Eukaryota; class Dinophyceae; order Suessiales; family Symbiodiniaceae; genus Cladocopium; species Cladocopium goreaui. The sequence continues at coordinate 62,094 of CAMXCT020000950.1, forward strand.
TTCCCATCTGGGCAAATGTCTACCAGAAAGTTAGAAAGTCAACCATAGATGATAAACTATAAACTAGATGAGAATTTAAGGATCGTGATTGATATATCGGAAATCTACGAACCATTATTTGTGGGAGGGTCGTTGTGAATGTCACTCAATGTCACCACTTAGTGGTAAACCCAAGAAGAAACCATCCTCAAAATTACCACATTTAGATGATATACCCTCTGGTAAACATACAAAAAGCTATTGAAAATGGCCATAGAAATAGTGAGTTGTCCCAATAAAAATTGTGATTTTCCATAGTTTTTTGTATGTTTCCTAGAGGGTAAACCATCCCTGAAAGGTAGTTTTACTATTGGCTTGCCCACATGGATACTTGTCCCAGCGAAAAACATCTCCCTATCCCGAACTCGCGACAGGATGCCAGTGCAGCTTCAGGGGTCATGTACTCACACAAACCTCAGCTGGGATCGGCCATGAGTTCAACAACCCAAACGTGAGAATCATGAAAAACACGTCAAAATGAATAGGACTTCCCAGAATGAAGTGTGATCCCCAAGATGTTGGGTCTCCTATAATTTCCTATACTCATCAAGGGGAAATCTTTGGGGATCCCTATCCAATCATCCTCGATCAGGTTGATGAAATTGGATTGGTAGAAAATGATGAAAACACAATGATTTCATGGCAAAAACCCTGGTTTCTTGCGGAACAAACCCATCCGATGATTTTTTGTTAGATAAGCATAGCTGGTGTCGTGCCTTGGAAATCTGTTCAAATCGGAGCAAGGAATCAAGGCATCCCCAAGAATGAGGTATTCACATTCCAACAGAATCCTTGCCTGATTCTGATCTTTCTGGAAGGGGAACATGTTGAACATGCGAGCATAATAAAGATGTATCAGGGTATCGGTCTGACCTGTAGCTGTATTCTCCTGGGGAAAGCCTGGGGGAAGCCTACGGGAGCACTCACCAAGATCTGTTCAAAAGACGCCGCTTGGTGAAATTGTTGAAAAACATCCACAGATATCTGGCTAGTCAACTTCATTCAAAAAAAATATATAATAACAACACTAAAAAAACATAGTATTGATCAAAATGACAATAACAATCATGGATAACAATATATAACTATACTATACTAGAGTAACAATAATGAGAATGAAAAAAATGTGTATGTAATATACTGGTTGGTGGTTAGAACCCCTCTGAAAAATGATGGACTTCGTCAGTTGGGCTTAGTAATCCCAATACAGTATATGTTCCAAACCACCAACCAGTATATCATCTAACTATATCTAAATATATAGTTGTAATGGTTTATAATCACCATATATAAATCCCAGTTTTGAAAATGTGTATGTAATATATATATATATATCCTGAAGTAAATTAACAGATCGACCCTGCCAGATAGGGGTTGGAAGGTTAGTTTCCACTAAAAATTGGTGATTTTCAGGGTCTATGTGAAAATTTACCCATTTATAGTTGATTTTCATTGATTTTCCCATTAAAAATGGTGATTTTCCATAGCTATGGGTCTATGTTAATTTACTGGTGATTTTCCATGGCTATGTCAGTCATAACCAGATGGTGTGTATATATATATATATATACATATACATTACTGTAGACATCATGTCTGGAGCTCCGGACCCATCCCTCTGGACATGCCATTCTCCTGGAAAATGCGCAGCCTCGCGATTTCGTCATATGCGGCGGCACAAAAAAAACCTGCGGTGTCCTCCGTGAAAAACCTATGATCATAGGGGATGTTTCATATTTTTCATGGGAAATCTCTAGGAAAATATTTTTTGGAATGTTAGGAATATCATGATCAGTATGGAAATCGATAGGAATATCATGCCATGGGATATGGGACATGGGATTAACGGAAATTTAATCCTCCAATGTCAAACCTGGCTTGCTGAATTTCCCAGCTAGCCACGTGTAAAATAACCGGAGGCTAGTGGTTGCCCTCCGGCGTCCAAAAAAAAACATGGTTAATTAGTTGGGAAATCCCCGAAGTAAATGTGCATTTACAGATTTTATAGGAAAAACATCGAAGTAAATAGGGGAAACTTCCAGCAAACCCTGCTTGATTAACAGTGGTTACTGATACTGGAATGCTCAGACAGATTCCGATTTAAAAAATGGGTGAAACTGGGATGCACATCCCAAGTCCTTCAAGTATCAATAGCTAGTTATAGTTATAATATGTTATACCCTCTGGTAAACGTTTACATAGCGAACTGGAAAGACCCACCATGCTATTAATGGGTAAATCAATTGTTTCGACTGGGTCATTTTCAATAGCAAACTGTTGACATAACCAGAGGGTAATCATGGCAATGGTAACCATCCATATACCCTCTGGAAAATTAACATAGACCCTGAAAATCACCAATTTTTAGAGGAAACTCATCTTTCAACCCCTATCTGGCAGGGTCGAACTGTTAATTTACTGGAGGGTACCATCATTAATACCGTTGAAGTCGAAATTTTTCGCTGGACATTCTCTTCATCTTCATCCCCCAAGTCCCCACTTCATCCCCCGCCTTCGCACATTCCCGGCCCGCTCGAAGAAGCGCTTCAACGCGGCCTGAAGTATTTTGAGGCTGCGCTGAAGGGATACCCTCTGGTAATTTAACATAGCTATTGAAAATGGCCATTTATAGTGGATTTACCCATTAAAAATTGTGATTTTCCATAGTTATGTTAGTTTACCAGAGTGTACTGAATACAAGTAAGATAGGAAACCCAAGTCTTTTTCGAAATCCACATGTGCCACCCTTTGGGAGGCTCTTCTGCATTTTTTCTCTCAAGTCCGTTTTGTGAAACTAAGGTGGGGAAGCATATCACCACCAAGGAAGAGTCATTGCGGCAGTTCCAGGACGAACTGTCTATTTCATTGTGGTTTTGCTATCCTCAAGATAACTCCCCCAGCAAATGTTGTTTTTTTCTGTCCAATCATGTAGAAACAATGGATTTCCCATTCTCATCTTTGTTTACTGGAGGCTATCCCAGCAGCCTCGAATAAATTTCAGCCATCTCATTATGTTTGCTGCACCCACAGCGCTAAAAATGTACTCTTCCTGTTAGTTCCCTGGTTCCTGATTTTTGCTGATGCCCGCCATCATTCTCAAAACATTCCTTACTTGCAGCATCATCCGACTTGGTAAGTCATAATGGAAAACCACCACACCGGAAAAAGGGACACTACTTTCTCACAGTCTTTCCGCAATCGTACTGCACTGTTGAAGGGTCTCCTTAAGGGTGAAAAATAGGGATTGCATCAACTACCCACATGGCAGGTCCAATAATGATCCAAGTGGTTACTCCCCAGTAATTTAACATACATAGCTATTGAAAATTGCCCATTTATAGATGATTTATCTATTAAAAATTGTGATTTTCCATAGTTATGTTAGTTTACCAGAGTGTAATACGATGTGTTTCATGTGGGCAACCCTGCCTTTTAATCCAAAAAAGGGATGGTTTATACGTTTATGTATATCATTCAGGATGTGCATCGTTTCACCATTTTGTAAGTGGTCTGCAACCTGAAGCAACGCAGATATGCAAACCATGTGTATACATAACTTACCCCATTCATCTAACCCAATTCATCTAATCCATATGTATAATATTCTGTAAAATTACATAACTTACATAACCCATTCATCTAACCCATGTTGCTCTAACCCAGTTTCATCTAATTCATTAATCCATTGCACCGGGGATCTTCCACATATAAATGGGTTATCTGGGATGCAGCCCGATCATTTGGATCCATTGCCTCGCTGACTCGCGTGGGCGCATTGTGAAAAAAGACACAATGTCTTCGAGCAGCCTCCCAGCATGAGATCTGGGGGACCCTAATGATGACTGGTTGGTGGTTTCAACCATCTTGAAAAATATGAACGTCAATGGGAAGGATTATCCCATATATTATGGAAAATAAAAAATGTTCCAAACCACCAACCAGATGATTAATATCCCGGAGATTAAAAGTACCTATTTGGGGGTGGTAAACGAAGTCACCCATAGTGGCACCTCTGATTTACCCTCTAAACCCACGAGAAGTATGGAGATCCATGGTGGAAACCCGGGAAATGATCCAAAAATGGTGGATTTTTCCAATGTTTTTCCATGGCGACTTTACTGAAGGGTTTAGTTGTTGCGTTTGAACTGGGGCCTACCCTCATCATTGGGACACATGACCAACCCAAAATTTGATGGGCTTTTGGAAGCCCGCAATCAAGTGGGACCCTGGAAGAGGGTTGCTTCCCATAGCACTACCTTGGTTGAAACCCAAGCAGTATGGGAAACCTCTGGGAATAGTCCCATCAATCGAAATCTCTGAAAATCTCAACGGATGAGGATCTGATGTGATCGGCAGCGCATCATGGGTCCCGATTCCTATGGATAAGGAGACTGTGGAGGAAATCCTTGCACCATCTTATGTAGCTGAGTGGGTTTATGTATACCCAGGCTGGGGTTTGTGGTGGATCTATGGCTGGGTTTATATCTATAAGTCAACTTTGAACTGGGGGCAAAGCATTTAAGGAGTGAGCTCTTTTCGGGTTACATACAGAAGTAGTAAAGAACAATCAGTTGGATCAACAAAAACAGAACAAGCGGAACAAATGTCATTGGCAAATTTCACCAAGAAAAAGGGGGAAGGAACGGGCAGAGTCAGGGGATGCAGGCAGCGGAACAGGATGTGACTAAGAAGAAATGAACGTACTTCCAGCCTGAAATGACAATGACGGGCATTCCCCACATATTTTCCCATGGTATATTCCCCATCTGATAATCAAAAAACAAGTGAAACACCATGATGAAAAGTCTCTCACAATCCCCAATCCTTTATATATATATATATTGTCGATTGGGGATTTCCCCATTCCCAATAAACCCACAAATAAGTAGTAACCGTCGTTTTAGATACCCAATTGTTTCCCATATATTCAGGTACAACAAAATGTATGTCATGTCTATGCGTATTCACATATATACATATATATATTATTATATATCTCTATATATATATATATGTATATGTATATATATATATATGTATATATATATGTATATATATGTATATATATATATATATATCCCCATCCATGTCCCAGTTATATAGCTATAGATATGCTCCTACTTAGGGTCCTACTTAAATCCCAAGATTTATCTAAATATCAAACTACAAATCCCCATTCAGATCCCAGTAAATAGCTTAAATTCACCTGTTTGTTCCCATTGAAGCCAAGAAAGAAAAGAACAATGGAGTTAAGGATGGATTAAATTCAGTTCTGTGTGTACATACATTGATTTGTTTGGTGAATTTTCAAATCCACATTGTAGTCAAATCTGCGTGTGTATTCCCGTTCAAACCCCTTTATACCTTCAGTTTTCAGCAATTAGATAACCATAATGTTTATTTTCCAACAATTTCCCAAATTTTTATGAGGCGTTCGATCACATCCAACTAGATTCCCACTCACATCTCCATATTTAATTACCCTCTGGTAAACTAACATAGCTATGGAAAATCACTATATTTAATGGGTAAATCCACTATAAATGGCCATTTTCAATAGCTATGTTAGTTCACCAGAGGGTAGGTCATAAATCCCCTTTTCATTCCATTCTCAGTTTGTATCCTATCAACCCCCCTTCATATCCCAATTTTTAATGCGACAATTCTCCAGCTTTTCTCAATGAAATGGCCATACATCCACCTTTTTCCCCAAACATTATGAAACGGTCCCATGCACCATCCCATACCCTCTGGTAATTTAACATAGCTATGGAAAATCACCATTTTTAATGGGTAAATCCACTATGAATGGCCATTTTCAATAGCTACGTTAAATTACCAGAAGATAAATGATTCTAATTGTCACATCCCGTGCTCATTCGTATGTTATGATTATCCCATGGCAACCAAGATGAATCACATGTTTTTTATGACTTGTCCCAGTGAAAAACTATCATTATAAACTCAAAAAAAACAATTGAGTTAAACTCATTTGTAACTCATAATGATAGTTATAAACTCAGTGAATTATGAGTCAAACATCATCATTTAGATGATCCCATTGATCTTCCACTTAAAGCCTCCTTTAAACGTTTAAAAGAACCGCCACCGAATGCCCGTATCACCACCGTGCGCTGCACTGCTGCGCCGCTGCGCCTCCTCGCCCGCCTCGTCGAAGGGCGGCGGTGGCGGTGGAGCCGAGGAGGCAATGCGCTGCACCAGCAGCGGGCCCTGCACGAAGAAAATGGCTGGTGTTTATGGTGCTTATGGTTTGTAGGATATGTGTATATGTATGTATCTATATATACATATGTGTGTGTGTGTTCTATTGAACATATATATATATATATGTATATGTGTGTGTATGTTCTATGGAACATATATATATATATATGTTCCATAGTCTATCTAATATATATATATATATATATGTATTATATATGTTCTATCCGTTCTCTAATAGGTGGTTTAGTATATTTAGTATCTATACACTTTTATTAGATCTATTATATAGGTCCAATGGGTGGTTTATAAAGGGTATATTAGCCTATCTAATATATAATAGAAATGTAGTATATAATGTAGTGTATTATCCTATGTGTATTATATTATCCTATCTAATATCTGTATATATACATAAGATATATGTTACTATATATATATATAATACCTATGGACATACCTACGGATATATAGATGGCGTATATATGGTTCGATATATAGACTTATGTAGCCATTGTTATGGTTTATATGGTGAACACATAGGGAATGATCGCAGGATGTGAATAATGTGATGTATCTGTGGTTTAGTACTATGAATAACATTGTTTATAAATGGTATATATATATATACGTACATATATCTTTATATATACATATATATACATATATGTGTGTGTTTGTGTAGTATACTATCCTATCTATACTATAGAATATAGTTCTCAATGTGGATGTATATTGATTTATATGGCCATTATAACGGTTTATATCGTGTATGTATAGATATTGTCAACAATGATATCCTTTATATGTATGTCATATATGATCCTATGTATATTGTCTATTGTACATATATCATAGATAATCTGTTATAGAGGTATAGATAGTAATGATAGATAACAATTGGTGTGTATATAGATATCATCAACAATGATATGTTAATTATCCTATGATACAGACAAACATCAATAGCGTCTATCACCTATTAACTGATTCATAAACCAGAAAACCATCATATGCTCGTCACTTGGGATCATCCACCAGTCTCAACCAAGCGACTCGAACAACATTCAGTCGACTCGAGAATTACAACGCAGTCATTAAGAATATAAAAACCAGTCATAAACCAGTTGCACTAAGAAGTGACCAGTTACATATATTCGTTGCAAGTGCAATGGTAGGGATGCCCAAGCTGAAACGGAGATTGCACACACAAGGAGGACTATGGCTCACAGATCTGGCGATGCAAGATGGGTTGGCCGGCACTCCTTTTTGTACTCCAAAGCTTCGGATGAGCGTGGAACTGCGAAGCCTGTATACAAGTGATTTCACTTGCATTGGTCCCCCTCCGGAAATGGAAAAACATTTCACTGTTCAGACCCCTGTTTTCCAAAGGTAGCACGTTGTGCAGGTACGTTCGGTGCACGCTGTTGATTTTCCAAAATCTCCATGCCAGTTTGCTTTCGCTTTCGCGCGGATCGCATCTCGTCATCGCTAACTATCCGCCATCTACTTCCTAATTGATAAAAATGCTCGAGCTCCTTGGCATTCGGTTTTGTAAGTGCGTTTCCCAACTGTGCTTCAGAGTGAACCCATCTCAAGTGAACATGGTTATGCCTCTGAGCATGCTTGACACACATGAGTTCTAAGCTAGTCCTTCGTTCGGCTCCATGGGTGTTGAACTCTTCAGTCTGTAACCGGTCATACACATTGCGTGAATCAGAGATGACACCACCTACCACCATGTTCACAGTAGTATTAATGTCAAACACATCAACCGCAGGACCAAGAATTTCCCCCCACTGGTACCTCGCATGAAAAAGAACATCTTCCCCATTTACTACGGCTGCGGCTTCTGCTGCACCCGGACTCCTCACGACCCTTTCGATTTTGTTGGCATGCCAACATATAGGAGAAACCTTTTCCATGTTTCCATCCAAAAGTGACACTGGTGCAAGCCCTAAGAATAAACCCTGGGTGCTGCTGCCGTCTTTTCTGTTTTGTCCCGCTGCGTCGGCCCACACGAAAAGCCCCACTTCCACGTTTTGTGGAAAGTGGTGAATGATCATTTTGTGATCCTTCCTCTGTCGTGCAGCATAGATTAGTTTGTTAGTCTTGATTATTGTTTCCACTGATCCATGGGCGATCTCAGACAGTAACAAACCTACCTCAGCTGAAAAGTGTGGTGCCACTTGTTGGGCATGCCAACTTACTGAGCCAAGTGCAGCCCTGAGTTGTGTTTGTTCTCGGCTAGTCAGTTCACTTTGCTGTTCCTTTCTTCGGCTTGAGCTGATTGGAATTTCATTCACCTTCTCCATGTAGCTGGGTTGTGACAGGTGATAGCTATTGTCAGGTTGTTCTTCTATTAAAACTCCACACTGTACAAACTTCCCTGTCTCCCATGAACCCCAGGCATACTGGTTTCGAATTTTGGTGAGCAAGTTTTCCCATTCAGGATCATCCCTGCCACCGGTGAATAGAAAATCATCTACATGACAGCTAATCATCCCTCGGAGTTTTCCTTGGGGTTTCCAAAGCCACATGCAAGGATCAGCCCATGTTTTGATCAGTCCTAGACTTTCAAAGTAACTGGAAACGCTACGGTACCATTCTATGGGTGCATCAACCAGGCCATAACAACCACGTTTTACGCGGGTTATGCTGTCTTCGCTAATTCCCATTGCTTTACAAATCTCAGGACATGGAACACAAAACAAGTCACTGGGATATTCTCTCCCCTGCAAAAACGCTCCAGAGACATCACCTTTTTGAGTCAGCCACTGTTTTATGGCTGCAACCTGAAGAAGCATCTGACGGCTTTGCTTCGTCATCACTGGCGTTGTAGTTGCTCGGTGTTCGTAGGCTGGGTCTTGGTAGCCAAGGAGGATTGCTCGAGCTTTTGGTTTACAGCTTCCGTCGTCCTTCACTTTCCATGTCAAAATCCATCTCATTCCTATGGCTTGTTCACGTGGTGGTTGGAGATGGACTGGTATGGTCTCGAAGGCCTTGGCTGCTATGAAGTTCTTCACCTCAATCCCCTTTGCTCCTTCAAACTGAGCTCGGGTTTCTGCGTCCATCTTCTTCTCATTCAGTTCTACTGCCCGCTTCCGCATTGCCGCCAGGAAATAACTTGTCATATCTCCCTCCAGGTGTTTCCAGCCTCGCTGACTGGTAGGCATGTCAATGGCTATCTCCATTGCTGCATCTGGATCATTCCAAAAGGCTGTGGACTCTTCGGACGCATCTGAAAAATGCACCTGCGACCACCAAGTCTCAGCTTCAAACCCTGAACTGCTTGAGGCTGTTCCTTTTGCTCTCACTGGTGGTGCTTCTCCTCCTGTGGGATCTGCCGCGGTTGTGGCCAATGGTCGCTTTGTCCAGTGTCTCACTCGAGGTGTTGCTGGCTCTGCCATAGGCTGATCCGGTGGATCCTCTTGAGCTTGCTGCCACTGCTGTTGACTTGGTGCTTGATCTGACACATCTTCATATTCATGACTACCTAACTGATCCACAAGCCGTGGTATGGTCCAGGGAGCCTTCTTGTCCTCATCGGTGGTCATGTGTTCGATGAGCTCCTCTCGATGAGTGGCTGGTCTCAACTGTTCCACACAACACTTGAGAAGTCGCCTGCCCCTCACTACCCAAACTGTGCTGCCTGCTCGTAGTTGACCATCGGCTTCCCTCTTGGTTTCTGTTACTAGCACTCTTGCTGGTCCCAGAAAACCTCCGGTTTTGGAAGCGGTCATACTTTTTGGGAGTTGGTTCCGCCAGTAGTATACCAAATCACCTGGCTGATAGTGATTGGTACGTTGGGCCCGGCTGTTGAGGGCACGACTGATCCTCTCTTTTGCTATCCATTCTGAGTGAGCTTGTTCTGCTGTTTTCATTCGTTCGATACTTTCTTGGAACTCACCAGTTGGATTTCTGACCAGTTCTTCATGGCCTCGGCCCTCCAAACTGTTGATGAAGCGGCCTGTTTCATCTGGCGCCAAACCTAGCGCGTGCTGCACTGGGGAGAAACCTCTGGTGATTTCACGGTGATTGAAAGTGCGGACAGCTACGGTCAGGGCATCTTCTGGGATGATGTTGGGATCCTCTTCGACTAACTTGTTCATCACCTCCTTGATACCCCTGATGGCTTGTTCGCAGATTCCAAATTTCCAGTGAGCCTCTGCTGGTATGAAATCTAAGAAAATGGATTCAGCATCGCAAAACGCTTCAACTTCATTGGACCGAAAGGCTCCGGCAGGATCAAGTCTTAAGGTATTTGGCTTACCGAAGTACTGGACCCAACCCTCTTTGAAGTAATGAAGAAATTGTGAAGCGCTCATGGTTTGTTTTCGACCCCGGCTAAGAATCCTAGCAGCCCTAAACCGACTACCTTCATCAATCAAAACCGCAAAACCAACCGTTTCTTTGGTTCCCACATGTGTCCAAGTTCCTCCATCCGCACACACAGTTGCCCACTTGGGTGGCAAGGCTTCAAGTGATGCCACATGTTTGGTGTTGAGTTTCTGACGCTCTGCGCACACAGCGCAAGTGAACTTTTTCGCTGCATCCAAAACCCGCTGGCTGGCTCCCCGTTTTTGGAGTGCTACTACCATGTTCCTTACGCTACTGTGCCCAGTGGCTGAGTGTAACAGGTACAGCTGTTTTTGCAACATACCATCACTAAGGGAATTCCCTGTAGAACCCTCATGAACAAACACTTCATGCCTTTGGGAAAGTCCTGACGTTTCTCCGTTTGTTTCATGTTCACATGTGTTTTCCACTGGCTCCACATGACAACTGCCGCAAGTCATTCGAACCCCATGAACATGAACCTCTTTACAGTAGCACATGGACCCGGCTCCAAACATTCGTGGCAACCTATGAGTGGACCCTTGGAGTTCTTCCGCCAACTGACTTTGAGTCATCTCATATTTGATGGCAGCCAGAAACCTATTGACATACTCAGGTGTATAGTATGCTGTTTTCCGTGTCATGTCTCCTTCGCACACCGCATGCTTGCACTGCCGTGGACACCTACATGGCAAGTTCATGTATTCAGCAACCCTTCTATGAGTAGTCATAAGTTTCCAGCCCTTTTTCATGAGTTCCCCTTTTTGGTGGTGTCTCAAGTTGACTTGGCATCCATGAACAACCGCAGTGAAAAGACCATATTTTTGTTGCAAGTTCTGCATGATGGGTAACCTCCAGCCCTGACAACGTTCAGACCATTCCCATGTCACATGAACCCCAATTTGAATACAATGTTGGTAAACACAACAAGCCCCAACATATTGTTTCAACACCATCCGTCTTTTCTCTTCCAACTCTTTCTTTTGTTGTTCACTTCTTTGATTCATGTTTTGAACTGGGGAATAAGGACCACATTCGGGGGAAATATAAACATGTTTTGGTTTCAACCGGTTCACCTGTGACATGACCAAGCGGACTCCAGCATCCGTTCCAAGATCGCACCCATTCCAGTGAGAGCAGCGGACAGCTGCATTTTCTCGCCCAGCAGCCAGTTGCACGGCACTAGCCAACCTACTCTCCGGACTGCAGGCCACCTCCAAGAGAATGGTTTCACTCTCTTGTGACAATTGGTCAAAAGCAACAGCAGCCAAATCCCTATCAACATGTTGAAAAAAACGTTTGGCCTCCGGAGTCAGAAACTTACCTTCCTGCTGTGTCAATTGGCAGGCCGAGCTGCTGACGTTCATATCTAAGCCTCTCTCACTGTTGGGGCCTCTCAGGTCTCCGTCAGAGGACTCCATGAGCTCTGATCGTCCATCTCTTCGCTCTTCACTGCCTTCTTGTGTGGGCGCCCCCGGATCTCGTCGATCTCTTCCTTCATCTCGTCCATTTTCACCATCATCTGCTGCATCACACCGACCAAAGCAGCCGTACTGCTCGCAGTCATATCGGAGCTGGCACTGCTGCCCTTCTTGGTTGGCATGGCCACCGGCACGGGCATAGGCACCGGTTTGTCCTTCTGGGCCAGAAGCCATGTTGCCAGTCGTGCCAGACGGGCACAGCACTGTCCTTCTGAGCTGGTCTGGATCACCCACTTGCAGTAGGCGGGCTGGTTTACCAGGATCTCCTGGTAAGAGAGGGCACTGTGCTCCCCAAAGCCCACAGGATCCGTTGGGTCTGCTTTGCTCATCTGGTAGATGCGCTCCATGGCCTGCTTTTGCAGCTGAGCTATGGTGGCATTCTCGGCTACTGCAAGTTGCAGTTGGTCGTGGTTGAACTTCTGGAGGTCGGCTTTCTTGCGGGAGGCCCGGTTCAGAAGCAGCACCCACTGTTGCAGATCTGTCTGCTGTGGATTCTTCTGGTTCAGACCACGTTCCTCTCGCAGCTCTGCCAAGCGCACTTTGAGTTCTGTGATCCCCCACTTCTCGGGAGGTACCTCTCCCAGCTGCATCATCTCTGCCACAAAGTCCTTCTTGGTCTTGGGCGCCATGAGTCTCAGCGGTGGCTGATGGACGTTGGGCTATGTCGGAGTCTTCACAAAATGGCTGCGGTCCATGCACATGTGTGTGTTGTGGAGGTGTGCACTCATGCTCATGACCCTTTGGAAAAACACTTTGTTTCTCAAAACTCTCAACCCTGATCTCATCTCCATTGTTCTCATTGGAAGTTTTCCACTTCCCTCCTACCTCTGATGCCTGACTACTTGTTTGGCCCTTTCTTTCTCTGGCAGGCTCCAAAGAAGAAAGGTGCTGTCCCTAGCAAAACTCAGCGAGGCTGGGGACCGGCCTGGTGCAGTCCTTGGCCTGGCTGTACAAGTCGTCAGACAGTGAGATCAACTGGTGGCCTGACGCAGAGCGCTGGAGCTGGATGACTTTTTGATCATCCAACCTACGAAACACTGCTAAGTCATGTTCAAAGTCGATCACTGCTCCTAGGGTTCTCAGTGTGTCCACGGAGATGAGGATGGGTCCCTGGCCCTTGTCAAGAGCGTGGATCTTCAGCATGCCTGGTTTCTGATTGGCCTGGATGCCCATCTTTGCCGTTGAGACGCATGTATCTTTGGACGAGTTGCCAAAGCCAAAGGTGGGCTGCTCTTCCAGGTTGACGTCCATGACTCTGGTGTCGCCATGCTTCTGATTGTTCACCTCCATGAGTTTCTCAATTGCGTGCACCGATGCCAAGGTTTTCGTGGCACCCCCATCAATGATGCCCATGCCGGCCTCGATAGCCTCTTGGGTGCTCAAGCATCCAGTGGCTCCCATTGCCGCAAGAGCTTCTGGGTCATCGGTCTGGTAGTTGAGCTCCTTCTCCACATAGCAGACAAATGGCGCCTCTTCGGAGGCCATTGCCTTTGAAGTCGGTGCCTGCTTGTCTGGACATTGGCCCGTGCGATGTGTTCCCCCACACCTCAGACAAGTCCAGCTGCTGGCACTTTGACTCTTCCCAGCGCCCTTGCCTCCTTTTTCCCATGACCTCGGTCGATAGGTGTTGGTCTTGTAGTACTGCCTTGACATCTTGACCATCTTCTGCTTCTCCCTGGCATCGCGCAAAGTGCGTCTTGCCTGGTCGAACATAGCATAGGCTCCCTCGGCTTCTTCTTCAGCTGACCACATGATCTCTCGGCCCTCGTCGTTGAGTCCTTGTAGATCTTGATGACTCCAGTAGCCACCTTCAGGTTCCCATTCTTCTTCTCCATATAGGGCTTCATCGCTCCAGTTTGCTCCGGCACGACTGCCCTGATCTCGTCGGCGAAGTTCATCTTCTGGCCATTGAACCCGTAGCTCCTGGGCTACTCGGTGAAGACTGAAGTCCCCTTGCAAGGCCGTTTGGACCATGTTCCGCTCATTCCCATCGAGCGATGCGTCTTGCAGCAAGTACCATCCCTGCAAGAAGTCTGGTAGTAGTTCATGGCCATCACGCTTCCAGTGCTCGTCCTCAGTCACGGAATGAGTTCCCCTGCTTGAGGCGTGATGGTCAAACTGGGCCCAAGGGTCTTGTTCAGCTCCTTCTGGAGTCTCATCCACTCCGGAGTGGTACTCTTCCTCTTCTTCTCCTCGGGCTGACTCAGTCCAACTCTGCCAGCTATCATGGTTGCTCCTCCATGACCAGTTCCTCCATGTCTGGCGGTCATACTGCTCCGCCACCCTGGTGTAGGCCTGTCGGGCCCTTGCGTAAGCCTCAGTCTTTCGAGTGACATACTCATTCATGCTTTCCAGCTTCTTCCGCTTGGTGGCCTTGAAGTAGCGGTTGAGGTGGTCCGTCATGTCACTGATCTGAGGCCTGCCCAGGGCTCCACGTAAGTGCTCCAGGAGGTACTGGACGCCACCATTGAAGGACACCCATGATGGCCTCTTACCGATGATGAATCGGCGGGCCGTGCCAGTGAGTTCACTGACTAGGCGAGGTCCACAAAGATACCTCTTGTGCCATGCAATTCCCTGCTCCCATTGCAGGGCCAACTCCTCGTAGGCTTGGAAGCTGGCTGCTTCTCCGTCCCAAACTGGTACTCCATCCTTGGTTCTTGGCAATTCCCCTGCACTCGTCATCCACCCTGGCGTAGCGAAGGTGGTTCCCCTGGATCTTCTCTTTTCTCACGAGCCTCTGTGAGGCTCCGCTACCATGCAAGTGCAATGGTAGGGATGCCCAAGCTGAAACGGAGATTGCACACACAAGGAGGACTATGGCTCACAGATCTGGCGATGCAAGATGGGTTGGCCGGCACTCCTTTTTGTACTCCAAAGCTTCGGATGAGCGTGGAACTGCGAAGCCTGTATACAAGTGATTTCACTTGCATTCGTTATATATTCACCAATATTCACCAGACATCATAAAACCACAAGTTCCCCAGTCCTCACCATATGGATGATGTTGGTTTATTTCACCATTGGTTATCCATTTATCATAACCTAGAAAATAAACTATAATAAGTTAGCTATCATAACCTATAATCAGTAATTGATTCACCTTTCATATATTAATCAGTAATTGATTAACCTATCATAAGCTTCATAACCTATAATCACCTTCATAAGTTACCACATGTTACCAATTACTGTGTCTTTCGAAATAAAAAACCCCTGGATTCTCCCCCTTGGCGTCGAAACGGATAAACCACGGTGACACGACGAAAAACGACGCCGCGGCGCCTCTTCCTCCACCGGCGGCTCCCTTGGAGGCAATGCAGGATCCATAAAGTACCACTGGTGGATTTATCAACTGGTTATGACTAACAGTTCGCCATGGAAAATCAGCATGCTATTAATAGGTAAACCAACTATAAATGAGCCATCTATACCATGGCTATGTTAAATAACCATAGGGTATCAACAACTGTTTTGTTTGTAAGATATTTATGGGATATGATCTATTTATGGAAATAATATGGTGAAGATATATATATAATTTTTATGCATCCTACATAACAATGGGGAATAATGAATAATGGGGGAATTGTGGGTTTGTTGATCCATCAATTGATCCAAAAAAAATAAGCAGATCCATGAACGAGTCTCACGATTAGATGCTATATAAATCCACCTGCAGTAAATCAACTAGTAAAGCTGTTTGTAATGGGAGATTCTTGACCAAATAAATCAACTAATGAGGCATCCACAGATGCCTAAACCATCTCCAATGTGTGGTTAATGAAATTGGGCCCTACTTGGGATCATTACTCCAGGAATACAGAAATACCTGGTCCGTATCTCAAATCTTATTTGGATTTTTGTTTGGCGGATGTTGTTCGCGATCTTCCCATGGTTCTTGACTATCTACTCAGTCATCTTGCTTTTAGTCATGCCTTCCAAATAACCTTGCAAATGCAAAAAAAAACGGTGGTGAAAATAAGAAACGTGATATTCATCACAATCACCGTCACCGCCAAAGTCACTGCCACCACCACCATCATCATCATCATCATCATCAGTTGACCATCGCTCATGTGCCCAAAAAAAATGCCAAAGTTCAAAGTTCAAGTCCTACACAACTGGCCACACCCCTGATATATGTTCCTATAACCTTCTTCTCAGTTGGGTTTCACCTTACCTACCTTAGCTAGGCATCTGTAGGCAATCAGATCGGTAGTGGCCCCAGTAACAAGGCTGACTTTGACCTGAAAAAACACATGGAGAAATCCACAAATCAATGGCCATGACTCAGGAACCGATTGATTGGAGGTACCGATTCCATTAATATAGGGCCTATTTTTTAGGCCTGAATTTCAGGGAATATCCCCAGAATTCATATGGCCTAAAAAATGGTACAGTAAAGTACCTCCATGTATAGGATCCTGAAATTCCCATTGAACCAATGAATGCTGGAGATACCGGTATCTGGAGAAGAACCATGGTTAGTTCCCTTGTTTTCAGTGGGACTCGCCAACTTCCAATCCGCTGGCTACGCGGCTACCCGCTTCCCATTCCTGGCTCATCAAGTACTGCCGAGGGTTATTTGCACATTACATCCCAACAAGATTTCAAAAGACCTTGAAGAAATCTGATTATCCCTTCCCAATGTTCAACACCCTCCAGAAACCATGGTTTAGTAGTCGATGAAATCACATATTTCGGACCATTCAGGAAGTGTCTGATATTGGGGGTATGGGATCATTCACTGGGTAATATAAGGCAAAATAAACACTGTACTGTTTCCCTCAAATTGTTTGTGGTTCATATGGAACGCGAGAAGACAGTGGGTCAAGAAGATCATTTCCCACATCCGGAAATGTAGTCTGCTGCTTCCACATCAACATGGTAAACCCAAAAAGAACCCATTCCCAATCGTCGTGATCAGGTGAAGTTGACCAGAAAATGTCTACAGTGCCACATCAACTGGGAGTTACCCTCTGGTTATGACTAACATAGCCATGGTATAGATGGCCCATAGAAATAGATGGTTTAAAAGCATGGTGATTTTCCATGGCGATGTTAGTCATAACCAGAGGGTAATTACTCTGGCTTAATCCGACCTTCCAATTTCTCGCAGTTGAAATCAACGCAGATGTCAGGAGGCTTATCCCTCTCATTATCAACATGTTGGATGAAAAAACCTCTCATTTTGTGACCGTCATCTGGATAATTTCTAATAGTACGGTAGTACGCTCTATAGGTTTCACATGGCAAATATGCGATACCCAGCTAAAACAATGTCATGTTGCTGGTTCATCCCATCAAATACCTACGTTTCCCAGGTACAATCCTTAATTGGTTGGTATAATCACCATATGTGTCATCATTTTTTGCGTAGAAACCACATCTATCAGCATTTATCTTGGTTCATGAAGCTACCCAACCCAGATCAACGACTTCGCCCCCGGACCCTGTAAAGACGCGACGACTGGGACGGAGCGGCTCCACCTGCCATGCTGTTCCAGTGAGACATCCCACTGGAAAAAACATGGTTGTTTTTGATATCCCAGTAACTGGGGATACCATCTGGTAAACAAACAGTTTGCTATTGAAAATGGCCCAGTCGAAATAGTTGATTTACCCATTAAAAATGGTGATTGTCCATAGTTATGTTAGTTTACCAGAGGGCTGGGCTATAGATATAATATGGTTATTATGATATGTTCTCATTGATGATATGTGATGTAGTTAATATAATGATATATGATGATTAATATAATATGGTTATATATCATTATATATTATTAATCCACTTAGAACTGGAATTGCACTCCCAAGTATGGGATGTGCCATGGTCAAGTTATGTGGAAATGGGGAGTACATGGGGAATTGCGTGAAAAAAGTCACAATAATGGATAGAATATGGGGACATCAAAAGCTGATATGACTGATATTTGCCATATGGGATATGATGAACGATTTTATCAAGATGTTTTTTAGTAATAGATGAATAATACATGGAAATTGAAATATCTGTAAATATCTTGGATAAAACAAACAGTATCGGATATGATATGGATTATGGTCATGAACGGAATTAGAGCGGTGATTGATGACCATCCGTCAAGGGAAGATCCACAGAAAATGACCATGGTCATCCGTCCGATACTGGAAATCCAAACATCATGGGGGCCGTGAATCATACCTCGTGTTTGATGCTGCGTCCAGGGTTTACCCTCGGGTAAACCTACAAAAAACGATGTAAAATCACTATTTATAGTGAATTTTCCCATTAAAAATTGTGATTTTCCATAGTTATGTTAGTTTACCAGAGGATATTGAACGTACATGTCTTAGAAACAATACCAACACAAACTGAAATTGAAATTGTCCAACAGAAAATTGGAAAATTCATCAAACAGAAACTGTCCAAAAGAAATTGTTGTCCAACAGATATTGGAATCCATTATATCAATGGATTGGTTTAAGGGAAAATCGAAACCGGAAAACATAGATGTTCCCATTAAATATGGGGTGTTCCTATAAATTTTCCCTTAAACCAATCCATTGATTATATAAACAAAAATGAAAAAAATGGCGAGAAAGAAACATGGAATTCTTCCATCGGATCAAATCAATAAAGATCAGTCAAAATACCGAAAATTCCATGAAATACTGGTTGGTTAATAGGCATTCCCCTAGTGGATTACTGAAATCCCCAATTTTTTTTTGGGTAGTTTTTTATCCCAATAAAAAAATCATCAACCAGGGTTGTGAACACTGCTCATATGAATCATGGCCATCATTTACCTAGAATGGAGGGTTAAGAATTGGGCTTGCCAGGTGGAAAAAGGACATGTATGGATGATAGAGATACAGATAGCACTGCTCAAATGTGGCATTAATCAACAGGGGATAGAAACCCAAATAAATGGCATGTGTTTCATTTTGCTCATGTATTTGCCTGCACAAATCGGTCATATGTTTGGCAAATGTGGATAAATACCTATGAGTATAAACATTCATAGAGCACATGGTAAACCGAATGAACCTGGTCAACAATCGACGCACCCCCGCAACCCATCAACAATGGCAGAGACCTGCAAACTTCCAAAAATCATCGAAAAAACCAGTGATGGATTCAGGTGTCCAAGGCACTTCACTTTCTGCTTAGCACGAGGGGATAGCTAGCTTTCACGTAGCCAAGTTCGCAAGTTCCAAGCCTCACTCAAAAAACCCATAGGACCAATGAAACTAGGCCGCGGCAACAACTTCACATGGTCAATTTGTTAATCAAGTAGTACCAGTTGGTTGCTATTAAGCTATCAGACCTCTCATCAAAAAGGGAATTTCAGGAACCGATTGATTGGAGGTACCGATTCCATTAATTTTTAAGGCCTATTTTTTAGGCCTGAATTTAAGGGAATACCCCCAGAAAATATGGCCTAAAAAATGGTACAGTACCTCTATTTTAGGATCCTGAAATTCCCATTGATCTCACAAAAAGGGATTCCTTGAAACAACCTCCAATCTGCATCCAGCTCTGAAATCGTCCCGGCTACGCGGCTTCGCCTGCGCGTCACGCGTTTCACGCGCTTCACGCGCTTCACGCGCTTCACGCGCTTCACGCGCTTCACGCGCTTCACGCCTCACGGGTTGCTTGGAAGACACAGGAGATTGGATTCTGGGGACAAAACTGATATCCAACCAGCAAATCTCGATAAAAAAACCTCGAAGGCACCCAGATGCAATCCAAAAGCCACTGCACTAATTGTTCGAAGAATTTGCAGCTTCGGAAGCTACATCTGTGGATCATGCAGGGTACAAGTTTGCATGCTTATGTGTATATACGGTTCGCATATGCATCCGTTTTAATAGGATTCTCCGTTATAAACCAGCCCTTATATATATATGATATAACATAGATACTGAAATAGATGGACAATGCGTTAAACCACGTAGATGGAGCGGTATCTTGGATAACAATTGGCAAACAAAGATGACGGTCAAGAAAAATCCTGATCAACAGTACCCTCGTCTGAGAGCTTGTCTTTTTTCTGAAGAATTTCGGGGGAAACTGGGAAGACCAGTGGATTTGAACCTTCCCCTGAGGCAGTCTAAGAGTCTAAGATCTGATTGCCATGTTGGATTACTTGAGAATCATACTGAATCATGTCTGGTGGCCAATCTTAGATACCCAAGTTGCCCTACATGTTCTCTTTCGCTGGTTGCCCCTCAAAATGGCGATTAGATAGTAACTATCAGTACCATCAACGTTTTCCCAAATGTTCATCTGGTTGGTGGTTTTTCGCCCTACCCCTCTGAAAAATGATGGACAACTCGTCAGTTGGGATGAAATTACATTCCCAACTGTTTCTGGAAAGTCATGTAAAATTCCATGGTTCCAAAGCACCACCAACCAGATATATTAATCATTGATTATCATTATCAACCATTATTAACCACTATTAACCACTATTAATAATATAGATTATCCCATTATTAACCACATCATTTCATTGATGAAAATCCCACGTCTTGATATCATTCCTACGCAGAAATTCGGGGTCACGTTTGTCAAGGAGTGTCTGTCTATAGAATCACAATCTTTGAACATGTTACAAGTGATTCAAAAAAAAAAACGAATGTATGTTTATAGTAATACATAGTAAGAAAATAATATGATATGTTTTAATCTATAGTGATATATAGTAATATATGAATATCCATGAATATACTTTTATCTGTCGGGAAAGCTATCACCATTTTACTATATCTAATGTCAACCCTGGATTTTTTTTTAACCCCAAACGGCTGTTTAATTGGGAGGGTACCATTTAAAAAAAAAAAAAAGTATCAGATAATGACTATTGGAGGAGTACCCCCTTATTAATACACCATGGTTTGGTAAATCAATCACCGCGCACTGCCTGTCACTTCTGTTGCTCCGACCCGTGAGCACCACGGGCAAAGCACCCGCCCTGAGCAAGGGAAATGTCACCGGCTGTTGTCGCGAAATTGGGGATATGATTGAAATGTCATTACCCTCGGGTAAACTAACATAGCTATTGAAAATGGCCGTTTATAGTTGATTTACCCATTAAAAATGGTGATTCTCCATAGTTATGTTAGTTTACCAAAGGGTAGCCATCATATCATCATAAAGATCAGATTATTAAGCCAGTAATCCTTGAGCCATGAACCATTCATCAATATCAATGGGATGTGAATGATTTTTCTCGCTGCAATTTCAATTCAGAAATGGATTGGCAAAAGATCTCACCGGGTGAAACTTCCCTGTAAACTGGCAGAAATCAGTAGAAATTCTAGATGCTTCTTTTCCTGAAACGTTGTTTTGCCAACTGACCAGTGTCCAGACACTATGTAGATGAGAATGGGAGTTGAGCACACAATGATCATCCCAAATTGCTGATAATTATATCACCACTTTGCGTAATGTGGTTAAAACATGTTAAAACAATAATAAACCATCCCCAAAATCACCAAAACTGGGTGGTATAGACCATCAAAGATGGTGTGGTTTATTATTGTTTTAACCACATTATATAGACATATCCCAAAATTAATGATATATTCAAAAAATTGATGATATTATCAGCTGATACTGATATATATATATATATATGTCCCTAATTGCTGATGCTTCACCTTTTGCGGATGTCTTTTTCTGGATAATTTTGTGTAAAGTGGCTCAGGCTGGAAAATCTGCCGTTTGCACATGATTTCCCCAGCTATAAACATCCATATATATATATATACATACATACAGGATTCTCAATTGCCACATTTTTTCGGACACCGGACAGTAGATTAGATTCTCATACTTGGGTGCAACAATCCCCCCACGACAGTCATCTGAATTCATATGATATCATAATTACATTCTAACATGTTCTTGTGCTTGGGGGAGCATCCCAACTAATAAGTTGTGAATCACCCATGTACAATACATATATTTATATTATATCATATCATATCATATTATATAATATCATATCATATCATATTATGTTTATCTATATATATATACTGTCATATACTGTCATATAACCAAAAAAACTTTATTTCCCGGTGAAATCTCAAAGCAACTGCCAAAAGGTTCGCAGTTGTGCCTCGGTCGCAGCCGCGCCTTACGCCTTGGCCACAAGGCCACAGTTCCGGAGGGTCGTAGTGGTTATGTATAAATTTACCATCCGACCATGGGTATTACAATAAATAACAATGGTTATATATATATATAGCTATAATATATATAATTATATGTGTATATATATATAACTACAATTATAATATATATATATGGACAGTAATTGGTGAAAAGCAAAAAGTCAAAGAAAAGCTCAAAGTCGAATGCAATAAGGCTTTGGAGCTTCACATTCTTCCCATGACCCAAAGTACAAGTACCTAAATGTCCCCGATCATAAACGTACTATTTTGGGATGGTTCAAAAAGTTCAAAAACAAGCCATAAATAGGCTGATTTAGGGGGATGGTTTATGACATTGGGTTTACCACCAAAAAACAGTAAGTTTGGTTATCCAAAAGTGATGGTTATGAGTTTGAACTTTTTTCAGATCGCTTTCCGTTCCCGAACTGAGGCTTGATGAACCACTGGCTATACCATTGACGACTGGGATGATGAATAGTGGTGAAAATAGAGGTTAATAGTGGTTAATAGTGGTTAATAATGGTTAATAATGGGATAATCCATATTAATAGTGGTTAATAGTGGTTCATAATGGTTCATAATGGTTAATAATGGCTAATATATAATGGCAAACTGGTTGGTGGTTTTTCGCCCTACCCCTCTGAAATATGATGGACTTCGTCAGTTGGGATGATGACATTCCCAACTGAATGGAAAAAAAACATGTTCCAAACCACCAACCAGTGGAAAAAAGGAATGATCCCGTCATTTTTGGCCACACATAGGGATGGTTTTCATGTGTTGACACAGGGTGCCTGAAATGACCCATTCTTTCACAGCGGATCCCTGGTATCTCAATGAACTGCTAACAGCAATTTTCCCCATGACGACGATCCAACCCAGTGGCTGCTCACTGAAGGCGGTCAAGGGCCGTTTCATGCCCAAAATGGCCCAACGACTAGGGAAAATGAGAATGAATCACTGAATTTTGAGGACATGGAAGATGTAGCAACGTTGGAAGAGAACCATTTAAGGATTTGAGCATTTCGTGTCACTAAGGTTGGGATAGTGCCATGGAGGTCTTATCGGCTTATTGAGCGGCTTATCGACATGCAGAATCCTTGGATAAATTCGGATAGGATCTGAAACCGCCAATCACTTCGGATAGGATGCTGTACCTATCGATTCATATATGTTTAATGATTCTAAAGCTCCATCTTTGCAGCTGACACTACCCATCTTTGCAGCTGACACTACCCAGATTTACCCAAGGTTTACCCAAGGTTTACCCATGCAATCCAACCTCTCAGAATCGATGTCTCAATGTGAGAGCTTAGAGCCAGCACGGCGGCGGCCAGCACCATCAGCACCGTTCACTGTGCACGGCCCCCAAGACAGCTAAGTTGGTAACTAGGCAAACTGTTGGACTTATGTTGAATGTATTTACAGTTGGAATTCAAGTTAAGTTATGTAACTTTTGGACTTATGTTGGAATTTACTTAGTTTTCAAACTGTTGGAATTCAACAAAACCCATTGAAAACTACGAGTCAAGTCCCATAAAGGGTACCATTCGTGATCAAATCCGCCGAATCTCCGAAGCTCGAAGGGGGCAACCAAACGATGGGTCAGTCGTTTAGTAGGCTAACAGTTCTTAAGGACGCAGGAAAGATATATATATATATAGTAGATGTAGTTCATCATTAGAAACAGGCAAAACTCAAACTGGCTGGCCCTTTTTGTATTCCAAATGCATACTGCTTTTTTCTCCAGCTAACATGCGTCCCAAGAGCCAGGATTCCATAACTTCCATAACTTCCATAACTTCCATAACTTCCATAACTTCCATAACTTCCATTTAAAATCCACTAGTCTAGAGTTCATCATAAAACACTCCCCATGAAAAATGGAGCCATAAAGTTCAACCAATAACAGTGGCTCCAGCGACTGGGAAACTCGCTCCAGCTCCGACTGGCTCCATTGGTAATATGGATACCCCCATCGATCCTTTAGCTCCGAACGGCGAAAGATTGGTGAACCATGATGGCCATGGTTTGAATGGTTAAAACTCCGGATGGTTAAAACCATGGTTTACCCTCTGGGAAATTAACATGTTGACCCTGAAAATAGCCTAGTTTTAATGGAAACTCATCTTCCAACCCCGATGACTGCCAGGGTCTATGTTAATTTACCAGAGGGTACTAATTGTGGGGGTACCATCCAAATAGTCAGAATACACTGGAATTAATGATACATAAATGGTATCCCCCCAATTAAACAGCCGTTTGGGGTTTATTAATCCAGGGTTGACATTAAACATGATGATTGACCTATTATTTTAATGGTGATTTGCCATAGCAAACCGTGAAAGTAACCAGAGGCTTATTTAGCCCCATGTTCACAGATTGTCCCAAGACTGGTCCTGGTTCTATCTTTCTGCATCTCCTGGTGATCATTAAATACCTCCACACATTAAATATGCCATTCCTTCCATTTTTCAGAACGAAACTCTGGCTTCAAATCAGATCCATGAATTTTGGGTTCCTTTGTTCGGGGAGGGTAAGTATAAGTTAGCGGGATTCGAATGTTTGGTCTAGTAGGAACCTACGGACCAGCCGAATGGGTTGCTTTTAGTATCAACATCTAAATTGGTGGTCAATAATTGGTCTCAAAATACGGAGCCCCACTACAAAAGGATTACTAGTCCTTACTAGTCCCATCCTCCTAATATGAAACACCTCCTAAATGGTCCCAAACATGTGTAAAATCCCTCACTAAACCATGGTTTCTGTGTGGTGTTTAATATCAGGGGGAAGGGATTGTATATATATATATACAGTATGTATATATATATGTATATATATGTATATATATATGTATATATATAGGTATATATATACAATATGTATATATATATATGTATTTTTATATATACATATGTATATATATATATATATTTATTTACTTATTTATTTACTTATTTATTTATTTATAATACATATATATATATTATATTTTTTATATATACATATATATGCATTTATATATACATATATTATCCCATTGTGTCCCCACTACATCCCCCTTTATGCTTGGTTCATTCCCATGTTTGCTCAGATTCCGAGCATCACCAGGTCCCTATTGTTTTTTTTTCGGACCATCATGGCATCGCGTCCACTTTGTGACGAGTGCTATGCTGAGAATGACGGTTTTTATATATGGCAGTGTGTCAAAACCTTGTACCCCTGTAGTTCACATCAAAATAGCTGGGTTAAAATGGATGTGAATAACCCACTAAAAATGTATCTATAGGTATTGACCCATACCCATATATGTTTCACACAAAAATACTTATCCTAGTTTTCATGCAATTAAAAGTTTAAATTGTTGTTTAACTTTATTTCATATCCTTTCCTAATTTTTATATCCGACGCAAAAACACCCGAGCTTCTGGTTGTTGTGCGAAACAACTGCTGGTTGGTGGTTGAGCCCTACCCCTCTGAAAAATATGAGTTCGTCAGTTGGGATGATGACATTCCCAACATCTGGAAAAATAAAACAGGTTTGAAACCACCAACCAGAACTGGTTTGTGGTAAAAACGTGGATTTAAGCAACATGGGATACGACATATATGTTTTGTAGTCTCTATTTATATGATTGGAAACCACAAAGTGATACCACCTATTTTACTAAGTTGGTTGATAGTTGGGCTATCCTGGGAAGTGTCAGTGGAGGGTTACTGTTCTTTGCATCTGTGGGATATCATGATATGCTACAATACTGTGTCAACAAATCATGACTATAAACTATACCCTCTGGTAATTTAACGTAGCTATTGAAAATGACCATTTATAGTGGATTGTCCCATTAAAAATTGTGATTTTCCATAGTTATGTTAGTTTACCAGAGGGTAACTTAATGTGGCTATGGAAAATGGATGAAATGATATGGCCCACTTAATTCGATGATATGCACATCCAAGGATGCAGCCAGCAATGGAACTCCCTAAATGGTACAGGGACATCCCCATGGGGGTTTTTTTGGGCACCGGATCTGGCTGTGTTTGTGTAACCCATGTCAAAAAAATGTGTTTGCAGCTGTTTTTCTCAATGAAATGTGGCTTTTACTATGCTTCAAAAGAAAGCTGGAAACAGACGTAGAAGTCCGTAGTCCGTAGAAGTGAGCTCACGATTTTTCTAGTCTTCCCATACTCGCGACTCGAGATCCTTCCGAAAGCAGGTCCCCAGTGACATTCTCAGCTGAATCTACTACGATCCTCGGGAGCTGGAACCGACTTATGGAAACCCCCAGGGGTTGGTGGATCACTACAAAGTGGTGGCTAAAATGAGTAGTTTGACTGGGGAAAATGATGGAAAATCTAAATCCGCCCACACCGCTTTGGCGGTGAAGGCGTGCTTATTGGGGGGCAACAGCAACACTAAATGCTCAATGACATTTGTTAATATTGCAGTCGCTATATCAGCTTTAGCCTGGGGGGGGCCCAAAAAACGGTTTCGCACCGAGACCAGAATACGGTGGTGTTTTCGACATTTTTCGAGGATTTTTGGGTGTCTGAGCGCAAGAGGGTATTGAAATGGAATTTTGGGTCATTTTGGTAGCTTTCCGGCAATGGAAAAACGGCCAAAAATGAAAAAAACATTGTACATAGCAAGATTTTGCAGGGTTTTTGGATGCCAGAGCATTGAAAACACTGCAAAAACAAGTGTTTTGGACTGACGTTATAGCAAAAAACGTGTAAATTACCGTATGCTTGACTGGAAACATTACAAAAACACTGTCAAAAGCAATGTTTTGGAAGGATTTACTGCCTTTATGGCAAAAAACGTGTAAATTACCGTCTGTTTGACTGGAAACATTGGAAAAACACTGTCAAAAACAATGTTTTGGAAGGATTTCTTATATATATGTTGGAGTTGGCTACCGGCATTGGAACATGGAAAAATTGAAGAAAACACTGTAAATAGCGGTATTTTCAACGGTTGGGGAGATAAGGGAATTGGAAGCATTGTCGAACATGATGTTTTCGACCGGTTTTATGGCGACAAAAGTGTAAAGTACCGTGCTTTGAAGGAAACCATTGCAAAAACATGGAAACACATTCAAAGAACACGGGATTTGGGGGACTATCTAGGCGTCGTTGTCTAGCTATTTGAAATTCCGCAGCTTGGAGAGCCTCCAAGGGAGGGAAAAGTGAAAATTCCATAGCTTGGGAAGCTGTCACGGCGGGGAAAAGTGAAAATTCCCTAGCTTGGGAAGCCCCCACGGGGGGGAAAAGTGAAAATTCCCTAGCTTGGGGAGCCCCCACAACTACCGAATATTATCCCAAGTTGGGTCGAAACTGAGACCTGGCAAGCACAAAAACAGGATCTTAATCCTGTGTTTTTCACGCAGTCATACCGCGGACAACCCCAGTCGGGACTTACTAATAGTTACACCTCAAAGAGTAGATGACCGGTGAGCAAATGGGTTTCGAATGCCGATAGCAATGCATCCCAAAACTCAAAAAAAAATCTTGCTTGAGGTTCTCATTTATTTTGATGGTATGGTATTTATCTATGACATATGGTTTTCCTGTATCTTGTGATACAAAAACGTAAATTCATAGGTTGCATCTCTAAAACAAAGTTTACCCCAATGAGCAAAGGTTGTCTCTTCCTTGAAATACACCAAAATAAACACAAAGAGTTGCCTGTTCCTCGTCAAATATTTAGGTGCAACACCAAATATAAACATATCAAGTTGATGCTGCACGTATATCAAAGATACAAATAGATCTATTAAACATAAACTGCTGAATCTACTTAACTAGTTAAAGGAGATCCATTAAACACTAAATAGTTACAACATAAACTCTTGTCTCCTTTAATATCCAATATCCCATTATATCCATAGATCGCAAAAAAAAAAAACATATATAGTTGGCTACATATCCCATTATATCCCATAAAATCCCATTATATATATATATACCATATACCATATTATATTCCATAAAATCCCATATATACCATTGTATTATATCCCATAAAATCCCATCATATATATATATACCATATATATACCATATTATATTCCATAAAATCCCATATATACCATTGTATTATATCCCATGAAATCCCATTATATATATATACCATATACCATATATATATATAGACCATATATAATTAACCAATGGCTGTTAACCTAGTTGTTTGTCTAAGACGCGCTGTCTCGACGACGCCTCAATCATTGATGTTGCCTTGGCTCAAATCGTGGAGGACGAAAAAACGTCGGTGCTGTGATTTTCCCATCACCTACAGGTCCCCATTTGAATCACGGGGTTTTAATGGAAAAAATGGTGGTTAACTATCAACAAATGGATATTAAAAGAGGATTTGAATGGATTTGAATGTTTGAATCTTTGGATTTCATGGGAATTCAGCCTCTGGTAAACGATAAAAAATAGCTATAGAAATCCCCATTTTTGGTACAGGCAAATCATCGAAATATTGCTGGTCCATGTTCCATAGCTATGTTAATTTAGGTATCCCACGATCCCCCAAGCTGGTTTCCGACGGCCCAAACTGTTCTGCCTAGAGATAGCAAACTCTTTGTTTACCAGAGGTAAACTCTGCAAAATACCCAAACTGCTAAAGTGAACCAAACTGCTAGTCAAATTTATATGTCACAGTAGGTTGATGAGCCACCAAAAAAAAAACGCGAAGTCGTCGGGATCGTTTTTTCCCCCTTTTAGGGATGGAAAATCAACAAATCACCAACCAGCTATGATTTTTCATAATGGTCCCAAAAAAAAAAAGGAACTCGTCAGGGCTGCTCCCAGCACCCCATTTATGCAAGTGAGAAAACCTGTTATTAAAAAAAAAAAACAATCTAACGATACCTAGCTGAATTATATAATTAAAATTCACTGTGAGGATAGCTTTTATCATACGGCTGAGGATGCGGAACCCCGAATCCGATTGTCAAAAAAAAACAGAATTCCGAAAGAATTCCGTCGCGACATCAGGTCATGATCGAAGTTAACCAATCTATATACATATGTATATATATATATTATACATATATGATATTATGCCCATGATGTTTCCACAATAAGCCCCCATTTTATATCCTCATCTTAACCCTTTTTTAGCCGAAAAAAATTGTCTCCAGATCTCGCTGGGCTGTTACCGAGGCGCACAGCGAGGTGGGCAACACAAGTTTCTGAAGATCTTCCGTCCTCGCGAAGGATGCTGGATTTGACCATGAAAAATTGTAGTATACCTACCCCTCTGAAAAATATTAGAGTCAGTTGGGATGATGACATTCCATTCCCAATATATTATGGAAAATAAGTCCAATTTCACGATGGTTTATAGGTGATATACCTATAGTTAATGGGATTATCACCAATTTATAACTGGAAAGTCATAAAATTCCATGGTTCCAGTCACCAACCAGATCAAAAATTGGAGACACAACTGGCTCGACACAAAAACACGACTGACTCATTGGATTTGAGCCAAACATACATAACGACGTGGGGATTCAACACAGCCTTCACAGCCTTCAAACTGGGTCAAGCTTAGTAAAGTTACATGCAATTTCGATGGAAGAATAGACTCACCAGCTTAAAGACTCCCGATTTGATCCCATGTTTGGTTCTTGAGACACAGTTCTTACAGCAAAAAAAACACATGTCTGCTGGTGAAATCCATAATAATAGTACTGGTTAGCATATCGAACCGACAACCATTGCAGTTTGAACACAGAATTTTGTGTAGATACAATCATAACAGTGAGATACAGCCTACAGTACAGAAGTTTTTTTTGGCGACGTCATGTTGAGTCAAACTTCATGTCTCAAGGTTAACATCAGTGCTAAACCTCCATTTGGATGATATCCCAATCCGTCCTGTTTCTCAATGGATTGGTTTTCACCGGAAAATCTACAGGGAAACCCATGGGTTTTTACCATCATTTTTTCCCCACATCTTTGTGTGGGGTTCTTGTTTTTGATTCTGTATCCCGGGCTCCTCCTCCGCCTTCTCCTCCTCCGCCCTCCTCCACACTTTGTCACCACACACTTGTCCACACACACTTTGTCACCACACACTTTGTCACCACACATTGTCAACACACACTTTGTCCACACACACTTTGTCCACACACACTTTGTCACCACACATTGTCAACACACACTTTGTCAA
>CAMXCT020000950.1:92637-95137 GCA_947184155.2 Cladocopium goreaui
GCAGGCGTGGCACTCATGGTACTGTGTGGCGCGCTTGGTCCGGATTTGTCGCCCGGGGCGCCGCGTCACTTTGCGTGGCAGGCGTGGCACTTGGTGACACCCACCTTCGTTTCACGTGGCAGACGTGGCACAACCTGACATCCACCGTCGTTTTGCGTGGCAGGCGTGGGACAGATGGCACTGGGTGGCGCGCTTGGTCCGGATTTGTCGCCCGGGGCGCCGCGCCACTTTGCGTGGCAGGCGTGGCACTTGGTGACATCCACCTTCGTTTCACGTGGCAGGCGTGGCACAACCTGACATCCACCTTCGTTTTGCGTGGCAGGCGTGGGACAGATGGCACTGGGTGGCGCGCTTGGTCCGGATTTGTCGCCCGGGGCGCCGCGCCACTTTGCGTGGCAGGCGTGGCACTTGGTGACATCCACCTTCGTTTCACGTGGCAGGCGTTGCACAAACTCACATCCACTGTCGTTTTGCGTGGCAGGCGTGGCACCAGCTTTGACACACCCTCTTTCACACACCACTTTGTCACACACCATCTTTCGCACACCATCTTTCACACCCAACTTTGTCACCCACCATCTTTCACGCACCATCTTTCACACACCACATTGTCACCCACCATCTTTGACACACCCTCTTTTACACACCATCTTTGTAACACACCATCTTTCACACACCATCTTTTACACCCAACTTTGTCAAACAGCATCTTTGACACACCAAGTTTCACACACCGCTTTGTCACACACCACTTTGTCACACCATCTTTCACCACACCATCTTCCACACACCATCTTTCACCACCCCATTTTTCACACACAACTTTGTCACACACCATCTTTGACACACCATCTTTCACACAGCACTTTGCCACACACCGTCTTTCACACAACTTTGTCACATGCTCTCTTTCACACAGGACTTTCACCCACACCATCTTTCAGCACACCATCCTTCACACACCACTTTGTCACACACCATCCTTCACACACAACTTTGTCACACACCGACCATCTTTCGCCACACCATCTTTCACACACCACTTTGTCACACACCATCTTTCACACACAACTTTGTCACACACTCTCTTTCACACACAACTTTCACACACGCCATCTTTCACACACTGCTGTGTCACACACACACACCATCTTTCACATTCCACTTTGTCACTCACAACTGTTTTAACTTCTCGATCCTTCACCGCCTCCTTTCCCCTAACCTTCTTTCCCCGTCCCTGCTACAACCTTTCATGCTTATTATTGGAAGAAGTTGACTTGTGGGGTTATCCGGTCCTTTAATTTTGGGATTTCCGGTTCCAATTTTCCCATCATCCAATTCTATGAGTGGTTCATTCTCGAGGTTCTTCATAGAAATCTATGGATTCACCCATCGAATTTTCTCAATTCACCAGCTGGAAAAGCCCAAGAATTTCACCCGGTGCACCGGCTCCACCGGCTCCTGGCCATGTGTCCAATCATCTCCATGACCAGCAACACGGTGGAAATGGCCAGCACAAGGCCTCTGTAAAAAAAAACCGCAGATATCCATCCCCATCACATGACGAAATATTTGGGATTTTTCAACCAAAATATGGCAGGTTTATTGCTTTAATGTGGCTAAAACAATGTCATTTTTACCACCCATGACTGGGAATGGTGTTTATCACCTATAAAAATGGATGGTGACTGGGGGATGGTTTAGTATGGTTTATTATTGTTTTACCCACATTACTAACACTGCAACTGGTTTCAGTAAAAAAAAAATATATATTCGAGTTTTCATAGTGCGGAAGTTTCGAAAAGTTTTTGTTGGAATTAAATTACGTTGTTACACATGCTCTGACTGTTCCATTTTAAATGTGTTTTAAAAGATCTCCTGTTTCCAAAGGTGGTTGATTTTGGGGTTCTCAAGGATGTCATTGGGGAGGCCATCATTGTATACCTGGCTGAAAAGTGTCGTTGCTGCTTTCATGAGTGCCCACGTTTGTTCCTGGGCACACCTGTTTCTTCGGTCTAAGATGCACATGTCTGGTGATGCAATCCTATTTTTACTGGTGATATTCCCAGCTTCATCCGACATTGTCATAGTAGAACGGCGTGTTCACTCCCCACAAGGTGTATATATGTATGTATGTATGTATGTATGTATGTATGTATGTATATATATGTATGTATACCACAAGTCACATTCCAAACAGTCCCATGCAAAATTCCAATTCGTCTAGTAAATTCCAGACCAGAAATTTTGCACTATTTTTTTTTTACGGCAACTCTACCAAGGCTTATCATGTTTCGTAGGTTCGGCCAGTATATAGACATATGAGCCATGTTCTAAATGTCTTAGATCCTGGCACCAAATAAGGAAATGTTTACGCCATTGCTTACGTTTTGCTTACGCTCGCACAGGTTTTGCTTACGCGCATATCTTTTCTTACGCGGAGCTTACGCTGGCTTACGCGCACCACAGTTTTGCTTGCGCCACATCTTTACAAGGGCCC
>CAMXCT020000950.1:97637-127637 GCA_947184155.2 Cladocopium goreaui
ATGGATTTTTTAGATAGATGGATTTTTTAGATAGATGGATTTTTTAGATAGATAGATAGATAGATAGATAGATAGATAGATAGATAGATAGATAGATAGATAGATAGATATATAGATAGATAGACAAATAGCTTGAAAACTAGACAGCTAGATAGATAGATAAGGAGATAGATAGACAGACAGATAAATAGATAGACAGATAGATCAGTAGGTAGGTAGGTAGATAATCAGAGAGAGAAAGAGAAACAGAGAGAAAAAGAGAGAAAGAGAAAAAAGAGAGGAGACCTCAAGCACCTTTCAGTCCATCAGTGGCTTCGCTCTGCCATCCCTGATTCACAACAACCAACCTCTCCTATAGGTTTCCTATTTTTGAAACTTCCGCCACCGCCTTGTGCGGTACTACTGGTAATGGTTAATAATGGTTAATAATGGTTAATAATGGTTAATAATGGCTAAAAGACAATGGTAAATAAATCATGGGGAAGATGTATGATACTGTGGATGGGCCAGCGAAATCCTGCACCACCAATTTGGGATGGTTGAAACCCATCTATCAACTGGTGCAGGATCCCTAATCCAACCAGTAAATCCCGCATTTACTGACCTTCGGAATCTCCACCAATGGGCAGAAGCGAACAGGCCCCATTTTGCTGCGGTGGTAGCTGTGGATGTTCATCCCCATTCCTATGGTCCTCACCAGTCGTAGAAGTCGCCACTAACTATGCATGTTCCAGATCCACGCAAAGCTGACGTGAACTACAGTACCCCATCCGAATGGTTAAAATGTAACCCCTGAAAATCTACCATTTAACCAGGCTTTACCAGGCTTTACCCTCTGGTAAACTAACGTAACTATGGAAAATCACCATTGTTAATGGGTAAATCCACTATAAATGGCCATGTTCAATAGCTATGTTAGTTTACCAGAGGGTACCCATCATGATCGCTGACTTTCCCCCATCATATCTTTCACAACACCCGGTAGCGACGGTAGGGCAGCAGGGCATGTCGCCTGCATCCATCTTTGAATGGCCACCTGCCCCAGCAGGGTGCAACTGAAGCCTCAGAGGTGGAAGATTTGACCCAACTATGGCATCCTGTTGGGGGGGGTCAACCGGGTCAACCAACAAAAATAGGGAGATAATAGTAATGATTACCTGGTAATGGATCAGCAGGAAAAAACAGTGATGTGAAATGATGTTTAAGTGAGAAAGACTTGTGTGGGATGTTTAAACCAACAAAAAAGGGGACTTTAAGCAGCGAGCACCAATAAACATGACATGTTTGAGCAACGATTTGAGCAAGAAATCTGGCTCTTACATTGCCAAGAAAACAGCTTCAATATGCTTTGATCAATAGGTTCCGAAGCCACCGAGAACAATTTTCTGGTGACATTGATGGAATCTCTCCAACAAGGAGCGGAGAAATGGAAAAGTCAGCAGGGAAAATGAGGCGAAAAAAGGAACAACCACCCAACATACTGGGGATATATCACACCCAAAAAGGTTGGCTCTTTTGCATATGGCCATGTGTATATATATATATATACAGTATATATTTATATTACCCACTTGAACCAGGTTTCGGATTGTCGGCCGTGTTGGCAAATTTCAGACAGAACCCTTCTGCAGGCGCAGGCTGCACTAGTGATCGATTTTGGACGTGGGAACAAAAAACATCTTGACCCGGCAAGTATCTCACCGAAAGGGTGGCTTTACAGCAGTGCCCCAGCGGGTTTTGCCCCAAGCAGAATTTCACCCCACTGGCGAACATTTGGAGCTCCTATGGGGTTCCATGTTCCCACAGCCTCTGGTAGGGAATCAAGCGATGCAAAATGCCCATCCAGCCAACTCAGATTGTTCCCAGTGGCCCAAGATGAAGCAGAAAGCTCCATAGTCGCCCTTCAGCAAGCCGAAGACCTCCAGTGGGCTATCCGGCTATCCAATGACTCAACTAATAAATGCATATGGGTACCCCATAATGATTTGGGGGTACCAATAAGCTTAA
Source organism: Cladocopium goreaui (assembly GCA_947184155.2). Taxonomy (NCBI): domain Eukaryota; class Dinophyceae; order Suessiales; family Symbiodiniaceae; genus Cladocopium; species Cladocopium goreaui. The sequence goes on from CAMXCT020000950.1 coordinate 99,645, forward strand.
TAAATACAATCAATAGGTACCCCATAAATCAATAGGTACCATGACTGGGGGTACTACATATGGAGGTTTCCTAAGTCATGGTATCCCCAAATCATATGGATGTTCCATGAAATACACCAAGCAGCTGTTGGGGATTCCTCATTTATGGAACCCCCATATGACTATAAATTATAGATCAAAATCATCAAGCCTTCAAACGGATGCTTCAAGACTACTAAAATGACAAACCACTTTTGCACTTTTGCCAGTCCGATGTTTTTTTTCAATTTTTTGGTGACACAATGCATGTTCACATCTCTTGGGGCTCCCAAAGATTTGGAAAAAAAATCATTGGATGTCGTTGCAGGATGTTAGGAACAAATGTCGGTGATGTTGACCATTGGGTTATGACTAACAGTTCGATGGAAAATCACCATTTTTAATGGGTTTACCATCTATAAATGGGCCATTTTCCATGGCTATGTTAGTCATAACCAGATGGTATACCAACTAGTTTGGGATGATTTAAAAGAACAAACTCCATCAAAATTCCCTAAAAGATTGAAGCTGCAGACTAGGGCCGTGAAAAATCCCTATGATTGTCCCTGGCCTGGAAAGAGACTGCCGCTGAAGCTGAAGTGAAGAGAATCCTTGGAGAATGCGCGTTTTGAAGCACAAGAAATGGATAAAATGGCTATTGGTCAAAACCCTGGCACCTAGTGAACCCCAAAATAGCTGGTAAATGGATGTTCATCCCATTAGAATTGATAATAATAGGTTTTGACCCACCCCCAAATGAACAAAATGACTACAAAAAAAAACACAAGAAAGAGGTCGTATTACAAGCGAAGAATGGGATATCATTGATATCATTGGGACCCAGCAATGGAATCACGAATGGGCTTCTTGAACGACACGGGTTGCTTGATGTTGTTTGAGTTGACAGAAAAAGGACTCAGTCCGTCCCTAAGAAAAGGCAGCATTTTCCGTCGCTTACCCTCTGGCCATTTAACGTAGCGAACTGGAAAATGGCCCAGTCGAAATAGTGGATTTACCATGATTTACCCATTATTTTCATGGTGGATCTTTCCATAGTTTATAGTGGATTTTCCCATTAAAAATGGTGATTTTCCATCGGTTTTCATGGTGGATCCCATTAAATCACTATAAAATCCCATTTTTCCAGTTCGCAAACCGTAAACGTTTACCAGGCCGGGTAAGCGACGGAAGGACCATTTCTTATTCCGACACCTCCATGGCTGGATCATCGGCCAACCCAACCATGGTCGATGTTGCGTATCAAGCACGAATATTGGAGCCTGTGAACTATTTATGGATGTATGTATATATATATATGCTATATATATATGATATATATATATATATATGATATATATATATATATGATATATATATATGATATATATATATGATATATATATATATGATATATATATATATGATATATATATATATATGATATATATATATGATATATATATATATGATATATATATATATATATGATATATATATGATATATATATGATATATATATATATATGATATATACACCGGTGAAATCTAACATAGCGTTTTTTAGCCCTGGCACCAACTCACAAACATAGCATCTGGCTACGTTGTCAACCCTGGGGATTTGGAGAAAGTGATCATTTGGGTGATTTCTGCCAACACCTGCTAACATAGCCTCTGTTTCCGTCCTCCCAATGTTTGGCATTCCCCAGGAAGTGGGTAAAAGAAATGTACCAGAATAAGCTAACATAGCTGTCTGGAGACTTGTCACAGCTTGGAACCACCAAATGGAAAGTGCTATGTTAGCATCAAACTCCACGGAAAACATGTTTTAGAAAATGGGAAACCGAACGCATCAATCAATCAATCCAGAATGAAAGTACCCCTGGTTGCTATGTTAGGTTGTCTCTTTTGAGTCTCCAGCCGACCAGATCAAACCAAAACTGTTTTTGGATGCCTTTCTGGGGCTCACCCTTACTGGACCCAAAAAAGCTTCAAAACCAACAATTTTACATAATAGACTGAATAAGAAAAAACTCCTGGTCAAAGTTGCCAATCTGGCTACTTGCTGCCATGATGATTATGATGTACTATTGGAGGTTTTGGGAACCATGGGCAAATGCTATGTTAGCAATCCTGTTGCCAAAACTTTGGTTTTGGATTGAAAATCATGACTGGCACAACAGTTTTTGGATGTCTTCCTGGGGCTCACCCTTACTGGGCCCAAAAAGCTTCAAAATCAACAATTTTATATAATCGATTGAATAAGGAAAAAAACTCCTGGTCAAAGTTGCCAATCTGGCTACTTGCTGCCATGATGATTATGATGTACTATTGGAGGTTTTGGGAAGCCTGCGCGAATGCTATGTTAGTAGTCGCCTTGGGCTCACAACCTTTCCGCCAACGGAAAAAACTCCTGGTCGATGTTGCCAATCTGGCTACTTGCTGCCATGATGATTATGATGTACTATTGGAGGTTTTGGGAACCCTGCGCAAATGCTATGTTAGTAATCCTGTTGCCAAAACTTTGGTTTGGATTGAAAATCATGACTGGCACAACTGTTTTTGGATGTCTTCCTGGGGCTTACCCTTACTGGACCCAAAAAAGCTTCAAAATCAACAATTTTAAGGAAAAAACTGCCCTGCGCACACAGACGAACGCTAACACAGCATTTCCCGCTTGAGCTTACTTGATGCTTCACACGCGCCAAGTTAGCACCAAAATGTCCATGTCACACCATGTGTTCCCAACGCCAAGTTAGTTGAATCTCAGCCCCAAAACCCAAACACTAACATAGCAAAAAAAATATTTTAATAAAAAAAACTTTCAACAGGTAAGATTTCACGAGAGTATATATATATGATATTTATATATATATATATATTATATATATATGATATATATATATATATATGATATATATTTATATATATGATACTATATATGATACTATATGATATATTGATATATATATATATATGATATATATATATATCACATATATATATATGATATATATATATGATATATATATATATATATGATATATATATATATATGATATATATATATATGTGATATATATATATATATGAGATATATGTGATATATATATGAGATATATATGATATATATATATATATATGATATATATATATGTGATATATATATATATATCATATATATATATATCATATATATATTATATGATATATATATATGATATATATATATGAGATATATATGATAGATATATATATGATATATATATCATATATATCTCATATATATATATATGATATATATATGATATATATATATGATATATATATATATATATGATACATATATATATATGATATATATATATATATATATGTGATATATATATATGTGATATATATATATATATCATACAACCGTTATAAGTTATAAGCTATTAAGCATCCATCAATATGGATGATTAACCATCAATTATTGGAGCCTGTTAAGTATTGACTATTTTGACCATTTATCTTTAGGGCTTGCGGCCTTGAAAGGGGCGGTTCAGCCCCATCCAAAGTCGTTAAATCCTCTGGGGATCCTATTTATAATGGCTCACCACTGTGGTTCACCATTGTTCAAAACCAGCTCCCAACTGGGATGAGAATGTCTAATCATTTCCGATGTCTAATCGAACAAAAAATGAACAAAATACACATTTCTGGCTTAAATAGCCCAGAAATGCCCAGATAGAATCTTCTAGATCGAGGAGATTGAGAAGTTGATGCTGCGAAGCCCAATCCCGGAAGTATCATGCAGCTGTGTCTGTTACAGTAAGCACCAAAAAGATCGCTTGATCAGCATTTTTGTTTGCCGTAAAATTTGATGGACATGTTGGGGGTATACCCTCTGGTAAACTAACATAGCTATGGAAAATCACCATGCTATTAATGGGTAAATCCACTATTTCGACTGGGCCATTTTCAATAGCTAACTGTTAGTTTACCAGAGGGTATATCCCATTAATATCTCATTGTATCACTATAAGATCCCATTAAATCACTATAAATCCCATTAAAAATACCAGAGGGTACCATTTTTTGACCCCTTTTTTTGATCAGTTCTTGGCGAAATCTCCCACTTTCACGTTGATCCCATTGAATCCCAGGTGTCGCTTCTTGTGGACATTCGAAATGACGTGTTGCACACATCGAAAAATGAAAAAACCTTGGTGTATCCCCATTCTGGTTGGGGTTGTACATTCCCCTAATATATATATATACATACATATATATAGATATAGATATATGTCTATGTATATATATATATATCATGTCTCATAGTTGATATCCATATGAGATCTCCATAAAGATCTGTTTGGTTTAAATCCATTGATGCGTTGTAAAAAAAACCATTGGAAGCATACCAAGGCCGCCAAGGCGAAATCTGGAAATCTGGGCTGCCCCGCATGGTGCTGGCCGTGGCACCTGCCACTTGAGGTTCAACGCCCAACTCCAGCATCAATGGTCTACGGCTGCGCGGATGCAAAACGGCAAAACGTCTCGTGTCGTGTGAATATGTCATCGTAATGATCATTGAATATTTTTGTGAATCCCAGAAAAAAGAAATGCATATCTAATCTTCCAATCAATGTATACTATGTGCATATGTGTTGATCCACTGAGAAATTCCCATTGATTTACTGATGTTCTATGGGAAGATCATTTGGATTGTTTCACCCTGGTGACCATCACCCACCCTCTGGTAACCATCACCAGTGTTACCCTCTGGTTATGTCAACAGTTTGCTATTGAAAATGGCCCAGTCGAAATAGTGGATTTACCCATTAATCATTAATAGCATGGTGATTTTCCATAGTTATGTAAACGTTTACCAGAGGGTATGTCTGAAAAGATCAACCAACTATGTTGGTCTTGATAGTTGCAGCAATTAAATCCAGATCTTGATCTTGGGTGTGGCTTCCCCCACCAGAAACCGTACCATGACTGGGGATGCTTTAGCCAAAATAAACGGTGATGTGGTCACCTTCCAACAGATGATGGATACGTTGGGTTCAAATGGCTTATCCCAGCATCATAAAAATCATGGTGGGTAATCATCGGTCCAAACAAACAAAAATGGTAGGTGTACAAATAACCCACCATGATTTTTTTGATAACGGGATAACCAAAAAATTGGCAATCATGGGTGTGTCTCAAAAATGCAGTTTGTTTGTTTTTTTCTTGGGACACACCCATGTAGGTGTATATACATGTCTTGACATGTAGGCCAATGAGTCAACGAGGGATGTGGCGAACATTAAACGAAATAACAGCAGCTGAATCGGAAATGTGATCAAGAAACAAATGTAAATCAAAATACGCAACATAAAAAGGGGAGTATTATCTATGAGTCAACAAGAGTCATAATCTTACTCTGGATTAAACAGAATGAATTCACAGATTGAGTCCTTCAATTTTTTGCCGTTCTGCATGCCCTAACCTGGCAGACCTGGCAACATTCCTTTGGTAAAGCTTCAATGGTGGATGTGCGCCGCCAAAAGTTGGTGGTTGAGCCCTACCCCTCTGAAAAATGATGGATTTGGTCAGTTGGGATGATTATTCCATTCCCAATATGATGGGAAAAAAAAGTCATGTTCCAAACCACCAACCAGTTATATACTATATATATTGCTATTCGTGGATGGTGGTGGATGGTGGAACACCATCCAATTGAAACGATGATTTTTATAGCAGAAAGAAATGTCCACACTTTTGTTGTCAAAATCATACGGCCGGTTCTCGTGCATTCAACAATGGCTTTGAACTGTGGCTTTCCTGGGGGATCCCCCATAGCTGGATGGTTTAAAAAATGGAAAATCCTACAAAATCCCATCTATAAATGGATGATTTGGGAAATCCGCCCTACTTTGGAAAGGAAACCCCCCGAACATCTTTGTTTTGATCCCGCCGCTGTACTTCTTCGTTGTTCCACCCCACGTGGAAAATGAGCCGCCGACCCTTTGATGATGCCACCTGCACCGGAAAAAACGGGACAACCAACTCATTGGGATCATCAAAAGTTGATTCCATGAACAATAGTGAATTACTTGCAACAGTAAAGCTCTAAAGTTTAACTCATCATGAATATATGTTCAGCGGCTTAAACCCACAAGTCCAGCCACAATAGGTCCATTTTGTTTTGCATCAAATCCTAATTCCGTTGCTGATCAAATCGCAATTCTTCCTGTTCGAAAATCCCGATGATTGTTGCTTAGATCCCTCATTTCAATGGGTGAGCAAAATTTCAGGGGCGCGATCCCATTTTTAATCGTGGTTCATTTAAGTTCGTTTCATTTAGGTTCATATTTGTCATGAAATGTTTCATTGAAGTCATATCAAAAACATTTCGTCATGGTTCCATCTTGCCTAATATGATACCATCTGGTTATTTAACGGTTTGCCATGGAAAATCCCAACCATAAATGGAGGTTTATAGCTAGGGAAATAATTTATTTCTATGTGCCATCTACAGTATGCCATTTTTCTATGTCAGCCATAACCAGAGTTTTTCATGTGTTCCACATACGTTCTAGTGTCATCAGCCGCGTGGAAACTGCTCACTGGAGCCCCAGGAATCTCGATGGCCCCAACTGCCCCAATGTCCAGGGTTTTTTCTGGAGTTTCCCATGATTTTCCTATTCAAATGACCATTTACCCTCTGGTAATTTAACATAGCTATTGAAAATGGCCCAGTCGAAATAGTGGATTTACCCATTAATAGCATGGTGATTTTCCAGTTCGCTATATTAAACTACCAGAGGGTATAACTGGTTGGTGGTGCGTTTTAACCCTCTTGAAAAATGATGGACTTCGTCAGTTGGGATGATGATTCCCATATATCATGGATTTAAAAAAACACCAAACCACCAACCAGATATTTTTATGGTCATTTAAATGGGAAAATCATGGAAGAAAATCCCCAGCCATAGCCATGGACATTGATAGTTGGGATTTTCCGATTTTCAAGAGATTTCATGGGAAAATCCTATGAATTCACCATGATCTCATTGCTTCCCCATCCAATGTTCATCCAGTTCCGGCTGATTTTCCACAGATTTGGGGATGGGTCAAAACCTTGTACGCCTGGTGAACATCAAAATAGCTGGGATTTATGGATGTTCATCCCCCTAAAAATGGTATTAATAGGTATTGATCCATACCCATTTCATCATTCCCACAAGGTGGTGCCCCATACTTAGCTAAGTTGGTTTATAACTCCAATAACTATGGTTTATGGCAGATATAACTATAGTTCATGGGGTTTATAAACCAACTTATAACTGGGGGGCACCATCCTGCATGGATCAATTCTCCAAGAACTCCCCCTCTTTCCAAGCACCTCCCACGCCAAAAAGGCCAGCTAAAACACCCGCCAGGCTGCACAGCAAAGGGTACCTCTGAGCTTGACCCTTCCGGGGACCGTGGAAACGGACCTGGTTTCGTGCCTCAAAAAAATGGGGCAGGAAACATGTGGTAATGATGATTTTCCCACTTCAATGCCGTTTGAGTACCAAAAAATTTAAAAAAAAACATGGTAAATCCTATATTGTGCTGGTAAATGTTATCAACTCCACTAAATCAGCATATGAAGTTTTCCTGAAATGGGGGTACCCCTAAATCATCCATTTTGGATTGGGATTTCCATTATAATCCAACTATTTAGGGGATCCCCCATTTATGGAAACCCCCATATCACTAGGGTAAGTGGTTATTAATCTGATTGTTGATGTGGCTATTCAAGCGGATATTCATGTGGCGACGTGGTTTAGATAAGTGGTTATTCCCAATAAACTAGTGGCTCACCAATGGAAAAATGAACCCATTTCGCAACTCTTTTACAACCAATATACAACCCGTACTTGTGACTGGGTACATTCCATGTACTAGGATGTGAATGGCAATGATATGTGCCGTGGTCAAATCATGGTATATGGAGCCCCTTGTAATGGGTATATAACGCTACATAAATCCCTATGACTGGTTTGATGAAAATCCGCCAATATGAGTAGATAATCCAGCTAATATTACCATGGCACCTTTTTTTCAGTGGGGTAAAGTATGGACAATAGAACAATACATGGTGTTTTTTTTTATTACTGGGGTAAGTGGTCAATGAACAATAGATAAAAACCGTACAAACCACCATGGAGGTGCACCAAAATGGCCAGAAGGGAAGAAATATCTGTGGTGCTTAGTGAAAAAAGGCTCGTCTGGACGGTTTCAGGCAATATTGGGATGGTTTATAGGTTCACTGCTTTATCATTGGCTATATTTATTTGATTATAGTATCCTAAAAATAAAAAGGCGTTGTGAATCAATGTGATTATCAGTTACTATCCATTTACGAGTGAGTATGTGGGGGTTCTAATCCAATGGGGTTATATTGCAATTTTAACAACCCCAGTTATAGTGGGTGGGTTTCTATGGCCAGACAGCCAGAGTTTCTTGGCGCAGTTTCAGTGAAGATTTAAGTGATTGGCCAGAACTATAGGGGTGGTTATTGTTGGCATTATTGGGATATTACCCTCTGGTAAACTAATATAACTATGGAAAATCACCATTTTTGATGGATAAATCAACTATAAATCGCCATGTTCAATAGCTATGTTTGTTTACCAGAGGGTACCCCCCTTAACAAATTTTGGTTATTGGAGAGTTTACTGTTGGGATTACCTTTACCACCTGAGGTAGTTTGGGATGTTCCACCAATCTGGTTGGATTGATTCAATGAAGATTCCTGAACTCTGGTTGATTTCTTGCAATTGAAAACAAAAGTAAGACATTACGAGTGACAACGGAACGGCAAATTAAAAACACATCCAAAGGTCGGCATTACTCCTATGTTGACATGAGGCAATCGCCAGTACAGAAATGTCAGGTTCTCAAGGCGCCATCCCATGTACTTGGTGAGTTGGCTCGGTCAAATTGATGGGCTTAGAAACGAAACCATCATTTCGGTTGGATGGAAACAAAAGGTGTTTAAAACAGCCAAAAATCTGCTTATTCTGTCACCTCCCTTTTTTTTTGGAGGCTGATAGCTGGGAAAACCCCATGAAAATCATCTATAAATGTGGGGACTTTCCATTGCCAAGTTCGATTGCCGGATGGTAAATCCATTTAAATCCTCTAAACCCGATTGAAGACCATACCGTATACCAATATACCGCTTGGATTCTACCGTGCCCTTCGGTGTCCTCAAAGATGTCTAGCTGGGACATCTCCGAACTAAATGGACAGTTTATTTACAAATACATGTGTATATATATATACCCTCTGGTAAACTAACATAGCTATTGAAAATTACCATTTATAGTGGATTTTCCCATTAAAAATGGTGATTTTCCAGTTCGCTATGTTAGTTTACCAGAGGGTATATATAATAGCCATAGTATCATGGTTATAGGGGCCCCATATCCCAACCCCCAAGGTGAAAATCTCATACTCTACAGCTCAGCTTTTCAGCTCCCCTCAGTTCACCGGATGGTGTTCACCGCGTTCCAGCGAATCTCTTCGCAGTGATAGTCATGGCCGTCCTGTCGGTCAAAAAATGCCATTTTTACCACCCAGAAATCCAGGGAATGGCAACCATATCACCTATAAACATGGTGATGACTGGGGGATGATTTATGATTGTTTTAACCACATCACTATTTTTTACTTCATGACCACCCAAAGCCGTAAAATTCTCTCTAGTTTTCATGCTTATTGGGGATGTTTTTCTTACGTTTTTCTTGCGTTTTTCGCGCCCCAGTGAGGTGTGTTGAAAACAACCCCAGCCGACCTCCTCATTTTCCAAGTGTTCATTGATGAGGATGTCCCGAAAAATCATCCCTCGCTGGGAAATCTGCGAGCCATCCCCATGGGAAAATCATGGGGATATTATGAAAGAAACATTTTCATGGCTACATAATATGTAGATATATGTATATTATATATATATTATAATATATATATATATAGATACTATATAGATATATGATATTATATTGAAATATTATCTAATAGACATAAATATGTAGATATATATATATAATGATCGAAAAATGGGACATCTATTGGAAAATCCTCAAGATATAGCGGTTTGTTAGTGGGCAACTCAGTTCATGGCTGATGATATAGCCCCTACACTCCTCAACATTCGTCAATCAACTTGGGTTTATGAGACCTCTCGATAATATTGGGGGTTGCATAAACTAAACAACCACGCGCTTTCTGTTCCAAACAGAAGTCACGCGGGTATGTTTCAAAATGTTGAACTCCAGCGGTGGATGGTTCCTCGGCCTTGCGAATTTTGGGAACGGTCCAATTTGCAAAAAACGATGAAGAAATCATATGGCAGTGTGTCAAAACCCATGGAATCCCCTGTAGTTCACATCAAAATAGCTGGGATTTATGGATGTTCATTCCCCTAAAAATGGTATTAATAGGTATTGATCCATCCCATATGGACGTGATGGGTCCAGCTGCCCAGCTTTCAGACCCTGGTTTGTCACTGCAGGATTTCTACCGGCAACATGTTCAGAGAAATCTCCACGGTTCCTCCCAAGAAAACCATAACTTTCTAGTGAAATCTCCCATTTTTCCTCCTAGAAATCTCCCATTTTTCCTGTTTTTCCCCGGTGAAAAACGCCGCCTTTTTCTTCGGCCGAGCTCCCGTACCGAAGCCCAAGACCCAGGGCAGCGTGGCCCAGGTGAGGAGCCAGAAACTCAGCGAGCCGCAGGTGACACCTGCAACGAAAAAAGGTTTCCATGGCGAATATTCGTTATTATAGTTATGATATGATGGATGTTATATAGTTATATAGTTATTAATAGTTAATAGTTATATAGTTATATACGTTATTAGTGTTTCCATGTTAATGATGGTTATGATATGTTATATAGTTATAGTTCACCTATAATAGTTATAATATGATGGATGTTATAATATTCATGATGGTTATGATACTAAAAAATGGAGAATATTATAACTATTCATATTTTCCATAACCATCATATGATTATTAATAAGAGTTATTTTTATATTGTCCATATTAATGATGGTTATGATACTTAATGATAACTATGATATTATGATAGTAATGGTTAATGATAGTTAAGGATTATTGCATTGGGAATCTTAATGATAATGATAGTTATATAATGTTATATCAACGATAGTTGTACATGATGATTGTTCTTATATCAATAGATTGACCGGAAATAATCATTTGTGGCAATATGATCAGTCATGGATGGATTCATGGATGGACATTTCGTGAGATGAACCATTTTACAAAAACATATTTAATAAACAATATATCAACCTTTCAATTATCTCGTCATATCAACCATAATGAATGTAAATATCCATATGATAACCATAACATTATCAACCATATTTCTGAACCATGGATTTTTATCATAACATTATGGTTATGGAATATCCATCATCTCTATGGGATGATAGGTCAGGTTGTCAGGTTGTAAAGGGTCAGATGTTCCAGTTGGGAAGATGTGTTGGCGATGATCCTTCATAACTTGGAAGAAAATGTGATGATTGTTCCTTGGATGAAAGCTTATTCATATCCAATCCAAGTATCTTTGGATGATTCCCAATAACTTTGGAAGCTTGCTTTGGGAATAGTAATGGAACTATTTTTGGGGATGACAGTGGTGGGGATACCAATAGGAATGTGTATGTTTCAGTACTCCCAAAATAATGACTTTTGAGATGTTCCAGGAAATTTTAGGAAATCTCCCATGAATAGCCGGGATAATCAAATAAATGCTGAGAATATCTAGGTCAGGGGTGAATTGAATATTTGGGAAGATATATACCCTCTAGTAAACGTTTACATAACTATGGAAAATCAACTATGGAAAATCACCATTTTTCATGGCTAAATCAACTATTTCGACTGGGCCATGTTCAAGTTCGCAAACTGTTTGTTTACCAGATGGTATTTGGCATTTGGAATACCCTCTGGTAAACAAACATAGCTCTTGAAAAAAATGACCATAGAAATAGTGGATTTTCCCATTAATAGCATGGTGGATCTTTCCATAGTTTTTTGTAGGTTTACCAGAGGGCATACCCCAATTTCAACAAAATTTGAGAAGGTTTTTTCCCAGAGGGTATTTGTCATTTGGAATACCTATGAATTGAACAATCTTTGGCAAGCTCAGGGAAGAAATCTCGGGGCCACTCTCCTGATGGCACGATGTTTTCCAATCCGGGATTCTCCCAAAAAACCTGGGGAAATTAATGGAAATAATGTGGGAAATCTTATGTTAATGTGGGAAATTTTCATGGAAACATATTTTTGGGCGAGTTACATGATAGCAGCTGATAGCAAAATAGGTATTGAAATTTGGAGAATAGGTTTGATTCTTGTAATGAGATGACGTCCAACAGAGATTTGTTGCATTGGACCAAGCAATTTGTTTGAATTTTGGAAATGGACCCTCTGGTAAGTTTGTTATGAAAATGACCATGTTTATAATTTATAATATGTAAATCGTCTTTGAATGGGGCCATAGCTAAACAAACGTGCCATGTTGAATAGTAGAACGGATGATGAAATGTTTAAACAAGTACACCATACAAAGGAACACTGTTTGAAACAAGAGTGCCATGATACTGTGGATGGAAGGAATCCTGCATCACCAAAAGGATGGTTGAAGCCGTTTAAATAATGGGATGTTTACCACCTATCAACTGGTGATTCGGATTTCGCAACCATCCACAGTATGTTTATCATTCATTGTCCATTTCTATCAAAGTCAATATTTTGACCAACATTTAACCAACATGTTGACTGTTAATTTTCCATAGCACACCGTTTTTTCTTACCAAGCCATGGATCACCATGGATCGACGTGCGCCTACGATGGAGCCATGGCCGCTCCCTTTGAGGACCGTCAGAATCTGGGCGGATGAGAATAGCCTACCCACAGTGATGAATGACTGATGATCGAGGAGTGATGGTGGATGAAATTGATGAATGATACATGATGAATGATGAATGATGAATTATTGGTGGGTTCATCATAGAGGAGGAGGAGGATGGAGGATGGCGATGATCATGATCATCATGCTGATAGTTTTGTTGGATAATGAAAATAATGAAAGAATTGACAAGGATGACAACGAAGATGCCACCGATAACCAGGAGGAGGAATGAGGAGCAGGAAGGAGAGGAGGGCGATGACAGTGCTGCTGCAGTCCTTGGTCATGAACCAAGCTTGCCAGTTTCGTTCCCACAGAATCCGCAACTGGCAGCTGGCAGTATCCCACCAATATTTCAACAGTTTTGCTCCAGAAACCATGCTGTAGTCCAAAAAATCTCATTCTGGGGGTCTGCATTATGAAGAGCTCATAATGGGGGATGGGGCAGGGCTGATCGCCCTCTACCCCAGGTGAAAGACCATGTGAAACCAGCATCTAAGAATCTATTTGCACATCAAAACTAGCAAAGTCATTGCACCTACTTGAGAGCAGGCGGAGGCGGACGAAAGGTAGTGTAGCGGGAGAGGAGTGGTGTCAAAATGCTGCGCCCCTAAGATGATACACCAAAAACGTTTTTGCGCAGTCTAAGATGATTTTATCCAGAGCATGACTGCATGATACGGTGTCTTGTGCAGTGTGAAATGATGCACGAAAAGGGGTTTATTTAAAACCCCTTTTTAAGACCCCTTGCAGCAACTGTTATTGAGGCTGAAGCAAACCAATTATGCTGGACTACAGGGACATCTCCCTCATGGAGAGTGTGCCTCTACTGTCGCGGACCGTGACCGCGTCACCCGTGGGAATTGAACCCATGACCCTTATAATTGATATCTAATACATAACGTCGACAATTCTACGTTTTCCACGGGCTGGCCCCCCAATACCCCCTATGATTGTGCTGAAGCACGGAGAACTCAGGTAGCTGACGCTACCTTTCGTGACTTGATACGTTTAATTGTGGCACATGGGTGTGTCCGAAAATGAGAGTGCCCCTCATTGATTGCCATGTGAATGGGAAAATGATTGTTAATCAAAAAACAATTTAGGGGTGTGTGTTACTATCGCAAATATCAGACAAAATCACAACATTAATCGATGACACCCATCCGTCATCCTTTCCTCCGTACCTTTTGCAACACCCCTCTGAAACCATGGTGGATGTAGGGGATTGAGCGTCTGACCACGCAGCCCAAAAAGCAACAGACCAATAGGCTCACCTTCAGCACAGGAACAGGAAGCCAATGGTAACCAATAGGGTCGATTTTAAAACGTGATGGGATGTTCCATGTTGTGGATGCCATAGAAACGAGAGCTACAGCACCACGAGTTGGGAAACGAAGAACACCAACAAAACAGTTTCATTCAGACAACACCGGAGAAGTCCCTGATGCTTCCAGCTGGCGAAGTTTCATCTGCAGTTCACATTACCCAAATGGCCCCCATTGTTCAAGGTTATATCCTCCATGCTGGTTCATTCTTGGAGGTCAAATCCTTGAAACCAAAGTTTCTATGACATCTACCCCAGTTAAATCGCGAGAGAAGTTGCGTTCAAAAGTCTCCAAAGTATATATACATATACCCTCTGGCAAACTAACATAACTATGGAAAATCACATTTTTTATGGGAAAACTCACTATAAATGACCATTTTCAATAGCTATGTTAAATTACCGGAGGGTATTCCACATGTGTCTATTGTTGTTTATTTATCCAAAGTCTTCAGTTCCATCCATCTATCCCATCGTCCATCGTCCATCGTCCATCCCACCTTGGTACTGGGAGATCGTTGCACCCTCCGCAGATCGTTGCCAGCCACCAAATTCCGCGACCTGTAAAGTCGAAGATATGCGGCCGATAGGATCGTTTTTTGATAGGATCTGGTGATAGTTGGATATCTCAATCACTATAGTTGGACAGTTATATCCTGTCTATACTATCTATAAGTATCCATAACTACATATATAAATAACTATAACCATAACTATGATTTGACTACAAACAGGAACTCTACAGTGACTATAGTTGGAGAGTTACTTATATCCTATCTATACTATCGTTGAATAAATGTTGAATATATATATATATATTCAACGATCATATGCCATTATCTATGTATATATATACCATATATATATATTTATATACTATTCACATCATTCATATGTGTATCGATGTGGTTTATGGTTTACTGGTCATTCTGGTCGGCAACAAAAGCTCGACATGGATCCACGGAAAATCCACCGTGGTGGTTCGTTTTTACACCGGTGTTCGTTGCTTCAAATCCCAAGCTTTGAGGTTTTTTATTGTAAAAAAAACAAACATAAAAATCCAATTTTTCCCAAAGATGTTAAAAATACTAATAAAATTCCAATGTTTCCCAAAGATGTTCCCAATGTTATTTGAAAAAAAATCTGTTCCCAAAGTTATTTGAAATCAATCCAAAGATGTTTAGATCTTTTCCATGTTCTTTCTTTCCGCAGCCAGGATCTCCCGAAACCTCACGTCCCGGACTCTTTGGCGTCCTCCTCGTCGCTGGCGTCATGCTCCTGGCGACGACGGTGAGTTTGGTAATGGATTTGAAACCATGGATTTACTAAATCTAAAATGGTTAAATTTTATGGATTTCTAACCCTTCAAGATTTTTCAGGTCACATCAAGCCATTGGGACTTTCTGGGTAAGATTAAAAACAACTTCGTGTAACCTACTATGGATGATGACAATCACAATAATGTGCTGATGACAATAAGCATTGTCAGCTGCTCTTCGATTCAAAATTATGTGTTCATATGAAAATTATCCGAATATCACAATTGATCATTATCAAGATGTTGAGCATTATCAGTCGACATCAGTCACAAATAACGGTGTCAATAAATGTAGCACTATAATAGCAATTACCATCCATTATATCATTATATTCACTTGGCAAGGGATTACATGATTACAGTTATGACGAAAATTGGGACTATGGAAATGATGTGTCAATTTACATGAGATGTTTTCATGACCTGTTTTTGGCACGTTCTATTTCGCAGGATTTCATGACCAGAAAATTCATGGCTAAAATCATGCACCCCTTCATGGGATTCACCAAAAAGAGCACCAGTGATTTTTGGGATGAACCCAAATTTATCTGGTTGGTGGTATACCTACCCCTCTAAAAAATATGATTTGGTCAGTTGGGATGATGAAATTTTCAATATATGGAAAAATAAAAAATGTTCCAAACCATCAACCAGTTGTGGTTTCATTGCCATGGTTCCAACTTAGATTTCAAGCAGTTTTTCAAGCCACATCAAAGTCAGGAAAGCTTGCCGGAATGGGCGTCCCAGCAACAAAATACAGCAAACCACCAACCAGTCCGTCTTACCTACTGTGATTCTTAAAAATTACGCCATAAATTGAGCGTAGTGTTGTTTCTTCCCAATCATATGAGGATATACCATAGATTCATCTCATCATCCCAAGCTTTCGTCACACCTCCTCCTCTTGAGGTAAAGCTTGTGGTCCCTGCGTAGTCTCGTGGTTGAACATCTCCAGGCCCTGCCAAAAACGGAGGCTGTGGAAGACAAAAGAATTTGGGAGATACCCAATGGATCGCATATGTGTATACAGTGCAGATATACATATTATATACCTATATATCTATATGTATACGGTTATACGCGTACATAGACAAAGGAGCGGCAAATTTCAAGAGAAGCGTTGGAACTGATATGTTTGATATTAACTAGGAATGTGGTAACTTCACCATCTCAAAGTTTCGAAATCAGAATCTACTGGGAATATGGTAGCCCTGGAAACCTGGAAGCAAGGGCATGGAATGATACCTGTACTCAATCGGAACGTGGTGACCCTGGAAATCCAAGTCCCCCCCATTGATTGACCAAAGAGGTCGCTTACTTTTGTTGATTTTTTTTGGACGTGTCTCTTCCAGCGGAGCCTCCATTTCCACTCCTTGGCCCCAATTCTGTGCACATGAGCCATGAAGAAGACCCTAATCTTATCCCACCAATTGGTTGATGAGTATCCCCATTATGGGTTTTGATCGTCCTCAGTAAATGGCTTCAAAAAAAGCTGGATTCCAGCCCTGCCTCGGGGCTGGGATTCCACCCAACAAAAACTTGGACCGACAGGTGGTTGGAATGTCGAATTATCCATTTGTCCATCTGTCTATCCATCCATCTATATCCTTCTTTTCTCTCTGCTGATCTATCTGCCTGTCAACCTATCCATCTCTCTGTCTTTCCCTCCATCTGCTTAGCTCTCTATCTGTCTGCGCAGCCGTCCATCCATCATCCTATTTCTGTCTATGTGTCCATCTGTCTATCTTTCTCTCCACTTCTCTCCTTTAAGATCTGTCCATTTCCTTGTCTCTCTATCTGTCTGTCGTCTTGTGGTCTATCCATCTATCTAGCTGTCTATCATGCGACTGATCATGGTGAAACAACAGATGATGACTTCGACCCGAAAGGCATCAAGAAAAACATCCATAGTCAACGGTTGGCCCATACACGTAATGAAACATCGATACAAATTCTTTTCATGTTAAAGTTCCCAAGCCAGCCCGACCCAATGATTACCACACAACCATCTTCAGGTACTGTTGCAACTGGCTGCGAACATGCTGTTCATTGACCAAACCAAAATGACATCATGGGTGACGAACCGGTTGAACACTTAGTAAGAGATCATCCCTACAATGTGACACCTGCAGAGGTCTTGCCCGGTGATCATTTATAGGTAGCTTGAACAAATATCTTATTTTGAGACCCCTTACAAAGATCTTCCGTGGAGATCTCCTATCGGCACCTTGCACAATTGCCTTACACAGGGATCCTGCACAGCAGCTTCTACCGGAATCGCAACACGAAACCGCACGAGGCTTTTCGACCACTGCTGCGGCTCTGAAAAAAAAGGTCTTGCTGCTGTCTTCTTACCTTGACGACACCCCTTTTTCCTCTATGCGAATATCTTTTTCTCCTGTTACAATTCTTCTTCATTTCCTTCCTGCGCGCTGTTTAGGGTCCCTTGCGCAGCTAATCTTACGGAAACAAAAACCAGAAGGAAAAAAAACTTGAGCCAGCTACATACCACTGAGCCAGCGCGGTATCCGTCACCATCCTGTCCAAATCATATTATGTATTCGTCTTCCGCTTTCACACTCGCTCGCCAGCTCACCTTGACATTGCGCGCTCAATTTTTTCGAGTTGTTTCTTTCGTTTTCCTGGCTTTGGTTAAAAACTCCAGCCAGCTCGATGCCATCGAGCTTGCCCGATACATTTGAGCTAGCGCGGTGTTACTGAGGTAGCCCGTTCCACCTGAGCGAGCCTGCAAATTGTTTCCCGGTGTGTATCCCAAATGATTTGATTTATAGGGACTGTACCCTTGCTGCGGCCCAGAAATTGAGGAGCCACGTTTCAGGCCAAATCTGCCTAGACAGCGGCGCGACATTAAAGTCAAAACACACTACCCCTATTGAAATTCAGCCAGCTACATGTTTTGGGCTAACTCGAAAAAAAAGATTGTGGCCACATTCAAACACATCGGAGAGACAAGCCAAGCCCTAGCCATTCAAGCAACAGAGTCAGTTCGATGAAAATAATCCAAGCTAGCCTGCGAAGCTTTTTGAGATCTGTGTATGTAGTTCCATGAACAACCCTTTTAAGCCGACCGTATCTATCACAGCGCTCCTCCTCTGAAGGTGACCAGTCGTGGTGGCGCAGCAGCACAGTGTCATCCCGGGTGAGATGACACTTGTGCGCTAAAAAGCCTGCAAATTCCAGCAAAGAGCAGGTCCGGGGTCTCTGCGCCAGGCAAGCTGGCGTTGAAGGCGCAGGTCGGGCCAGACTGACTGGCACCACTGCCCCGCTCTCCAACCCAAAACGACCCGATCCTCGGCCACCCAAACCATCCCAAAGCTCCGATATGGAGCCACTCCTCAATGTCGAAGCTTTCCCAAGGCTTCTGGGGATCAACTGCTGGAAATCCCTCTGTCATCAGCGTCAATGCCGATGACTTGGTGGCTCTATCCTCGTCATGGGCACCAGCATCCTGATCATGTGAAAGTCGGCAAAACATCTCTGGGCAGAGAGGAGAAGGCAAGCGCGTGGCGCTTCTGTTACTTTCTACACGTCTACAGTAACTCTAAATTCCAAATACTTGTCTGGGACGGGCGTGGAATATACCTTCATGCCAAGAAACCCCAATCTCATGTTGCAAGTAGATTTCCTCCTTGCCTGCGAACTCTTTTTCTTCTCATTGTCTTATTAAATTGCATCACCAAGTGCCCTCTCCGACCCCTTTTCATATAAACGGATTTCCTGGATAAGAAATATATAATCTTTGCTTGAGAAGATCGGATATGTTTTTTTACATCTGTGGATCACCACTGGCTTTCCCCAAAAACTCCCAGTAAACAGCTGCTCCTTCATTCACATGCTTTCGCAGCGCTGCAAGCGCACGCCAGTGAACTTTTTTGGGACGTCATACGCTGCGTGCGAAAGCTCGGTCCCCACCAACATTGCAGCATAGACGTCCCTCTGGCATGGCGAGGGTCGCGACAGCCTCCTGCCGGCGTAAAACCCGTTTTTTTTCTCTTGAGTTTTGAACTTCTAAAAGTGCTCCGAAGCTGACGTGCTTTGTACGTTTTGACTTGGGAATGTGCTTCGCGCCACAACGGCGTGCACTATTTCGACATCACAACTTCCAAAAGTGCTCCGAATCTGGTGTGCTTTGTATTGATTTGGAAACGTGCTTCGCGCCACGGCGTGCAATTGTTCATCTCTCATCTGGCCAGATGGCTCCGCACCCACCGCTTTAGCGAGCCTACTTTTCGACCCTCCGGAGCCACAAATGATTGGAAAAACACTGTGTTTCGCGACTTTCCTACCTTTTCGCGCATCTGCATCTTCTTTCTTCTGACTCTTTCTCTTCTCTGATCTGCTCTCTTCTACTCTTCTCTTCTCTCTACCTCTTCCCATCTCAGCTTTTCATCTGTCCATATTGTCGGAAGTTTGACTTCTAAACTTCCTTCGATGATCATTAATCTATGATACTGAGATAATGCTATCATTCTATCATCTATGATCATCTGCTACTAAAGTGGTACCGTACCTTCCCGAGAATTAAACCAACAAGGGGGTTATGAAACAAGTTTCATCAATCCAATCGTTAAGCCATTAGCACCATTTACCCTGATTTACACGTTTACCATTGGTCTACATGATTAGCTCATCTGCCCTTAAACTGGTACAACCCCAATTAGACCAACCAGGGCAGCCGACCTTGTCCAGAGTACGGAAGCTGAGCGCGGCCAACACCAAAATCAGGAAGACCTCCACGGCAATGACAGTGGAACGATTCGCGGAACGGACGGATAGAAAATGTGATCTACTATCAAGATATGCTTCTCTACATATATCATGAACCCAGCTTTGCAACCCTGCCAGGCTTAAACTATGACAGTGATACCCAAAAACAAATGAGAATGGAATGTAAGAACGAGAGCGGGGGCCGTAAGCACCAAAATAATAGCTTTGTATATATTTCGTATAAGAATTTTACCGTAAACAAAGACGTGTTTATAAGAAGGCAGCCATTACCCACTTCTCATTCACAGCTGTGCGTTGTGGCCCCAGCCATCAGCACGAAGTCAGCTAAGTACCTGGTGCTTTGAGAGTGACCCTGAAGCAGATGGGATACCACCACAAGAGGCAACTGGTTGGGTTGGTTTTTCACGCGTTTCTTTCTAACAACACATTTAGCAACCGGGGAACCCCCAGGCTTTGTTATTAACCATACAAACGCACTCTCAAAGACTACAGCTCTTGTTATACCTCCTTCAAGCTATGTAGTGAAACTAAACTAGGTAGTGTAGTGCCACATTTTAATGACACGTTTGCCTTAGATTTGTGCCGCTTCACTATCAAACACTGGAACTAGCACGAGTGTGTCAGGAGGGGGACCCCCCCAATGTACGATGCCACCGGCTGGTCTGCTCATCAACCCTTTCCCCGTATCGAAACCAGCCCTTCTCCAAGAAATCGTCAGCAATGACTTTTCAACCTCAGGACTCAGGATGGCGTGGGAAGGGCATCAAGGCTTGTCATGGTAAGATTGGTACAAGTGGAAGAGGTACAGTACCTGTTGACCCATTGCCTCAACAAACCTTCATCAAACCGCGAAAGGTTCGTACCCCTCAAGCGCTGCACATTTCGAACTCTGCAGGTGTGTGTCTGTGAAATAAGGTTTGATCATCGTCCTGGAGCAGATAACATATCGCTGGAGCATATTCTCAACTTGTCTAAAAACTTCACTTTGTGTTTGATTATAGAACTGGTTGGTGGTATACCTACCCCACTGAAAAATATGAATCAGTTGGGATGAAATGACATTCCCAACTGTTTCTGGAAAGTCATTCAAAATTCCATGGTTCCAAACCACCAAGCAGTATATTAATCATTGATTATCATTATCAACCATTATTAACCACTATTAACCACTATTAATATAGATTATCCCATTTTTAACCATTATTCATGTTCTATTTCGGGACCGTCTGATACATCATCTACTGCAGGATGGGTTCCAGGAGAATGTGCAGAGCCACCTCCTGGAGGCAGGCTCGAGCAACAGCACGTTGCATCTTCAGACTCTGAAGATCTCTAAGCCGCAAGTAATCCTTTCCTCCCAAGCACCAAGAAACCCTGGCAGAATGTATGAAGCCGTATGGGATCTATCATGATCATCAGTGATCTACAGTATCCCTTTTTGGGAGGTCAAAGGAATTCGATAGTCGGGGGATTCACGGTCGCCTGTCACTGGTCAGTGTCACTATCCTCCAATGCTGGAAATGTCACTATCCTCCAATGCTGGAAAAATGGCAGCAGGAATGAGGCTCCTCCAAATACTGGAAAAATGGCAGCAGGAATGTGGGCTGGAAGTTGGGGGATGAAATGTCGCCAGACCAGTGTAGAAAAGTGGTGGCAATTCCAAAACACGAGATGATATTGCACGACCCCGTGAAGCTGCTCAAGCAAATTTGCCAAGGCCATCGGATCACCATGCCCAGGAGCGATGTCTGCATGCAGGAACTCCAAAAATGGATCCTCGCTCCAGTTGATCTGATCCTCAATGATAGGAAGGTGGCCCGAAGCGACAATTTCCAAGCCGTCCTGGCCAAAGTCCAGTCGGAGGAAGCGTGACCGAGCCCCTGGAAGTGGCAAGGCATGCTCCATGACAACTCCCGAATGAGACAGCAATCCACCAAAGTCTGGAACAAGGCGCAGGCGGCTCAGGCGGCTCTTGTATAGGTAAACTGCAGTGAAAAGCCGGCCATCGTCAGACCATATCTCCAACATTTCCCTCCATGTTGCGGACAATCGAAGTCCCCGACCTCGGGAAGACTCAGCGGAACTAGCGCTCATAGAGCTCGAAGCAATCGAAGCGATCGGAAACATCGAAGTGATCGGAAACATCGAAGTGTGTCACGGGAAGTTTCGGCCACTCTGCAAACACGAAGCCAAAATAGCAGCTGAACGCAACACTTTTGGTGCCAAAACGTCCAAAACTCAATGTGTTCAAAAGTTTGGCTCATCTCATGTCTCTCCCATCTCTGAGATTCCGGACATGGGACACCATTCCACGATGTCAAGGTCCACGCGTGCGGAGGAAGAGACTTGAGAGGGGGGGACGAAAGGTAGGTGGGGGCATATCTCTCAACAACTTTTTGCGTTCATTCTGTTTCAATATACACCGAACTTTCCCTTCCCCCTAGGTGCCTCTCAATTTCCTGCATCCATTTCGTTTCGTACGTAGACTTCCCCTATTGGCCTCTCCGCCACTTCTTACGTTTTTGCTGTTGCAATATCCGAACTTCCCCGGCATCAACAACTTCTTGCATGCATCTTGTCTCAATGACTCAACATCTAAATTCCACCCACCCCGTGCCATAGTCAGTAATAAGAACCACAAGCAAGATAATGTTAGTCAGTTTGTTGGCAACCTATGTGAATTAGAGGGGCCGAGGTGCCTCAACCGATCGACGCTCGGTGGAGGCACTTTGCGTGTAGGTCTTTCTGGATGTAACCTTCATGCGGCTAAGTGCGTGAAGATGTCTGAAGCAAAAACAACATCAACAATTGCAGGAGACGAAACCGTCCTTGTTTCGTGGGAACTATTTAAAGGCTTGCGGCTCAGGGATAAGTGTCGCTGCGAAGGGACATACTGCTATTGTTTTCTTTCCTGCATCAATTTCGTTTCATACGTAGACTTCCCCTATTGGCCTCCCCGCCACTTCTTACGTTTTTGCTGTTGCAATATCCGAACTTCCCCGGCATCAACAACTTCTTGCATGCATCTTGTCTCAATGACTCAATATCTAAATTCCACCCACCCCGTGCCATAGTCAGTAATAAGAACCACAAGCAAGATAATGTTAGTCAGTTTGTTGGCAACCTATGTGAATTAGAGGGGCCAAGGTGCCTCAACCGATCGACGCTCGGTGGAGGCACTTTGCGTGTAGGTCTTTCTGGATGTAACCTTCATGCGGCTAAGTGCGTGAAGATGTCTGAAGCAAAAACAACATCAACAATTGCAGGAGACGAAACCGTCCTTGTTTCGTGGGAACTATTAAAAGGCTTGCGGCTCAGGGATAAGTGTCGCTGCGAAGGGACATACTGCTATTGTTTTCTGTCCTGCATCAATTTCGTTTCATACGTAGACTTCCCCTACTGGCCTCTCCGCCACTTCTTACGTTTTTGCTGTTGCAATATCCGAACTTCTCCGGCATCAACAACTTCTTGCATGCATCTTGTCTCAATGACTCAACATCTAAATTCCACCCACCCCGTGCCATAGTCAGTAATAAGAACCACAAGCAAGATAATGTTAGTCAGTCTGTTGGCAACCTATGTGAATTAGAGGGGCAAAGGTGCCTCAACCGATCGACGCTCGGTTGGGGCACTTTGTGTGTAGGTCTTTATAGATGTAACCTTCACGCGGCTAAGTGCGTGAAGATGTCTGAAGCAAAAACAACATCAACAATTGCAGGAGACGAAACCGTCCTTGTTTCGTGGGAACTATTAAAAGGCTTGCGGCTCAGGGATAAGTGTCGCTGCGAAGGGACATACTGCTATTGTTTTCTTATCTAACATGAGCATTGTCCATGACCGGTGAAGAACATCGAATGGTCTCGTAAAGTATTCCAGTTGGAGCATGGAGCTCACCTGCGTGTCTGTGATGCGCGTAGAGCACCGAATTGCTTCTTATTGAGAAGAAAATTAAAGGACCGCATAACCCCACAAGTCAACTTCTTCCAATAATGATCAACAAATTTTGCAGCGGGGACGGGGAAGGAAGGAAAGACAAAGGAGGAGGTGGAGGAAAAATGGTTTGTGACAAAGTTGTGTGTGTGTGAAAGATGGTGTGGTGAAAGATGGTGTGTGTAAGATGGTGTGTCAAAGATTGTGTGTGAAATTTGGTGTGTGACAAAGTGGTGTGTGAAAGATCATGTCTCAAAGATGGTGTGTGACAAAGTGGTGTGTGAAAGATGGTCTGTGACGGTGTGTGAAAGATGGTGTGTGGCGAAGTGGTGTGAAAGATCATGTGTCAAAGATGGTGTGTGACAAAGTTGTGTGTGAAAGGTAGTGTGTGCGAAAGTTGTGTGTGAAAGAGAGGGTGTGACAAAGATTGTGTGTGAAAGATGGTGTGTGGCAAAGTGGTGTGTGAAAGATCATGTGTCAAAGATGGTGTGTGACAAAGTTGTGTGTGAAAGGTAGTGTGTGCGAAAGTTGTGTGTGAAAGAGAGGGTGTGACAAAGTTGTGTGTGAAAGATGGTGTGTGACAAAGTTGTATGAAAGATGGTGTGTCAAAGATGGTGTGTGAAAGATAGTGTGTGAAACATGGTGTGTCACAAAGTGGTGTGAATACCCAAGCGGCGTCCACGGCGCCAGATCCACCCCAAGCGCCACCAGAGCCAGCCCAGTGCCATAAGTGCCACGCCTGCCACACAAAGTAGAGGTGTCGCCAAGTGCCACGCCTGCCACGCAAAGCGACGCTCGATGTCGCCAAGTAACCCAAGCGCGCCACCAGAGCCAGTCCAGTGCCAGAAGTGCCGCCTGCCACGCAAAGTGAAGGTCCATGTCGCAGTGCCACGCCTGCCACGCAAAGCGACGCTCCATGTCGCCAAGTGCCACGCCTGCCACGCAAACAGCGGTGTGTGGACAAGTTGCATGTGTAGACGTATGTGAGGAAGTTGTGTGAGGAAGTTGTGTGAGGACAAGGTGTGTGTGTGTGTGGACAAGTTGTGTGGTTGTTGTGTGTGAGTAAGCTGTGTGAGGACAAGTTGTGTGGTTGTGTGTGCACAAGTTGTGTGTGGACAAGTTGTGTGTGAGCAAGTTGTGTGAAGACAAGTTGTGTGTGCACAAGTTGTGTGTGTGTGTACAAGTGTGTGGAACATTCACAGAACGAAGCCAGTTGCCGTGGACACGGTAACTGGCTTCGTGCCACAGTTCATGTAGTAGTTGCTTCTCCTCCGGGTTTTCTAAGGTCCCTGCTCCCAGCTATCGCTGCTGGGCCCGTGGCTGCAACTGCACGACGTATACAACTACATATGTATGTATCTATGCCAACATGCTGCAGGCATGTGCAGTATGTGAATGCCAGTCCGTATGCATGCACATCTGTGTATGCGTGCATGAGCGTGCGCTGCTAGGCAGGTATGCATGCATGTATGCAAGCATGCATGTACTTGTGTCTGCAAGTATGTACATGTCTAGGTGCATACGCCTGCAGGCATGTTGGCAGATGCAGCTTTGTAGCTGTGCAATGTGCATGCATGTAGGGGTGTAGTTGTGGAGGAATGTAGGCCTGCAGGGACGTTCACGTGTCGGTATTTAATGAGAACAAAGACGGAATGACGGCATGTGGTACGTAGAAATGTCGGTTCCTAAGTATGTACACCTGTATGCATCTATGTATCCATGTATGTATGCAGGCCTGCATGAATGTTTCTAACACGTACAGTAGGAATGTCTGCAAGTCTGCATGTATGCATGTAGGAAGGATGTATGCAAGTGCGTCTGATCGTCTGTGTGTGAGATGTATGCACATATGTATGCAGGCATGTATGCAGGCGTGGATGAATGTACGCATCAATCAATGTATGCAGGTATATATCAACGTAGCAATGTATTGATGCATGCATGTACGCCTCCATGTATGCATGAAGTTATATGCGTGTGTGTGTGTATGGACGAAGCAGTTCGTCCTCTCGATTGGAAAGCTGCAGGCTAATGGAGGCGAGTGGAGGGTTCGCAAATTTATGCCCAGGAGTGTTTGGAGGGACATCGCATTTTGGATCATCTTCTGGGTGTCGAGCTGGGAACAGTAGCAGCTGCTTATCATGCCAATCCAGCATGCATGCGCAATCATGCAACCCTGTGACATTCTAGGACATGAGTAGCAATACATAGTGCTGCAATACACCACATTGATAGTGGGAGGACAGAGCGCCGCAATCGAAGAGAGCAGTTGCTGAAGAGGAGAAATGAAAGTGTTATGGTGGAATAATCGAACTTCTTCTGTGAAGATAGATGTTTGTTCAATGCAACAGGTCCAAACTCATAGTGCCTCAACCGAGAGAGGTTCAGTTGAGTCACTTTGCCTTGTGCAGGACCTCTCTGGTCAGCCGCCGGCGTTAGCATCTGAATGGAAGATATGGATCCATAACTGGCAATATGCAACAAGACACAGCCACTATATTAT
This sequence comes from Cladocopium goreaui, assembly GCA_947184155.2. Taxonomy (NCBI): domain Eukaryota; class Dinophyceae; order Suessiales; family Symbiodiniaceae; genus Cladocopium; species Cladocopium goreaui. Next base: position 126,460 of record CAMXCT020000950.1, read on the forward strand.
CTATATATATATTATGTTTATGGTTCATGTTAGCTGTTCCCCATCATATTAAATATCCAATATCACCAATCTCCAGTGACATGCGCTGATTCCTTTTTTGGCTGCGGACCAGGGGGGAATCGAATAGGGAGGGGGGGCCCTAAGTGGAGATTCCTTACTCTCAGCTCTCAATTTCCGGGAAAGGGCCAGCCACCTCCCCCAGTACTAAACTAGTACTAAAGTACATAGAACTCAGGTAGCCTAGGCTACCTTTCGTGATAAAAAGTAGATGACAAAGTCTGATCACTGTGACAAATAGGTATAATATAGGTTTTTCATAGGTACCATAAGCTCTAGGTTGAAAAAAAAGGCTCGGCAACCCCTGGGGGAAAAAAATGAAGACAGATCAAGACAGCTCAACAGGAAAACGCAAATTCCGTCGTCATTTCTCCACATCTCTTTAGCCCTTGCCAAATATTTGGGTAAAAAAAATCTGTGGAATGCTGGGAATTGGTGTTGGAATGAAGGGTGCATGAATCCTGGTCTGGCAACGGCAAAATTGGACCCACATACTGTAACTGTTCATGTGTAGATATTTCTGGTGTTAAACAATTCAGTTCAAGCCTTCCTGACAATCATCTTCAATATTTAAAAGTGTTATCATCCACTAATAGCTACAAAAATAGAAGAATGAAAGAAAAAACGCGCATCACACCCTTATCACCATCCAATGTTGGGGGAATTCTCTTGAGCATGCGCTTGGGGGCCATGTGGCTTTGTCTGAAAACAGTTTGTCCCCCGAAATTTGATGGTTCATCAGCAGGGCTTCCCTGCCTAAATCCCCAGAAACAGAGGGTATACAGTATACAACCCATTTTCAAACACACCCAAATTGGATGTAGTTGATTCTATCCCCACTAGTAACACTAGTATCCAGGGTTCTGAGGTTGCACGGTTCCACACTTTTATCGGGCACGGTTCCAAGGCTTTGCAGGGTTCCAGGATTCCACAGTGTTCCAAGGTTCCAAAGTTGTAGATTACCAGGGTTCTGGGGTTCCAAGGTTCCAAGGTTCAAGGGTTCAAGGTTCCAAGCATCAAGGTTCCAGACTTGTAAGGGTCTTGGTTTGATGCATCAACAACGAAATGACCAGCGCCATGCAAAGCAAACGCAAAACACAATAGAGCTGCTTCGGTTTGTA
>CAMXCT020000950.1:132637-168000 GCA_947184155.2 Cladocopium goreaui
TAAACTGTCTACCCTCTGGTAATCAAACCTGGTAGTTTTTGATCAAATCCCCCCCGTTGCTTCAAGAATGATCACCAAACCTCCAGTGCTTGGGGGATCAAACGGCCACTGGTCGGAAATTGTGCTTTGGAAATGGTGAGAATGCCCAAAGAACCACAGGATTTTTCTACAACTACTGAAATGTGGAAAAAGCTCCGGCCTACAATACCCTCTGGTAAACCTACAAAAAACAATGGAAAATCACCATTTTTAATGGGAAAATCCACTATTTCAATGGCCATTTTCAATAGCTTTTTGTATGTTTACCAGAGGGTAGTAAGAATCTCATCATGAGCCAAACCACCTGCCATGACTGGGATGTGATCATCCGTTTGGAGCTGCGCAGCTGATCACTTCCCAGTCATGTTCCGATTGGTTTCATCAGGGTTTTGGTGGTCTCCCCCCATTACCAAATCCCATCTTTTTGTTGTACCCTCTGGTAAACCTACAAAAAACTATGGAAAATCACCATCTTTAATAGGTAAATCAACTATTTCTATAGGCCATGTTCAAGTTCGCAAACTGTAAACGTTTACCAGAGGGTATATTCCCCCATCTTCCCCCATTTCTGGATTCGAATTCAAGGTCCATCAAGGTCATTGTAGGGATTCCAAAGTGGGCACCCATCATCTTGAACATCCCCCATGGAACATTCGATGATTTTCGCGAACGAAAAAAACTCCATGGCTAGTGCGGCTAGCGATTTTCCAGACCATGTTTGATTTCTGGAGTGGAAATCCAATAATCACCATTCTCGGAGCACTATTAATGGTGATTGTATAGTCATGATTAATCAGAATTAATCAGTATTAATCAGTATTAATCATGATTAATTATTATTAATCAGTATCTTATTAACTATGAATCACGATAGAATTGCTCATGGTCCAACATGGGTTTTTTACGCGGCTGCTAATTTTTTTCTGCAAAATGTTCTGGGCCGCTGGCGGAAGTTCAGGAAGAGCATATACAGCGAGACCTCTGGGGTGACCAGAGGGTTGTATGGAATCATTATGGATATCTGGTTGGTGGTTGAGCCCTACCCCTCTGAAAAATATGACTTGGTCAGTTGGGATTAGCTAGCATTCCCAATATGATGGGAAAAATAATCCAAATGGTCCAAACATAAAGATATGAGGCTTTCCATAGTCATGAGGGTACCCAAAATCGATGGTTTATTTCACGGAAATCCCTATTAAAATGGATGGGTACCCCCATTTCAAGAAACCTCCAAATGGCATGAGATGGCCATCATATTACAATGATGACAATGATTGTTATCAATACTGCATCACCGATAGGGAAAACATATGATGGTAAGCAGCAATATGGTCATTATGATTATGATCTTTGATTGCTATCACATCCATGTTGGTACAGAGACTGGAGCAATGGAAAAATAGAAATATGACGAATCAAAAAACACGACTGAAATGGCTATTCCTGCTCTGGGATTGCCACCTCTTGTTGCTTTAATGTTGCTTTATATACCCTCTGGTTATGTCAACATAGCTATTGAAAATGGCCCATAGAAATAGTTGATTTACCTATTAAAGATGGTGATTCCCCATCGTTTCTTGTTGGTTTACCAGAGGGTAATTCATCCCATCCCGTCGATTCTATGATTCATCCTGATTCTACGGTCCCAAATATCTCAAAAAAATCCTCTACATCCACCATGGTTTCTGGGTGTTGAAGATTAACAGGGGTTACAACATGTTACAACTACTGTGGATGGGCCAGCGAAATCCGGTGGCATCACCAGTTGAAAACGGTGGGTTTTTACATCCCACTATTTACAGGCTTTCAACCATCCCAAATTGGCGCAGGATTTCTCAGGACCATCCACAGTATCCAAGATGAATCCTGAAACCTTACAAATGATGCGGGTTTACTTTTCTTTGCTGTATCATTCCAAAACTTCACATCCATCTTGTGTGTCTGAAAATGGTATACCTCCAATTCCAAGCTGGATTATCGCCATTTTCCCACTTGACATGATGATTTTGAGGTATACCCCATTTTCAGACAAACCCAAATGGTTGGAGAAATCATGAGAAATCCCCATATTTCCTAATATGTTCTACCCAAAGCCCCATGGTTCACTATGTTTCATGGTCTACATCATTTGCAGAAGCACTCACATCATATTCTCATGCAAATTCCACTGTATCTTCATGATACCCCTAGGCCCCCAGGTGAGGCCCCCAGGTAAGATGCTTGAAAAAAACCCAGGCGAGTTCGTTCTATCCCCCTAAACCCAACATTTTGGAGCTGATTAACCAACGGAGGTTGCCCTGGCCACCAAATTGTTGCTCACAACCAAGCAACAGGTGTGTCAACTATCATAAATCAGCTCTAAATCCCATGAAATCCCCATGGTGGTTGGCTAAATCGCCATGTTCCGATTGTTTTTCGTAGGCCTGCACCCCCAAGTATGGCTGGTTAAATTCCTACCTTTTCTATGGCGATTCCCAGCATTTTTGTCAGATCAAACGCTACCAAGGCACCAAAATGCCGCCACCTCCAATGCCACCGCCAGCAGCCACCACAAGGCCTGCACGGTGTGCTTCACTGAAACTGAGAAACCAAGCATTCTTGGCTAAATGCCCATATGTATGTATGTATGTATGTATGTATGTATGTATGTATGTTTGTATGTATGTATGTATGTATGTATGTATGTATGTATGTATGGCTATAGATAGATAGACAGACAGACAGACAGATAGATAGATAGATAGATTAGATAGATAGATATACGTATAATATATATATATACGTATAATATATATACGTATAATATATATATATACGTATAATATATTTACGTATAATATATATATACGTATAATATATATATATATACGTATAATATATATATGTAGATATGTATATATATATATATGTATATGTAGATATATGTATATATATATATAGATATAAATATATATATGTGTGTGTGCATCATATGCGAAATGCCAGAAAATATGTGCAGTTTATGTCTATCCAACTAATTCCAAAATAGCCATTTTGCTTGGTGAAATCCCAAGCTCCACAGAATCGGCGCAACGCCCTTGGGACACCCGACTGGAACCGGCCACGAAGAAGCACAAGACGTCACCCAGACCTAAAGGGAAGAAGTCCTGCAGCGCTTCGCTGAGATGTTTTCCCAAAAAAAGAACCCACTTAAATTTATAGCTGTGCCAAACTATGTCTGATTCTACATCTTAGTTTACTAACCATAGAAGTATAGTTAGCATGTCAAACTAACCAACACATCGATGTATGTCTTTGATCATAAAAAAACAACCGTCGCCTTGTGGTAGGAGAACATCTCCGTCTCCAGCTCCGCCAGGCGCCTTACACAGAAACTATAGGGGACAATGTTGGAACTATTGGTTCTATATTGGAAAATGTTGTTTATATAATATATGGAACTATTAGTATATCTATATATGGAACTACATATCTATAGATATATATATATATATGATTTAGATTATATATATAATTTAGTTCTTTATTCTGTGAAATGAATATGGTCGACATGTGTTACCCAAATACAGGAAATTCAAGTGTGAATGTTCGTTTCATTCAATGCTGGCTGAAGTGAAATGGATGAAATGGGGCAATGTCTATGGCGATATACACAGTTTCGGTTTAAGCAACCCCAAATGGGAATAGAATGTGGATACAATGTACCCTCTGGTTATTTAACATAGCCATGGAAAATAGCCCATTTATAGATGTTTTTTGATGATTTACCTGTGATTTTCTATAGCTACCTTAAATAACCAGAGGGTAATATAATCGTGGAAGCTGAAAAGTGGGCTCTGGGTCAAATGATGAAAAACCTCTGAAAATGGCTTTGTCTGAAAATCGTGTACAAAATGCGGTGGTCTATCATAATTTTCCGCAGTATTTGATGTTGACTTTGGGTTTACACCTTTCATTTCTGGACAAACTGCTGGCGACATTGAGATGGATACGCAAAGATTGCCAGTTTTGCCGAAATCTCCCGACAGATTTTGGACATGTTGTTCTCCCGATGTTGACCCGATGTTGTCTTACAATGCTATGACGCTATGATGTTTTTCTTCAAATGGATATATCACAAACCACCCATCTTTGCGTTTTTGATGATGGGAAAAGATGAAGATTAGCCTCAGGTCATTTAACAGAGCTACTGGAAATGGTCATTTATAGTTGATTTACCCACAAAAATGACTGGTTGGTGGTATACCTACCCCCTCTGAAAAATGATGGAGTTCGTCAGTTGGGATGATTATTCCCAATATATGGAAAAATAAAATTCATGTTCCAAACCACCAACTAGATGACCATTTTCGCTATGTAAACGTTCACCAGAGGCTATCCATCAGTGGGGTCGCCGACATGCCTTCCAAGTTCACGCCGCTGAGCTTCATCCTGACGAAGCTCACCCATTTTGATCGGTTGAATCACGTTGAATCCTTGAGTCTTCACCAATTTCTTACTGGTGCGAAACGCTGGGAATGAGGGAATGATCCCAGTCATCACTAGTAATAATAATCCCATTCCCCCGTTCCCATCCATTCCCTACGTTTAGCACCAGTAAGATTTTTGCTGGTGTTCGTTGAAAAAAATCATGTGCTAAACCCAACAATTGAAAAAACCATCCACAATGTGACCAGAAATATATATATAAATATCATGAAGATGGGTGGTGTTTACCATTGCCCAATGGTTTGTCTTTATCACATTACCCATTTCATGTGGCCACAGCCTGCGTCGATAAAATGCACGACACAACCAGCGCGATAAAAAGCAGGCGCCACCAGCACCTGGGATCAAGTTAAAATCAGGTATCAAAAAATGGGATTAAAAAAATAAGATTACTGGGATGTTTAATTTTTATTAAAGATGGGATAAAAAAAAATATATATCCTTATTTTAAGATCACTGGGATGCTTTAAAAAATCATTTAAAGTCCTTCAAAGCTCCCTCCATCTGTAATTTAAAAAACATCGCTCCACGACAGTGCTGCACCTGGCTATCATCAATCTACCCATGACGAAGCCATTGGCTGGATCTGAAATGTCTGGAATGTGGGATGGGATGGCTGAATGCTGCTGTTGATCTCCCCATTGCCGTTCGATTTTTGTTCCATATTTCCAACCCCAAAATGAAGTGAAACCATGACAAGACATCATGAGGCTATAGGCCACTCTGATTTATGGCCAGGTCTTCATTAGAAAATAGTTGGTAGATGTGGTTCTTCACCCCTCCTTCATATGGTCATGGCTCAGGACACTCCAAAACATGGATTCCCAAAAGAATCGAAACCATATAGGGTCCATTGCTTCTACCCACCGCCAAATCCCTGCAGTCTCCATCCCGAGGTCTGATGTTCTCTGCATGTTTGCTGGCAAAGGTTTCACGACTGGGTGACGATAATCGATGAATATCTGTGTCCGTGTCTAAAGTGATGTATGTTTCCAAGCACTTTTTAGGCCCACTTGTTTGACCGATCTTGGATCCATCGCAGCTTTGTAAAGAAGGTGCACATGCATGTGTCACAAGATTGGCAATCAAAGTGTCTCCCTATGGTTCAAAATGATTTTGAGACACCAGCATTTGAATGCTTTAGCGGCGAGCATCATGTGCCACAACGACATGGGGCCGTCCAAAAGTTTTTTTTTCCCGTCGCCACAGAGCAGTCCTGGATGATGGAAAACCAATGGCTGGAATCCGCACAAGAAATGGTGATGCATGACACATAGACCAACACACAGACATACACATGTACATGTGCACATATACCCTCTGGTTATGACTAACATAGCCATGGTATAGATGGCCCATAGAAATAGATGATTTTCCCAGCTAGAAACCTCCATTTATAAGGGATTTTCCATGGCAAACCGTTAAATAACCAGATGGTATTCCATAGACACAGACATCATATATTACCCTTGTATACATATGACTATTGATAGTTGATTTACCCACTATTCAGATGGTGTTTTTCCATCGTTTTTTGTTAACGTTTACCAGAGGCCTTTCCTGACCATGGCAGCCATAATTCATAAAGTCACATCGACATACACATGTATATATGCATATCTCATATATCCCATATACACATCATATGAGTCATATATAACAACATTACTCTATACATGTTATATTCCAGCAGTACCGCACAAGGCGGTGGCGGAAGTTTCAAAAATAGGAAACCTATAGGAGAGATTGGTTGTTGTGAATCACGGATGGCAGAGCGAATCCACTGATGGACCGAAAGGTGGTGGAGCTGTGTTTTTTGGAGTGGCTGCGATGGTTGCAGTGGTCAGCTGGTCGGTCACCTCACCCACAACTGCTGGATGTAGTGTGGTGTAGTGCAGCCGTAGTTGTAGTTGTAGTGTAGTGGAGTTGTAGCTATGGTGTGGTGTAATTAGTGTAGTGTAGTTGCAGTTGCATTTGTGGTGGTGTAATGAGTGTAGTGTAATGCAATGTAATGTAATGTAATGTAATGCAATGTGGGGTAGGGTAGCGTAGTGTAGTGTAATTGAGTGTAATGTGGTGTAATGCAATTAGTGTAGTGTAGTTGTCGTTGTAGTTGTAGATAGTGTAGTGTAGTGTAGTGTAGTGTAATGCAGTGTAGTGTAGCGTAGCCTAGCGTAGTGTAATTGAGTGTAATTGAGTGTAATTGAGTGTAATTGAGTGTAATTGAGTGTAATTGAGTGTAATTGAGTGTAATTGAGCGTAATTGAGTGTAATTGAGTGTAATTGAGTGCAATTGAGTGTAATTGAGTTTAATTGAGTTTAATTGAGCGTAATTGAGTGTAATTGAGTGTAATTAATTGAGTGTAGTGTAGTGTAGCGTAGTGGAGTGTAGTGGAGTGTAGTGTAGTGTAGTGTAGTGGAATGTAGTGAAGGTGTAGTTGTAGTTGTTGTGTAGTGTATTGGAGTGTCGTGTGGTGTAGTGGTGGCTGCATCTGAACCTCCAAAAGTGGTCCGAACATGTGGTGCTTTTAACATTTTCACTTGCAAATGCGCTTCGCGCCACAACGGCGTGCGATTTCAACATCTCAACTTCCAAAAGTGGTCTGGAGCTGGTGTGCTTTGTACAGTTTGACTTGGAAATGTGCTTCGCGCCACAACGGCGTGCACTTTTTCGACATCTCAATTTCCAAAAGTGGTCCGAGAATGGGGTGTTTTATACATGTTGACTTCGAAATGTGCTTCGCACCACGGCGTGCAATTGTTCATCTCTCATCTGGCCAGATGGCTCCGCACCCGCCGCTTTAGCGAGCCTACTTTTCGACCCTGCGACTTTCTTACCTTTTCGCGCACCTGCATCGTCTTTCTTCTGACTCTTTCTCTTCTCTGATCTTCTCTCTTCTTCTCTTCTCTCTTCTACTCTTCTCTTCTCTCTGACTCTTCCCATCTCTGCTTTTCATCTGTCCATATTGTCGGAAGTTTGACTTCTAAACTTCCTTTGAATATCATTCATAAAATATCTAAAATATTGAATCATACATATTATAATTAGATCAAAAATATTCTATCATATATCATATATCAATATGAATCATATTGAATTATTGTATACATATTCTTCATAAAATCTTCGTTCTCGGTGTGTCCAATTCCCAGTGTTCCGCCTCCGCTGTCCGCCACTAAAGCTTGGAATTGCCCCAGAAATGGACCTCTGCGGAGGAAATTTGTTCAACAAGAATGGTGGTTGTCATCTCAGTCATAGGGATATAATTTATATCATAAAATTGGGGATGGTTTATTATAAGTATTAAAAACAATATTATGTAATTCAATAGAAACAACCCAGTCATTATATCTAGTGTTATAAACCTCTATTAAGGATGGTGACTATTGTTGGATTTATACCACACTATATGGGTTTTATACGTTTGGGTAAAGTAACATAGATGTGGAAAAAAAAAACGTGGGGTTTCTCTCGTTCGGAAAATGATCCACAAGTGGTGGGTGTCTTCTCCGCATCCTGAAGTTTCACATCTCGAAAATGGGCTGCAGCAATCACAAAGGTGCGACTCGAACATAAACACTAGATTCATTAGATCCCCCAAGAAAAAACGAAAGCTGCGTCATTTTGCAATCCAGCTCTCGGATGACAAAATCTCACCCCTGTCCATAAGTTGGAGGTCACCGAAAGTTGTGTACCAGTCACCGAGTCACAATACAGGCATCTTTGTATAAAGAAACATTATAGTAAGAATAACTTAAAAAATGATGATAACTCACATATATATATATACATATATATTGAACGGAGAATATGCAACTCGCTATTTTAGCAGCGGTGTTCTTGAGCCAAAGGTTGGCGTAGCAACTAGTGAGAACCCTATATCCCGTCACCCCTCCTGTACAGAGGCTGGGATTTTCCTAAGCTGATGTACACTCATTCCAAAGCCTTTGCAGCTTCGGCTCTACCATGAGAGTACTCGAACCCCATGCTTTGCATGTGTCTTTCCATCTCATTCGCAGGTAAACCTTTGGTGCACAAATCAGCTACGTTCTGCTTTGTCGGGATCTTCACCAGTTCGAATTCATGTAGTGCAAGCTTTTCTTGCACCCACAGAAAGCGAGTTTGAACATGCCGTGAGCGGCCTAAGCCCTGACGGTTACATGTTCCCAGCGCAGCGGATTAATCTGTGTGCACTTTAAGTTTTGGTTGTAGGCCCCATCCTCGCAAGATCTCCTGTAGCGACATTCCGATGGAAACTCCTCGAACGATCGAGTAGTATTCCGCTTCACCGGAACTCAAGCTGATCGTGCTCTGAAGAGTGCTCGAGGCCTTCACCGTGTGGCGGCCAAAGGTTGCCACAAGTCCACTTGTTGAGCGCCTTGTAAGAAGACACCCAGCGAAGTCGGAGTCCACGTACATGTGGATCGTGTCAGCAAACTTCTGGCGACCAAACTTCAAAAGTACACGTGGTTTCCCTTTCAGAAATCTCACCTAGCGTTTCAGATCCTGAAAGTCAGATTCTTTGGGCTCATGCATTCTTCTTGATAGGCATTTCACTGCCTCCGCGATGTCAGGTCTGTCCTGTGCCACATACGACGCTCTCATCACCAGAGACCGGAAGAAACTTACACGGTCCGGTGTGATGGTCGGGGTGGTCAACTTCAAGTTGGCCTCCGTGGCTGACATTTTCTCAGATGGTGTCTTGACTGGCTTACAGTTTTCCATTTCTAGATCTCGTACCATCTGGTCAACGTGGCGGGGGTCCGCCTCATAGGATACAGAGCCTTCCTGCTCGTTGTAGGTCACGATTCGATTGAGCACTGCGAACTGCTGATGCCGTTCTCCAGGACCGATCGATCCATCGACCCGCAGATCATATTTGGACCTCAAGGTGTCCTCAAGGTATTTCTGTCCAGCATCATCAGCAAGCACCACGAAGTCATCTCCGTGTACAAGAACTCGAATACCACCGTAACCTTCATGGTAAAAGCAGGATGGCCAAGCTTGATTCTTGGCAAAACCAGCTCGGATGAGAAGTTCTGTATATGATCTTTGCCAGATCGCTGATGCATCGCGTGTTCCATACATGCTCTTAACGAGCTTGCCACAAAACCCTTCTTGTCGATCTCCTTCAGGTAACTGCACGAAGATATCACGCTCTGCCTCTCCATAGAAGTGAGCGCGTGATATGTCAAGAAGACGAACTTTCAGTGCATTGCCAGACTTGGATCGTCTCAAAGTCACCATAAGCGATAGAAGCAATTTCAGCGATTCCAAAGGCGGCATCGAACTGAAGGACGCATAGTCCGGAGTGAAGTCAGCATTGCTGGCCCGTTTGATCTCTCTACAGACCAGACGTGACCTGTAGTTGGGGTGTGTTGCATCCCCTTTGTTTCTGTCAATCCATTTCATGGTGATGACCGGTTTTCCAGACTGTTGGGCTTCTGTGAGTGGAACTTTGATATAGATCCCCTGTTTGTGTACCCATGCTAGTTCTTCTTGTCGAGCAGCTCTGACCTTGTCAACATCCAAGACAGCACCGGAGTGTGCGTCAAGCACTGGCTCCACGATGGTGTCATCGCTGTCGGGCAGCTGCTTCCAAAACTCCTCCTCTTCATTGATCACAGGTCCAGCATCGGGTACTGGGCCATGTGAAAGTGAGTGTAGTTCTCCATCACATTCCAGTTGGCGCCTAATGGCCTTGAGAATTGCGTGGACAAGCTTTGGTGGGGATTTCTGGGCAGCTCGGGCTCGTCCATCAACAAGATGTACATGGCGGTGCCAAACTTTGCCTTCTTTGTTTGAACAGCACCCTTGTAGGGTCTGTGCCAGGATTGGAGAGTTCGTGAGCCAGGTAGTTTCTTTCTTCACTGACCCTTCACCTTGGCCATCGGCGGCCTTCATTCCCCAACGGCACATTGGTCCAGTGACCTCATACACCCGTTCATCTGCCCTCAGTCTCTTCACAGCTCTCTCTTCCCACGAAGCGGCCCCTTTAGGGTGCTCATGGTAGAAGTACCTTCCAGCATTCATTTGATGCTCATACGCTGAAACTGCCGTGCGCAGATGTTTGCGACCATCTTTTAGTCTCTGCGCTCGAACTTCAGGTGAAACATTGCCCTTCGCATCCACAATGTTTTGCAGCTTCGAGAATGGCCCACAGGGAGGTGAGCCGCCGAGGAACTCTGGTTTCTCATAGTCAAGCAGTTGAAACAGATCACGAATGTGTTCATCTTTACTCAAGTCCCAGTGAGTTCCATCACCACGCTTTGTCTCCAAGTCAATCGAGAAGCCAGGTGCTAGCCCGACCACTTGGGCTTGTGCAGCCACACGCGGTGGAGAGAAGATCTCAGCAACCTTCCCTTTTGCGATCACATCTTTGAGCAAGGAACACAGATGTAGCATCTCCTGGTTTGTCTCAGGACTTGTTGGTGCAGCGGCAGCACCTTCCGGAACACCAGATGAAGCATCCGGTGCCGGTGGTCCGGCTGACCCTGAAGCCTGAGCTGAAGATTCATTGTAAAGATCTTCAACGTCGACTTGTGAACTCCTTTTCTCTCCTCGGGATTGTTCTTGTTTCTGCCTCTTTGGGCTTCCTTCTCTTTCTTGTTCTCTCTGTCTGAGTTCTCCACGAAAATCGGTGTCGACCAGTGGTTCACCAACAGCCTCACTTGCATCCATTTCCGCATCCAAAGGAACACGGTCTTGCAAGACTGGTTGTTCAACTTCCCCTCCTGGGACAACTGGTGGTGCAGCTTCACCACCTTCTGCCCCACCACCCTCAGGCGGTGCAGCCGCGCCTCTTGGGCGCCTGCCTTGTGCAACTCTCTCTCTCGCTCTTTTGATCCTTTATTGACCTTCTGGAGTCTTGTCAAGTTCGATCTGGATTCTTTGTCTGCACTCAGCATTGTGAGCTCGGCTTGGCATCTCAAGTATTGCTGCTTCACATCCAGGACACAAAGGTGTGTGCCCATGCTTTTCCAAGTCATTCTTGGTGACATAGAGGTTCCTTGGGATCACTTCTTGCACTGCAGGCCTTTCACGAGGCGCTGCAACATCGGGAAGGGCGATCCTCAGTCCACCATGTTCTCGTTCTTGCAACCTCCAAGGAAGGCCACGTAGCGAGTCAAACTGATCATGTTTGAACTGATCGTCAGGTGGGCGTCGATGGATCGAGTTCCCCTTCATGATTCCACGTTCCGTCATGACAAAGACGTCTGAATTTCTGTTTCCAGTTCCAACGTACATCCCAATGGATACCCTTGGAGCAAGGTCATTTCTCTTGCCCCCACGATTGGCCCTCGGCCTATACAGGATGCTTTCACCGAACCTCACAAGCGGAATCCGCCATTTTCGTCCATAGGTCCGCTCAAAAGCGGTCTTTCCATCAGTACCTACTCGGTATCTCGTCAAGAGAAAGGCAGCATGCCGCGGGAGCCAAACCAAAAGTGGATGGCCCGGATCTACCTTCCTTTCCAGCTTGAACTCCAGGTCGCTGAGGAGAGCACGACATTGTCGTTTTATCTCTCGCACTCCCACTTCGATAAACCCATTGGCTTGATGGTCTTCTACTGGGGTTTCCACCAAGTGCACTTCGATGTGGGTCTTTATCTCCTTAACCTTCTGTTTAAGGGATACCAAGGAGGGTTCACCGTCAGACTTAAGGATTACCTTATTAAAACCAGCATCATCCAAAACTCCCCCAAGCCACGCGATTGCGAACGCATCCGCCCCTTTTCCCGGGAGAACGCTCGCCCAAAATCTCTTGGTCTTGTGGCACTTCGCCACAATGCTCGGAACGGTCGCCTCATCCGCAACCTGGTCCTGGTTCATATAGAAGTAGTCCAGGCTCAGCGTGGGCAACTGCGTTTCTGGCTCATCAAGTTCCTTAGGCACATGGCGATCAGCAGTCACACGTGCCCTTTTGCAGTGCAAGCACCAGCTCCGATGGACAACATGTCCAGTGCTTTCATGTTCGTCAACTTCAGCTTGGGATGGTTGATGTGGTTCTTTCTTCACAATGGCTTTCCTCTGTTCTTCACCGATTTCCAAATCAACTTCATCTTCAAAGGCATCTGCTCCGGCTGAAGCAGCTGGAACATCGCCTGAGGACCCTGCTCCGGCCGAAGCGGCTGAAACATCGCCTCCATCTTCCATGGCATCGGCTCCGGCTGAAACAGCTGGATCCTCGCCAACAGCGTTGATTTGTGGTCTTACTCCTCTTGAGGATGCCCCTGAAAAGGTGACACCCAATAGTCCAACACATAGATGCCTCGGCGATTGTGCACAATGGGCATTGAATCGCCATAATCTCGGATCAGATCTTTCATGGCCTTCGAATAGGCCCGTCCCGCAGGAGTGTTTCTTGGGATCAATTTCCCCGAAGATGGTCCAAGGGCGATGTGGTAGTTCTTGGCGATCTCGGAACCTGAAAGAAGTGGCCGATGCACATCTGCAACTCGGCAATCGATTGGGATCTTGTTGCCAGATTCGTCGTATCCCACCAGCTTCACACTTCCCTGATCTTCGATGGGTTCCGCATTGGCTGCCTTGTAGCTTGCTCCATTGGACTCGCTCCTCGGGTAGTCCTTGGCGAAGTCAAGTGGTACTGCAGTGATGGCAGCACCGGTGTCGATGTTCAACTCTGCTCGTTCCCATTTTCGCCAGTCATCAGAGGCCCCCAAGCTGTAGACTGCAGCAGGAGCCGATCCAGCTCCACCATCGGGGTCTCCTCTGCCTGGTCGGTCTCGAGGCTCATCAGGCTCTTCGATGTAGACCTCTTCCATTTCATCATCATCTTCATCTGCGTTCACTTCAGTGTTTTCCTTCAGAACCAAGGCTGGTCGGTTCTTCCTCGCCATCTTGCGCGCCACATTGCGGTTGCGATTCTTCTTCACCCTGTACCCAACGCTTCGAACACGCTTGGTCATGGGTTTCTTCTTGGGGTCCTTCTGCAGCAACTTGGCCTCGTCGTCCGGGAACTGCCTCAAGGTTTTCCGCTCTTCCGCTGAAAACTCTATCACTGTGCTCTGACCAGCTTTGCCCACAACCACCGTCTCGATGCCCGCATCCAAGTTGTCTTCATCCTCGATTCTCACTATGCCTTCTGGATTTTCTGGGTTGTCAAAGCGTTCATGCCATTCTTTGTCAAGTCGAATCCTTTCAGCCGCACGTGCCTTGACTCCTCCACGTCGGTGGACGATTGCACGTCTTCTCAAACGTTCATTTCTCCAGGCCACATTGTGTGCAACACCTTTGGCAATCTCGGCATGGTATCTCGAGTCGTGGAAAGAAGGATCGCTGATGTTCTGCTTTGTGATGTGCGGTGCCTTGACAGATCTAGTCCTCAAAGCCGCTAACATCGCATCTGCCTGGCCATCTCCTGAACCAGGATCTTCTTCTTGGACTTTGCGGATTTGTGAACTCAGCGCAGCCTTCAGCATCTGGACAAGTCGAGAACCTGAAGTCGAAGCTGCCGATGATGCCTTGACAGGTGGTGGTGGCTTCACCTGAGAGCTTTGCCATCCCGGTGGTGGACATGGCGGAGTCTTGGGTGAAGCTACTTGGCTTTGCCATCCTGGTGGTGGTCCTGGTGGAGTCTTGGGCGAGGCTATCGGCTGTTGTGGAGGTGATGCAGGCCATGCTATAGGTGTCGGTGGTGTCTTTGGCAAAGGTGTAGAGCTACGAAGAAGTTCTTCTGGAGTCTGTGGCCCATGCCTCAACCTTCTCCTTGGTGGTGGTGTCATCGAAGTCATTCGAAAGCGTCGGAGTGCTGACTCCGGAGTGACTGGCCCTGATCTGCTTGCTTTGCCTCTCTTTGGTGTTGAGCTCTTTGGACTTCTGCCCCTCTTGGGTCTTCCCTGTGGCGTTCGAGGTGCCTTGGAAGACGCGGACTTGGATGTAGTGGTCTCGTGCTCGGTGACCTCCTCCAGTCGAAGCGACCGAAGGGGTCTTGAGCCACTCGATCCACTCGGTCCATCATAGTCGGGGTCGTCCCACTCTTCAGGCCATGACGCACGTGGGTGAGGCAAAGAAAACCACCTTCTGCGACTTGTCGAGGCTTCCGACTCCTCGGACTCGGGATCGACCTGGAAACTTTCGTCGTCATCCTCGTCATGTGGTGGCCCATCAACACCATAGAGCGTTAAACCATTTGCTGCTTGTTGACCATCGTCGCCATCAGCTGCGTCCCAGTCTTCTGCTTCTGGTTCACCTTGTTCGACATTGTTCACAGATTTGCCTCCTTTGGGCTTCTGCTTGTGCTTTCCGGGGCTGCCTTTGCCCTTGCCCTTGTCCTTATTCTGATTGCTGTTGCCTTTGCCACCCGTCCCCTTATGTTTGGGGCCTCCAGGTGCCCAGCAATCTGCCCGCAGATGTCCTGGGCGTCCGCAGTTGTGACATGTTCTCTTCTCAGCTGTTGCATTTCCCTTTCCAGGTTTTCCTCCAGCTCCCTTCTTGCCCTTACCTTTTCCCTTTGCATCTTTTCCAAAGCTTCCGACATCCATAGGATCGTCCCCACGGCCATGTGCGTCGTAGGGCTGGCTGTTCACCACCTTGATCTTGTTGCCGGTGGCATGTTCCACATAGGACTGGATCTCGGACAGCATGGACTCGAACGTTTTGAAGCGATCTCGATTGAGAACGAGATGACGCTCGAGCTCTGCCGGCACCAATCGTTCAATCACGTTGATCTTGATGTCTTCTGCCAACATCGTTCGGTTGCCAGATGCGTCTTTGCGACGTTCATAAAGTCTGATGCTGTCAAGAAGCTTCTCCAGGTTGGACGGCAAATCTTCCATCTTGGATCGAGCCGGTGACAAGATTGCATTGAGGAGAGCGCGTTTGCGACCACCAGTGGATGGGTCGTACCTCCGCGTGAGCTTTCTCCAGCTTTCGATGCCGCATTCCCCGGTGTTCAGCACGATGTCAAAGGGCTCACGCTCTGTCAGCATTAGCAGCGCATCCCAAAGCTCGCGTCTCAATTCACTGATGTTCGACACCTGGTCAATGGCATCTGCTTGACTCCCAAAAGCCTTGTCGATGTCATCTGCAGTGATTGCATGATCGCAATCTTCGGCCCAAACCAGAATCTCACGAAGGTCTTTGCGAACACTTGCAAGATAGGAGGACGTCTTGATTTTCCATGACAAGAATCTTTCGGCTGTCCCATCAAACTTGTCGGGCTTGCCAAGGCCCTTGTTGTCGACCAACCGGACTTGTTCTTTCGATCTAAGGGCGTCCACAAGCTCCTTTTGTGACTGCACCAACTGTGCCAGTGCACTGCCAGGTCCAGCTGAAGCAGCCGAACCGGCACCAAAAGAAGCGACCTGTGCTGTCAGTTCAGCTTCTCGGCCTCTTAGTCGATTGACCTCGGTCTGTAGTTCCTGGAGCGACTGGAGGACCTGTGCCGCTTGTTGTTGGTCCATTGCTAAGACCCTGGAGCGTATCGCTCCGCTACCATGAACGGAGAATATGCAACTCGCTATTTTAGCAGCGGTGTTCTTGAGCCAAAGGTTGGCGTAGCAACTAGTGAGAACCCTATATCCCGTCATATATATATAATTATATATAATTATATATAATAAAAAACAATAACAGCATAATATCAAACAAAGATCATGATAACTTGACAATCATCGTCATCACAAGCCGTCACCGCAGCCGTTCCACCGCAGCTGTTTGGGATCCCACCGCTTGCTGCGATGGCTCAAAAAGCTCGATACGAATCTTACCTGGCGAGCCGATGAACCATGGCACCGTGGCACCTCTGTGGGTGGCTATAGCTATTCATAAATAAGGGCTACAAGGTGGTGCCCCAGTTCGTTAGCTAAGTTGGTGAACATAACTCCAATAACTATGGTTTATGGCAGATATAACTATAGTTAATGGGGTTTATAAACCAACTTATTACTAGGGGGCACCACATTGTAGGAACTGCTGGGAAAACGACAGGAAAAAAGCTATAAAAAGCGTTCTTGGCCAATGTGGGTTTTCAAAAAAAAACACTGTGGGCTGGGGTGATTTTTGCGCCAGCCAGGGCTAGCCACCTATTTTTAGTGGAGATTGACCCACGAGCGACAGAGAATATCAGGTAACATATAGGAGTTGATTGGATAGATGAGATGTTAAAAACAACTGGAATCATTTTTTGAGGTTTCCATCCAGTCATGGGCTACCCCCATTTCCCATCCCCAAGTAAACCAAACTAGAGGAAATTGAAACCACCATGGTGACGCAAGCGGATCCCCCATGACTTAGGAAAAGCCAAAAAATTGAAAAAAAGGGCCGTGATTCACGGTGAATGGGTACTGTTGCCCCACAATGAACTCCATCCGCGACCAGCAATTGATTTCACCAGCAACTCGTGGAAAATGGATGTATCAGCCTCCAAGAAGATAACATAAAAGGTTGAATTTAAGCCTACTTTAATCAGGTTTGACCAAACTCTATGTTTTGGACTAATGGTTCGTGAGAATCAATCTGGCTATGACTGATGATGTTCAATACTAATTGTGTTTGAAAAAAAAAGTTTAGTCGCTACCAGTTTTACTACTAACCTGGTTAGTGTGAATATCAACCATTAAACCTTTTGTTTGCATTGACTTGCGAAATACTAATCTGGTTGGCTTCAAACTGAGGTAGTCTTGCATTAATGGTTTGCTGGAAAATCGCCCATTTCGTTCGATGATTTTCCATTTAGGGGGGATTTCCCAGCTAGCCACATTTGATTGCCATTATATCCATTATATATATATATATATATATATCAATTATCAACCCCCATCACAAACCACCATTTCCATGGTGATGTATCCATCACCATCCACCAAAAACTTCTCCCGGAGGCGATTTTCAGTAGATTCCCCAGGTTTCATGCTTCAAAGACTACCATCAAAGACTACCATCTCCAGATCCAGCTCTGGAGATAAGATGTTGGCCATCAAAGATAGGCTTTGTGCCACTGATCATTTAAAGGAAGAAATGGGGAGCTCCTTCACTGATAGGGTTTCTCACAAAACGGAGGATACCGCAGGGTACCCCTGAAAAATTTCATGTGTTCTCCAACGAACACTAGGAAAATGATATTTGAAAGCATGGAATGGAATAGGACCCACTTGATTACATGTTCACAGAATAATCCCAGCCTGAAATCTACTTTATAACCCAACTAAATGTGACACCCCAGGAATCAGCTACTTATCAACCAGGGTTATGAACCAGTTACGATACGTGGAACGATCCTCTAAGTAACCGAAATCCCACAGGACCAAGAATTTACTAGAACAGAATAACCTGTTTTTTTTCCTGTCCATTCACTGTGAAATGTCTTTTTTGGTTGATGAAAAGTACAACAAGACGGTTAATGTCAACCCCGGATTAATAAACCCTGGTTTGTTAATTAAGGGGGTACTCCCCCAATAGTCATAATCTGATACTTAAATGGTACCCTCCCAATTAAACAATCGTTTGGTGTTTATTAATCCAGGAGATCTGATTGGTGGTTTCAACCCATCTGAAAAATATGAAAGTCAGTTGGGATGATTATTCCCAATATATGGAAAAATCATCCAAATGTTCCAAACCACCAACCAGAGATGGTTACCTATATCGTTGCTACCCCATCAAACCATCGATTGCAAAAATTGCTGCTGAAAAAAGATGATTCCGGAAGTCCCAATATGTAGTTACTATGTGGGCGATATCCCATGAAATATGCCAGTTCTGAAGGGACGTACCCTCTGGTAAACATACAAAAAACTATGGAAAATCACCATCAAAATAATAGGTAATTCAACTAAAAAGGAGCCATTTTCAATAGCTATGTCAGTCATTACCAGAGGGATCCAGAGGGTATTTGTCACAATTGGTTTGTGGCAATGTTTTTAGGCCCTCTATTAGCATGGTGAAACCCTATCATTTTCCGGTCGATCTTGACCCCCACCCAATCTACAACACACCAAACCATTGCCCTTTACCGATGTTGGCTACCCAATAGTTTTGAAGGTATTTGGAGTTTTTTTTGTTTCAATTTGGACCGTCACGATTCAAACAATCCCGAGTTCCTAAATTCTTCCAGAAACCAAAGAGAGTGCAGTTGTTCCATACATACAGCAACCCCAGAACAAAAAGAAAAGTTAGAAACATGGAAACTACGCAGCAAAAAAAACATGTGCTGAAAAATACGTGTGATTTTTGTTTGGGAGAAACTGCATGACAGTGTCAAAATTGGTATCTAAAACAATCAAACACCAATCGGTTTCTCTGAAATCCTATGGTTGATTCATGTGGAATCGACAATATCCCACAATGATACTCGCCATTCCTTTACCTTACAAACTCTTTTATTGATCATGGGCCCCTGGTATTGTTGAATAACAATATCATTTTCATAGATAAGTCTCATTTTTGGATGATTCTTGACGTAAAATATCAATATCTATATATACTAGTTGGTGGTTTTAATCATCTTGAAAAATATTAGTCAATGGGAAGGATTATCCCATATATTATGGAAAATAAAAATGTTTGAAACCACCAAGCAGTATATATATATACCCGGACTTTGCTGGCTAGCCGGATCCCCTTAAAAAACAAAGAAAAAAAACAATGCATTCAATGCTGCCGCGACCGATTGTCCCTGTGTGCCTTGAGGAATCTATATATATATACATATATATTATCATCTTATTTTGATAGTAATATTAGTAATATTCATCATCCATATAATGAACATACAAATATCATTTCTTCATGTCATTGTCATGTCTTCATCTTTAAATCTCCAATCATCAACAAAGGCGCACCTCGGCTCAGGCCTTTGCTCTCCAAGTACCTGCTGAAGATTTTGGGCCGATTTCACCGGAAACGCCACAGTTAACCGAAAAAACCAAGAACCAAAGTCGCCGAAAACATCGTGAATTAGAGCCAGAACGTCTTTGAACTGATGTTAACTGATTCTGTTTGGTCTTACTTGACACTCCGGACATGATATGTTTTTTGGTTTTCATGTGTTGTTGTCATACAATGTTGTGTTTAAGATAGTATTTTCCAAAGAACAATGCTCAGAATGCTAGTTGTTGCAAGGTATTGATTCGCTCCAGACGCTGTGAGTTAATTTTATTGTTTTGTAGGATGTCCGAACGAATATGGGTGCTTTTTTTTGTACCAGTGAGAATTCAAAGGGCCCAAGTGCAGATCATCTTGCAGATACCGTGTTGAACCATTGAACAATGCTCTCAAGCGGAAATGCCGTGTTGCTCGTTTTAGCGTAAAACAAAAAAAAGTACAAAAGCTGGAAACCTAGAAAGAATCTACGGTATATGGGTTTGGTGATGAAAATAGGCTATATTCCCAATGAAATAGCCATAAAAAATAGGGATAATGATCAGCAAAACCATTGGGTAAAAAGGGGTACACTATTTTCAGACACACCCATATATCAACTGTAAAAACTATTCTATCTACTTGTGGGTTGTTTAAATTGGTTGCCAGTCTTCTCCATCACGCCCGTCGTTGGTTGAATATTTTAAATTGTGGGACTGTGGGACTGAACAAAATAGATTACATAAACTAACAAATCATGTAGGACAAAAAGTTAATAGAATTGTTCAAACAGTAATTTAAACAAATCAAAATAAATCAAATAGACAAAACAAATAAATCATCTAAAAGTAGAGAATGAAAAATATATATATATAATAACTGAAATACATCAAAACAAACGAAGCAAACAGAGTAAATACAAAAGAGCACAAATGGAACGAACAAAATGCCGCAAAACTGGGGAATATATATATATATTGGTCAAATGAATAAAATATGTGAAGTAAGCAGAATGAACTAAATAAGATGAATAAGAATACTGTAAAGCAAACAAACGAAATAAACAAAATAAGGTTCGCACATGAAGTGAGTTTAACACATCAAACATAAGATGACGAACAAACGACATAATTCTGCTAGGGTCATCAAATATTACAAGAATCATCTATACAGTTATTCTTCAAAGACAAAAACATGTCATGTATAGCCGCATCATTTTCCAGCTCCAGCCGCTTCCCATCCCATGTCGACTGTCAGCAGTTGGCACCTGCCAATTCCTGCGAGCAGTTCCTGTACCTTCTCCTTCCTTGGAGGGGTGCCCTTGGCACGTAGACTCAGGTAGACCTGAATCCGTCCCGAATGGCAAACCACGGGCAAGATATGGTTTCAAAAAAAAAGATACAGGGTTGGTGAACAACAGCATAGTCATCCCCAAATAGATAGAAAAGGAAAATCCTACGAAAAGAGTGGATACATTGCTTTTCTATCTTTTTGGGGATTACTAAACTGCAAGAATTGATTTTGAGGTAGCTTAACACCAGTAACTACAATTAATCATCAACCAACTGGCGTTTTTGAAACTGCTCAAGTGGTCATTTAAAGTGGCTATGGTGCTACTGTTGCCTTTTAGTGATAAATGGGGTTACAATCAGGATATCAACCATCAACATGCGTGAAAATGAATATATTGAATATGTAGTGTACAGTGGTGATCATAGTTGAAGGTGTACTGGGTGTGCATCCCAGTTCGCAAGTGGTGATCATAACCCAGCTGTACCATGTATGTACAGTAACTGGGTCACAATATGTTGACCAACCACTTACTAACTGGGATGTACCCCCAAGTAGTCTCCGATTCCTGGTTGATGCGCAATAAATTAAATGGGATGCCAGCATCAACAAGTAGTGTATGTTGTATAAAGTCATGTTTTTGCTTGATACTTGATAACGGAGTGAAGTGCAGTTCACCCATGAAAAATTGGTTCCACTGGCTTTACCCCAACACCATGGCTGGATGAGGTTGGATAGCGATGTCAGCTATGTCAAGCTGGTGACATCGCTTCTCCCAAAGCAGCTGTTGATTGCCACACTGTGAATGGACAAGCCATCGTGCACCATTTGGTAGCTATTGGTAACTATGAAACCCGTTGAAACCCT
This sequence comes from Cladocopium goreaui, assembly GCA_947184155.2. Lineage (NCBI taxonomy): Eukaryota > Dinophyceae > Suessiales > Symbiodiniaceae > Cladocopium > Cladocopium goreaui. The sequence continues at coordinate 154,146 of CAMXCT020000950.1, forward strand.
GTAAATAATGGGGATAGTAATTTATGGGATAAACCATCTACAGCTGGATGCCACTTTTGGGTCTGAAAATTCTGGAAAAATGGCTCCTGTAGCGGTTGCTTTCCCCAAAACAAATCCGAGCAAACACAAGAAACAGTATGCCATATATATAATATAATATATATATAATATGTAATATAATATACATATATATATATAATCCCATTCTTATTCCATTACTATTCCATTATCATCATGGTTTTCCTGTTCAGCAAACATTCCTCACTGGGTCCCCAGACCGGTTCAGGTGCTAAGTCCTGTGGCTGGAGAATCACCCAAGTTTCAATGGAAAATCATCGGATCAAATTGGGGTTGCCATGTTTGATTACCAGAGGCTGCCTCATGTACCATCTGGTTATTTAACATAGCCATGGTTTGTTGATGGTCCATTTATAGATGGTTTACCGAACTTAAAAATGGTGATTTTCCATGGCTATGTTAAATACCCAGATGGTATAATTTGATTATGACCCCCTGAAAAAAATACTAGGTATCCAGGTAGTCAGTTGCTGGGCTGATGCTCCAAGTACTTGGGAATGCAGTTTTCAGGTGCTTCTTATTGCTGTAGCGGATATGACCACCATATGTTGAGTTTTTGACCCATGTGACTGGCGGTTGATCTGCACCCATCCATAGACATGTCCACCATACACACTAGCTAACCTGGTTGACCTTCAAGTAGTTCACCTAGTTGTATCACCTAGTTAACCCAGTTAACCTAGTTAACCCAGTTAACCTAGTTAACCTAGTTCTGAACCAACTGCAAGTTTAGCTAACGAACTGAACTCATACTCCCTGTCTGTGCTCGGAAAGTATGACCTCATGTTTTGGCTTGTTTCCTGTACATCCCCTGAAAAATCCATTGATCATAGATGACTTTAATTCTATCAATTTCATGCGTCCAACTGTTTCATCAATTTGCATCTGTTTCGGGTTTGCTTTCCTACTGAACCATCAATAACGAGTTCGAGGCCTCGGCAGTGAAAAAGGGCTGACAAGATTTGTCTGCATCATTTCTAGCACATGGAACCATGTAAAACCTTGTGTTGAAACCGAGGGTTGGTTCTATGCTCGCAGTTGGACCATCCATGAAATAGGTTTAACTGGACCTCCAAGTATCAAACCATGTTGCGTCTCGTGCGTTGGGCATCTGTTTTTTCAGTTTATGGCTGTGACGGCTATGAGCAACACTATCAAAGGACCCAACCGAGCTTCCCGAACTCTTAACAAAACCTGAAACACCCAAAAAAAGCGGTGGAAGTGGAAAAAGTGGCACCAAAATCTCACAGTGTATTGATCATAACTTCTATAACTTCCTAGAACTATCAGCGAATCATCCGACAGTCATCCTTGACCACACTCATCATCACCTGGACGACCTGGGCGGAGGGTTTGAAATGGAGATAACCAGGGAGATAACTGGGGGTTCACCATCAAAAAAGTGGCAATATTGCCAGTCAAAAACGGGGAAGTCTCTATTTTTCAAGTTCACTTGGTGATGTTTTTGCCAATCAAATGGATGTAACTACATACTGCATGCGGCCCTATGAAATGGATAAAACTATTTGACAGGGATATTACTATGATATTACTGTCAAAAAATGTCGCAAACATGTGCAGTTTTATGAGAATATCATGTGATACAGTATATAATGGAAAAAGATCTGGCACTCGGATTAGCATTCCCGAGCAATCATGTGTTCTGTCCTGAACAAAATAGAGGGAACGGCTGATTGCACATGCTACCCTCTGGTAATTGAACATAGCTATTGAAAATGGCCATTTATAGTGAGTTTTCCCATTAAACATGGTGATTTTCCATGGTTTTTTGTATGTTTACCAGAGGGTATTTATTGTCATTTGCAATCTTTTGGTGGTCAAAAATGGGTCACAAACCACTCATCAACCAACCAGGAAACGGAAACAAAAACGTCGATGGATATTTGTCCTCATCACCTTTTTTTTAAGGGGCCACTAGGTGACCACTACAATTTATGGTTGAAACAAGTTGAAACCCATCAAATTGAGCATATTAAACATGCAGACCAATGTATAACCAAACAACTCACTACACACTTCACCAACAAACAATTTGATCCTTATTCAAGAGGAACACCAAAAATAATTACTCTTTCAAAATTGGAAATCACCAAAAATATCCGTAAATCATAGTTATATAATCCCATTGAATCCCAATAAATCACCATGAAATCCCGAAAATGAGCATCTTCGCTGGCTTTTTACATTTCACAGTGGTTACCCTCCGGTAAACGTTTACAGTTTGCGAACTTGAAAATGGCCCAGTCAAAATAGTGGATTTTCCCATTAAAAATGGTGATTTTCCATGGTTTTTTGTATGTTTACCGGTGGTTAGCATCCTTCTGCCCGGCACGGCGAAAATCCCCTGGGGCTGCGGCTCCGGGTTCGACCCCCAAATGGTCCTGTAGAAAGTGACAAAGCTCTGAAGCCTCGGGACGAAGGGTCCAAGATGACATGGCTTGAACAGCTGTGAAAATACATACCCTCTGGTTATTTATATATCATATATTATAGATTATAGATTATAGAATATATACGTATATATATATATATATCAATCAGGTAGATACCATCTGGTAACATGTATAGAGCAATGTTACTATATATGATTCATATGATGTGTATATGGGATATATGAGATTTGCATATTTACATGTGCATGTCGATGTGACTTTATAAATTATGGCTGCCATGGTCCGGAAAGGCCTCTGGCAAACGTTAACAAAAAACGATGGAAAATCACCATCTGAATAGTGGGTAAATCAATTATCAATAGTCATATGTATACAATGGTAATATATGATGTCTGTGTCTATGGAATACCATCTGGTTATTTAAGGACTCAAACTCTCGCTCCTTTTTGGCTCATCCTCGCAGCCTCGAATTGTACGTGTGGTTGGCTGCTGGGTTCTGATTGGTCTTTACATCACCCCAGGCAACCAAAGAGAAAAAACATCCGAGCTGAGTATGGATAAAGGAGGTGCCATGGGGTTGGAGGAGGGAAGCTTGAGCACCAAAAATTCACAGGCGCCATCGTCCTTACTCATCCAAGGACTCAAACTCTCGCTCCTTTTTGGCTCATCCTCGCAGCCTCGAATTGTACGTGTGGTTGGCTGCTGGGTTCTGATTGGTCTTTACATCACCCACTTTCCCACCTTGAACATTAAAGTCATCACATACATCAGCTCGGAGCAGAAAGTACCACGTGGTGGCCGGGATTCTGCATTTGTAAAAAACTAAAATCTTTTGGAGAAGGGACGGAAAAACTTTCAAACCGTTGAGCACATTCAGTTTGCTTTCATTGCTGATCAGGTTAAGGTAGGTGGAGGAACTGACCTCCTGCAAGTAAATCTCCATCACCTTAAAACTGGCCCAGCGGCCACGCCGCCTCACAGTTTCAGCATTGTCGCAAACAGAAATCATGTGTGTTGCCCCACCAGGTCGAAAGCTTGCCAAGGACAGCGGTTTTGGTTTATTCTGGAGCTCAGTTGGTAGGCCTAGTTGGTGCAAAAGCTTGTGCAAACGAGACCTCAGAGTTGCTCCGGAAAAAGGCCACAATTTCTCTTCTGGCCTCAAACGCTGGAATCCGATTTTGACTACCTCTAACAGGTCAACATGCTCGAGCCGACCTGCTTGGTGTCTGGCCGCCCTGAAACGCGTTTTGGGTTCCCGAATTCGGAGCAAAGCAAAATCATTGGTGTTGTCTACATCCTCAGGCAGAATAAGGTCTGATCGTTTGGCCTCATAGACCTCACCTATCCGAAGCAAAGCACCCCAAGAAAGAGCAAATACTGCCGCTTCTCGATGCCAGCCCCACCACCATGCTGCAGAGATCAATGCAATCAAAATCTGGTAGGGCATGGCAACGTGATGTTCAACTGGCTCATGTGACCCCCACATAAAACAGAGGTCCCAAGCCTGCTGCAGCGATCGCCGAATCACAGGGCGCTTGCTTGTCACAAGGTTTATGGTTTCACTCAGGTGGTAATATGGTTTCCCTTCCGAGAACAGCCATTTGCCATACTGCACTAAAACCTTGTTGATGCGATCCACGTCTGGAGGAGATGACATCACCAGATCATCAAAATCAACACCTTGGTCACTAAGCCAGCCCAGAAAATTTTGAAAAAGCAACCCACGCACATTTGCTGTTGTCTCTGTGACGCGACGGCCCTCTTCCAAAACAATCCCAGAACGCTGATGCTTGCGCTGCTCATCGCCATGGCTAGGACCTACAGCTACTACTAAGCCCAAAAATCCCCATACGGCAGAGAGAGAGACAAAGAGCCTGAAGAGTGGCCCTTCCCCTGGATACCCCAGCGTGGAATCAAAATCCAAAGTCCACTCACGCTGGAGGATGGGGCAGATGGGGTGCTTCCGCAGGTCATGGCATGCTAGAAAAGGCAACAGGGAGGTATGCAGGAGCAGGACAAGGCGTGCCCAATTTGCTGCCCATCTTCTGAGGCCCTTACACCTAGCAGCTACATGTTGTGACTCTGCACTGCAGTTTGCAAGTGCCGTAAAACTTTCAGGTGATGGGACCTCTCTATCCCTTGTGGGAGCATCTGCTGGATTCATTCTTGTTGGAGCAAACCTGAAGGCCGGATACAAACCTCCTGCTATGCAAAGAACTGCAAACTTCCTGAGCTGATGCTGCAGGGACTTTACCGAGGAGCGGCCTCTCACAAAAACTGAGAGAGCAACATGGGAGTCCAGGAAGATTGTCTGCCGAAGATCACCTCCTTTCCTCACAAGGTCTCTAAGGAGCTTGATACACGCTGCAACCTCGAGGACATTTATGTGAGACCTAGAGGACCACCTCCAAGCCGCGATGGTCTTCCACCGCAAAGACAAACAGCAATCATTTGTGAGAACATCCTCAAGGCCCTGGCTCCTCAAAGCAAACCTCTCACCTGCTCTCCTCTTGGCCAGAATATGGTCCCTGAAGAAAACTGCCAACGCCCTACAGAGTCCCTCGCAATAAATTGCGGACATCTTGGTATACTTGCCTTGGATTCTGATATGCTGGTGGTCTCTGCTGCAACGCCGATGGAGAAGCTTCACATGCATGTTAACGCCAAGAAAGCAAAACTCTTTCTGATGCACTGAGCCATACATGCAAATGGCCAGAAATACCTCCTCAGCTCCCAAGGCTATCAGTCTCTTCCACTCCTCTAGCCAACGCATCTTACTACGCCTAGGGGTCTCTCCCAAACCGCTCTTCTGCATCCTGTATGCCACAAAAAGGAAGGTGAGGGCAGCAAAGGCCAACAAGTTGCCTATCCGAACCTTCCAATTCTGCTGGTCGAAGCCTCGAGGCTCCTTATAGCTCCGGACGCAGGGATGAGCCGCAGGACTGAAGGATGTGCAGGGAGGGGATACTAGGAAAGTCTCCAGTCTATCTTCCTCAAGCATAAAGACAACCCACTGGATGACCCTGTGCTCTGAAATGTCAAACTGCTTGCTGACTGAAAGGTCAAGCACTGGGCCACAGCTGACCCCTTCTTTGACCAGCTCTTTGGTAACTCCTGCGGCTCCTCCACAAATCTCAATGAAGTCAAAACGCATACCAATAGGCCTCTCGCAGGGAACTTCAGATGGTGCGCCTTGCTCCCCAAGATTTTCTCCGCAAGCATCTCCAACAAACTGAGGCCCCTCTGCTTGGACTTTGTCTGCTGGCAGCTCCTCATACATCTGCTCATATTGAGAGAGAATGATCTGAGACCGTGAGAGCAGAGGCAGCGGATCCCTCCTTCGATCTGCACTCCTCCACAGGACCTTGGAGAGCTCCTCAGAGACCAAAGCTTCGCAGATACCTCCCTTCTCGTTTGAGGCATCTGAGGCAAAAATCTCCTCAGAAAAAGGAACTGCCAGGTTTGATGAGCAGACCAATGCTAAAGACGCCAAAAGCTGAAACTCCTGGGCAGCAGCTCTGGACAGCGGCCTGAGCATCGGTTCCTGAGGTTGCAGCTCGTCAGGAGGAATCACATTGAAGGCCTCATTCAAAATAGCCATCATGGGACGCCTCAACAGCAGCATGGAAACCCAGGAGCCAGTCAGACATGAATGCAAAGCGTCTGACGTGAAGCGCCAAGCAGCAGCCCTGCAAGTCAAAGCTGCCAATGCTACTCGCTTCTCATAGGGAGCCCCCAAGGCAACCACGCCACTCCTAACTGCCGCTGCATGAGACACCACCTCACCTCCGCAAACTTTGAAAACCGAGGCAGCTTTGATGTCCTTGTCGTCTGAGCACAAAAGGCCCTCACTAGCATAGACATCCTTTGCTATGTTGAACTGCTGCATTGACCTGGACCACTCATAGTTCTCCTTCTCTGAAACAACCTCTCTGGAAATCACGAAAAAATCATCAATGACCAGACCAGAAGCGCAGTCATCCCAAACAAGAGGGGCATTGGATTGGAGCCTGCGCCCCTCCGAAAGCAAGCCGTTCTCCTGAAGAAGCCTGCTGTGGGCATCCGTAGCAAACTCCACTCCCAAGTGGTCCCCTTGGAACAACGCAGCAAAACAGCAGCAAATATCTTCCTCCGACTCAAATAGGAGTCCTCTTCTACCTCCTCCAAGAAAATCACCTTCCAGCACTCTGTCAGAACGATGTCCCCTTTTCCGATGGCTTTTGAGAAAAGTGCTAGCATACGCAGCTGCCGCGTGAGTGCCTGCAATCTCTGCCAAAGACAAAGGTGGAAACAGGACGTTTGTGGCACACCTCTCATCAGTGGTCAAAAACTGATGATAAAAATCCCTCCTGTCTGCAATTGAACCAACAAGGGCTTCAGAGAACCGTGTGGCCTCAAGCTGCAGCAAAGTGGATGCCGTAGGCAAAGACCTAGACGGCCCTCCTTCAATCCGACCCTCGCAAAAATTCTGACCCCTGCGATCCCCAATCTGCCTGTCTGTGGTAGTGCTCTTGAAATTGTTGAACACCTTGGAGAACATCCACAAATGAGGAGGGCCATAACTTCGAGGGAGGACTTTGAGAAGCCCACGGACATCCCAAACACGGCACAGCTCAATGACCTCTGCCCTATCAACGCTAGAAAGGTCAGGAAGGAGCTCAGGTGGCGCAATGACAGAGAACTGGTTGGACTTCGGTTCAACAAAGCTCATGTAGAGAAGGTCTGAAAGGAAAGGCCGGCAATCCCAGTTTGCCTGCCCTACGATCTTCAAACGAGAGGCATCCAAGCTCCTGTATGGCCTCAGCTCATCTTTCTCATTGTTCATCTCCACACGCTGTACAACCTTCTCCTTGGAGTAGAAAGAGCTGTTGTCAAGACCCAAACTTTGCAAAGTCTTGTGCAGCTCCTCAATCCTTGCAACTAATTGATGAGCTTTGCGTCCACAGCTTAGAACATCAAAGTCACCACTGTGGCCGCCCGCTTTGATAAGTGCAACCAACCTGTCAAAAATCTGTAAATGACAACTTGATGGACACCTCCGAAGAAACTTAATCTGTGAAAAAGGCTCCTTGAAGTGCAGAAAATTCAAAGCTGCAACTGCCAAAAACAAGCTCCTCTTCACAGCAACCTTGGCACGCCTCGTGCTACTGAGCCTCTTCAGGTCACTGCTCCAAACGTCACCAAGAGGCAGGGGCAATGGAAACAAAGCGGTTGAGGCCTCATCACGAGGCCCCCTGCATGCGAGGACGCACTTCAGCACGAAGTACGAGAACTTGGTGCCGGAGGTCATCAGCTGCCGAAAAATCAAAGATGACCATCCAAATAAATTCATGGTCTTGGGCACTGTGCTCAAGCCATTGCATGCATCAACTGCTTCCCCGCTCATTGTGGCCTGAGAGGCAGAAAAACCTTTCATAGTCGAGCCCTTGCACGTGGCTGCCTGAACCCCCGAAGCTGCTGGACTTCGGGAACTTTCAGCAACTGAACTTTGGGAGCAGATGAGGGCACTCTCACCCTGAGGATTCCCTTCTGTAGGGAGACTCGATGGCAAGGGGAAGGTGCCACACTGGGCTGCAAAGAATATGCCACCATCAGAGCCGACGGATGTCCTAGCTTGGGCCCCCACAGGCTCTAACCCTCCTGGCTGTCTCCGGAAGCCTGTCCTCCTCCTGCTGACTGCTTCGCCTTCGGGAACTTGGTCGGCTTCTTCTTTGGGTTTGGAGTCGGAACTGCAGCTGGCGCTGGGGTGGGAGTCCTCTTGCTGAGTTCCAAACGTTTGGATTGAATAAAATCGATTTCTTTTGCGTAAGCCAAGGCAACTGTGGCCCACCTCTGAGGGCACAGGGGGGCAAAAGCCCGGGCCCGCCCAGTCTGAGGAATCCCTGCTCCTCTGTAGGACCACATCTGGCTGGGCGGGTCCTCCAGAAGCATCAGCTGAAAAGCAAGGTCCCAGCGCCCCTGGTCCTGCGCTGCCTGCTCCAGACCCACCATAAACAGGGCAGCATATTCCTGTACTCCCACCAGATCCTCCCTGATGGCGCAGTCCATGATGAAGCTCATCGCATACTGCATGATCCCTACATCTCTTGCTCCTCCGTAGCCCCCAAAACGCTCTAGATAGCTGAGCATGGAAAAGTCGGTCTGAGAGATCTCCTGCAGAGTGGCTGGAGCCTTGCTTGCCGGCTTCATCCTCCTGTAAGCATTCTGGGCCACCGTCAGGCAGAAATCGCTGCTCCTGTCGGCCAGCTCTCTCATGAGCTTTTCTCGGCCTTGAGCCCCTTTGGAAGAGGTTGTGGCTCCTGTGGCCTGATGGTCCAGGAGCGGGTCGCCTGAAGACAGCTGCGAAACCAAACTTGTGAGGGCCTTGCTTTGCTCTAGGACTGCAAGTGCCAAGCTGCTGCTCTCTTTCAGAGGTTCTGACTCCTCTGCTTGCTCCTGCACATTCAAAGCTGAGTCCAGCTGCATCCTGTGAGCTTTTGGCGGAGGCGGCGCGGGAACAGCCAGACCCCTGACCTTGGGGGGCTGACCCATCACCTTTGCAAAAGCCTGCATTGACATGGCTACAGGAGCTTGGGAGGCTCGTGGAGGGGGAGACATTGCAACTCCTTCCATGGCTTCCTTCATGCGTGTTTGCTCCTCTTGCATTACTGCTAGTGTTTGTGCCATTGCAGGAATCATCTTTGCTAGGCTCTGGATCTGCTCTGCAACCTGCTGAGGACTGGGCTTCTTTGCCTTCTCTACTGCCTTTGCCTTTTGCTTTGCCTTGCCCACCTTTGGAGTTGGGCCTGCCTCCTCTACCATCTCTGGCTCCTCTGCAGAATAAAAGACCGTGCGGCCCTGTCCGGCCACAGTAATCCATTCCCTGACATAGGCCAAAAGAGTGGTTGGATCTGGCAAAACCTCGGCTTCTTCTCCAAACATCACCATAGGCTCTTGAAGCTCCATCCCCAACACAAAAGGCCGCATTGCAAGCAAAACGTCTAAGCTGACATCTACCACCTGCACATCCATAGACTCTTCTGTAGGCACCAACTGACCATCCAGGAAACGTGCGGAAGGGATAGTCAGCACAGTATGTGGCCCTAATAGAGACTGCTCTGCATGTTGTGCTGCTGCCTGCAACGCCTCTGTAGGAATGAAGCCCAGGGGAACTGCTAAAAGGACACCTCCCTCTCGCTTCATCACAACCATACACTGGCCTGACATGCCATCCTCTAGAGGAACATCGATGGGCCAACAGAGGAGATAGACCTCTTGAAAACCTTCTTGAATTGAACTCACTGCTGCGAGGTCCATTGATGCGGCGCCGATGGAAAGGCCACTCCGGCCCCTGCACAGTAAACCTTAGCTTCTGCCTGTGAACCAAAGCCGTGCGACAAAGTGTCGCTCTTGAAGTCGCCCACAATCGCTCGGTAGGCACTGGCGGAGGTGACGTAGAGAGGGCAAAGGTACCCTTGGGCTCTGAGGACCACGTAGATAGAGTTTGCAACGTCGCAAGGTCGCGACGGTCTGGGCTTTTGGATTCTGCCTTCCAAAACGAACTTGGCCCAGCAACCACTCTCCCAGGCCCGCTCTGCTCTCTGACGAGCGGAGAGTGTACCAGCCGCCAGGCGACCACACAAAGCCACACAAAAATCAGGCACAACCGGAATCTCCTCAGCAAGGGCGTTATACTGGCTGGATCTTGAGACCCCAGACACCGAACTGGTATCTGAAGGAGCAGGGTAGGCACTTGATGCTTCACCTGCAGGCCCGGAGGCCGGCAAAGGGGAGCTGCCGATGACCAAACTGAGTCTCTCAACAGCTCGTGCCAAGGAACTGACCTGCTCTCCTAAGGTATCAACTCTCCCACTCAAAGAATCCACCTTATCGCTGAGGTTGTCGATCCTGGACCCTTGCATGCAAATAGCCTCTCAGGCGATGAATATGAGCCTCTTGCCAGGAGGCAGGGGGTGGACCCCTCTGGGGAGCAGGAAGATCACGCAGGAAAGCACCCAGGACGAAGTAGCAGATGAAGAGACAAAGGGCAAATCCAAGAAAAAATCCAAGAATGAGACAGAGTAGGAGGGATGATGCCGCAGGGGATCCACAGTGGGATGGGCAACCTAAACCCCACCAATTAGTGAGGAGTCCCCACCTAAAAATCTCAACACCTTGGAGAAACCTGGCCACCACTTCGACCATGAAAGCTTGAGCACCAAAAATTCACAGGCGCCATCGTCCTTACTCATCCAACGGTTTGCCATGGGATTTAATGGGATTTAATGGTGGTTTAATGGGATTTAATGGGATTTAATAGGATTTACCATCTGGTTATGACTAACAGTTCGCCATGGAAAATCACCAGTTTTTATAGGTAAACCATCTACAAATAGGCCATGTTCCATGGCTATGTTAAATAACCAGAGGGTATATTAGAATGAATTATGCTTATATAAATTATAAATGAACAGCTGATGAAATTTCTTGCTTATAATTTTATAATATAATTTATCATCAGATTATAAAATAAGTATGGATATATCTACTAATTGGTTGGGTATTTTATTGGAGTTTCATTTAATCACAAAACCCCAATATATAAAGGGTTGTATAGCCCCCTATAATAAACTATCAACCGGCGGTTTCGTCACTGCTAATGTTATGAATACGTGTGATTTTTTCAAACTAAGATGGTATCATGGTATTCATATGTGTTAACATGTGTGATTGGTTTGGAGTTTTAATGCCCCCAAAATCCTTCACTATAACAGGCCAAATTGGTGAGCTGTATCACAGTGTTGCGTTAAAATTGACTCCTTATCATTGGTCATTGCCAAAGGTAGTCGCTGATGTATAGTTTCATGCTCATATCCCGATATGCGTTGGCAAGTCCCAAGGTTACCCTCTGGTAAACTAACAGTTTGCGAACTTGAAAATGGCCCAGTCGAAATAGTGGATTTTCCCATTGAAAACGGTCATTTTCCATGGTTTTTTGTATGTTTACCGGAGGGTATTGTACCAAACCCAACTTCTCACGCCCCGGACCACATCCCTGGTTTGAGTGCTGACCTCCTTGTCTTGGTGAAAATACCCAAGAAGATTGCTAGATACTCTGACTCGTCCTGGGGGCAATGTTACTCTATAAAGTATCTCCAAGTTGTTTTTGTGTCAAATATAATGTGTATATATATATATGTATATATATATATACAATACTCTATATCATATATATAATTATATATATATATTATTGTAATACATTGCCTATTCAAATCATCATTGTTGGGCCCTGATGCGCTCGAAACTTGGGATATAACTTGTGTGAACAAATCTTATAATCCCATCCCAGTAACCAAGCATTTGGGTGTTATTCTACATTTTCTACGTCACAGAGTGTTTTTTTGTCCCATTGACCTAATCATTATGATACAATATACATACATGGGACAAAAAATATAATATGTCCCTAATCATTATTGACAATATGATACAATATACATATATTTTGCCACCCACCACCCCTCGCCTGAATTTTGGGCATATCTGCCTCCCGCGCGAAGACCTCCACCAACGGCATGGCGACGTTTCGAGAAACGCTATCTGCAAGATGTTCGAAGTAGATCAGCTGCGGAACGCTTTCCAAACTGGTCCCTAAGTGGTAGCACTGGATCCAGGAAAAAAAAACACTTCGATTGGCCATGTGTTCTGCATTTGAGCCAAACGAAAAACGGGCCTTTCCACTTGGTCAGTGTCGGTGGCAAATTGCCACAAGGTGTCACCCCGGATGGTTTGAAATACAACAAATGTTTAAAATTTATAATGTATCACATGTTTATAAACATATAGGTGTTTTCCCAGACAAATTTATCACGCCAGAAAACTGGATGTTTTAAAAAGAGATAATTGTCATTGAATAAATTGTTTGTGACATCTGCCTAGTTCCAATGTTGTCCACATGTTTGGGGAGATCTGGGGCAATAATCAGCCTAGTTCCAACCTCTGCTGATCATGCCATTCGGCTATTTGCCTCTTCGGCTGTGAAGATTCTCTATTCAACCAGCTGTTGTTTGAATTCAAACAGGAAAATAGTCTTGAAGGGCGCATGTGCAAGGTGGACCCCCCCAGTTATGAATTGGTTTACAAACCCCATTACACGAACGCTTTGAACGCATTGGCGATAGTTAAAAACACCACAAATCCTACAGGATGGTGCCCCCCAGTTATAAGTTGGTTTATAAACCCCATTAACTATAGTTATATCTGCCATAAACCATAGTTATGGGAGTTATAAACCAACTTAGCTAACTATGGGGCACCATCCTGTAGGATTCACCAAGTTATCTGCACAAGTTTAGCTGACCACAAACCTGGCAAAATCGCGGAATTACCATGTTGGGAAGGGGATCATTCCTTCAAAACCCAGACCAAACATGCCTTTTTTGAACTAATCTCTGTGGCATCGTGGTCTCAAACACCATGCACTTGGTTCTTTGAAATGAAATGTGTGCTGGTGTATCTGTATGTCTCCGATGACAATAAATGTATTCAGATATGTTATACATGATGTATATGTATAACGTATGCAATTGTAATATGTATGCACAAATATGCGTAAATGCATGACTGTGTATGCCTCTACTTGCAAATCAGAAATTTCCTGCTGCAGCCCATCTGCTCCGAAGCCTTTTCGCGCAAGGCGCGCAAGGCGTCACCTGGCAGGAAACTGGGCATGGGCCCAAGCCACCAATTTCTCCAGCTTCGCCACTGAAGATGCCTGGGAGTTCCAGGTGGAGGTTTTGGCAAAATATCGCGCCTCTAAAAGCCGTGTTTTGTGGTTGGTTCTATCTCTTCAAGTGGTAAAGTGTTTTAGAAAACTGGGAAATTGTCAAGTGTCCATCCATCAAAACACGATCACCAACGTGTCAACCATTTTGTTTGAAAGATTGTTTTCTCTTCTGCTTGTGGGTCACCACGGGCCTCAAAAAAAATACCCTGGTGCCTTTGACTCAGGGCCGCACTCCATATATATATATGTATATATATCCCATATATATCCCATGATCCCCATCACTTGTTGATATCCCACATATTCATGGTGAGTGTTGCTGTTGCTGTTGCTGTTGCTGTTGCTGTTGCTGTTGCTGTTGGTGTTGCTGTTGCTGTTGCTGTTGCTGTTGCTGTTGCTGTTGCTGTTGTTGTTGTTGTTGCTGTTGCTGTTGTTGTTGTTGTTGCTGTTGCTGTTGCTGTTGCTGTTGCTGTTGCTGTTGCTGTTGCTGTTGCTGTTGCTGTTGGTGTTGCTGTTGCTGTTGCTGTTGCTGTTGCTGTTGTTGTTGCTGTTGCTGTTGCCTGTTTGCTTTTGTTGTGCTGTTGCTGTTGTTGTT